>CM050166.1:337144743-337744743 GCA_027410445.1 Discoglossus pictus
GGTTTTATCCCTGCTAGGTGCAAGTGTGTTTTGAGCTAGCCTTCATGTCTGGCATCTGCCTATTGTTCTAAGCTTTGGGAGATGACATTTTAGTCCTGGACACTATCATCTCACACAGGGCTGGTAAAAGATAAACCTTCAGGGTGCTCTCTAATTGAGCAGCAAAAATGTAAGCGTATGACTAAGCACCCACTGCTAAGCAGGTCACTTTTTGATTTGTCTTATAGTAGGCAAGAGCGTAAACATACTGAGTATTCTTACATATAGTAATAAATATGTTAGTGTCGCCAAAGGGCATGCATGTTCATAGCAAGACACTCTAGTAATCTTGATGCAACTTCATTTTTCATTTTACCTGTGATACCATGTACTTTTGTTTTAATGTTTCAGCAGCATTGCAGTCCTTTATGTTTGCTTTTTTCAGTCCTCAGGTGGGATGCTGAAACTTCCTGTACAAAGCATCTCACTTTAAAGATAATGCAAGACATGAAATCTGAGTTTCAGTTAGAACAAATTAAACTGTAGCTGGTCAGATTCTATAACAAAAGTCTGCAATGCTCATAGTTCTAGGAGCGACCCCAATGAGAGAGACATATATAATATATTCATATAATCTCAAATGCCAATGTTACAATGAACATAACTACTTAGTACTGAATGTTGAAAATATGAGCAATTACATACCCCATGTAACATCAAGTTTGACTGCATCACATCTCCTCTTATGTAATTTGCTCAGAAATGCTATTTTCATTCACATATGACAAATCCATTATACCCAGAGACACTCGTACTAGCATGGATCTGTGGATCCATAAATCCACAGAAGTTAGTCTGTAGAAATGTTTTTCTTCCACATATAATACACATTATTTAGGCTTTTTAATAAAATCTAACTGCTATTAGAAATATTATTTACCGTAGATATTAAATCATTTTATTTGACAAGAGTATATAACTGCATTGATTTTATCATACCTATATTTACAACTATGTGGAATTCAAATATCATAAAATACTGATATAACAAGAAATGAACTATAAACAAGATTACAGGGTTCATGATGTACAGCATATCATCTGTTGCAGAGCACAGTATTTTAATTTACATTTTTTTTAAACCAATAACATACTGTCAAGAAAATCATTAGATATAAAATGAGTTTTCTTTACATTAACTGTTGGTCAATACTTGCACATATAACTATATGTCACAACTGACAAGTATTCATCCAGTAACATTATTTCTCTTAAAACATCAAGGACATTGGAGCTAAGAATCAAACAGCCCTATTAAATTCCCCCAAACTGAAAACCTGTAGCTCGTAATGGAGTTACCGCAATTAAATTGGCCTCTTATAGCTAACAGCAAACAATCTGCGGGTTACAGGCCAAAAAAAACTACGGGCCATCAAAATTGGAACTCTGTTGCCAAAAAGCTTTTGATCTGTCAAGCCCATAAATATTACGTTCGCAAACCTCTATTAAATTGCTACAAATCTGTTTAAACCTGTAACCCTAAAGAAGGAGGCAAAAATATTATTGCCTCCACATAGGACCCTCAAAGGGTTTACAGACAAGTTCTCAACACAACTGTAACAGACAACATAAGCACACCAGTAGACTTTAAAATATGGGGAAAGCATTGAAAGGCATTAAAATTACTTGCACAATAATCCCCAAACAAAAACTATGCATTTGAAATAATTATTATTTCATCATATGTTGGAATGATCATGCATATGCCAATATGAAAAGCCATGCTGCAACATGCATAAAGCAATTAAGACACACTACCTGATTAAAAAGCAACACAAAAGCATGAAACTGATGCCATATTAACCCTTTCTCACTCACAAAAGCTCTAATGTGTACCCTGGAACATATATATAATTCCATATACATCTCACTCATCACATCTACACTGTGAAAACAAATAGTGGCCACATTACACAGCCAAATCACACATATCAAGTAGCAGGGGAACATTTTATTATTTGTTGTTCAGTCCTTCAGTCGTGTCCAACTCTCTGTGACCCTATGGACTACAGCACATTTAGCTAGGTCTCTGCCTGTGCTGTTCCACAAGATTTGCATGCCAAAAATACTGGAGTGAGTTGCCAGTTCCTCCTCTAGTGGACTGTGATTTGTCTGACCTTTCTGCCCTACATGGTATAGCTCACAGCTTCATTCAGGTACACAAGCTCCTTCACCACCACCACTTAGCAATCCACAAGGGGACCAGGGGAACATATACCACACTAATCTAAATTGATGAATAGCAAAACATAATGGGAAGTCAACAAATGGGAATGGGTATACATCTTGTCACATGGCCACCAGCAATGGCGTGGGACTTGACCAGGATGGGCGTAGCAGAGATTATCCCTGATGGAGGTGAGTTGGCTGTTGATCCACGTGACTCTGCACAGCCTTCATGTTTTTTTGCAGCCCCTCCTGATGGGTTAGAGTAGATTAGTGTGGTTTATGTTCCCCTGGTTCCTTTGTGGAATGCTAAGTGGTGGTGGTGAAGGGGCTTGTGTACTTCAATGAAGCTCTGAGCTATACCATGTAGGGTCACTCTAGGTAGGCAGGTAATAGCAGAGAGGTCAGACAAATCACAGTGCACTAGAGAAGGAACTAGCAAGCCACTCCATTATCACCTGTCATATTGTTATCAGGCCCTCAGGGGAATGTTGATACTCCACGGTATAACAAATTGGACTTTGAATGTGTATTAACCCTTTATTATTATTATTATTATTATCATTATTATTATTATCATATATGATATGTATTATTATATGATATGTCATATAATAATACCTATCATATATAATAATAATAATAATAATAATAATGCAATTATTACTATTATTATTATTATATGTATTGATCTATTGCATAGTAACTAGGGCTCATTAGTTTACATATATAGGAATGTGACACAAATGTGATGTATGTGGATGTCCCATAGCCCCAACTATTGAAAACACACTGACATGGTGAGAATGGTATAACAAAGCTTCATTTAATACACAGAGCACAATCAGAAATGGACAAGACTGTGCATTAATATCATGGGTGTGGTTGGAGAGGATCCCAGGAGAGCAAGAGGCTTGGGGGATACACGGGGTAATGTCATAGTCTAGAATAAGCATGATGCATAGCACCTACCAGGGTCACATGTGGTCACTACACCACGGCAACCAGAATCTGATGAAAAAAGGATCATCAGAAATCACTCCATTCAATTGAAGAAACCATTAAGTACATATAGTTACATAGTAATTAAGGTTGTAAAAAGACTTTCAGTCCATCAAGTTCAACCTTTTAAGATCTCCTCTGATCTGCAATATGCGGATTAGTTAATAATTAATTAGTTGTTAATGAATTATTAATCAATTATTTATTATTTATTTTTAATTTTATTTTTAAATTGTTAATTAATCCAGTGGAGGATAAACAGAAAATAAAACCCAAGTGAAACTTAGCCAATTGTCTCAAAGGGAAAAAAAATTAATTCCTTCCTGACCCCAGATACTGGCGATCTGATTTCTCCCAGGATCAATACTCTCTCTAATTATCCAGGATAACCCTGAATTCCCTTTTTAATTAGAAATAAATCCAGTCCCCTTTAAAGTTATCCATCAAACCCACTGTCACCACCCCCTCTGGTAGAGAATTCCACAGATTAACCACCCTTACTGTGAAAAACCCTTTTCTTTCTTTAAGGTGGAATCTTTTTACTTCTAACCTCAAGGGATGTCCTCTTGTCAGTTGAAAACCTCTTGGCACAAAAAGCTCCCTTGACAAATCTTTATACTGACACTGGATGTATTTATATAAGGTAAATATATCTCCTCTTGGACGCCTTTTTTTAAAGAGAAAATAAGTTTAATTTGGTTAGTCATTCTTCATAACTTAGCCCCTCCATTGCCCTTATTAGTTTTGTTGCCATCCTCTGTACCTTTTCCAGCTCTAAAATGTCCTTTTTATGAAGTGTACTCAACAAAATTGTACTCCATATTCCAAATGAGGGCGTACTAGAGATTTGTATAGTGGCAGAATTATAATTGCTTCCCTTGCTTCTATACCCTTCTTAATACATGCTAATATTGTATTTGCCTTTGCAGCTGCTGCTTGGCTTTGAGCACTGTTACCTAGATGGTTGTCCACAAGCACTCCCAAATCCCTTTCAATATCTGAAGCACCTAGATTTGCTCCATTAAGATTATAAATTGCATGGCTATTTTTCCTTCCCAGATGCATAACTTTACATTTATTCATATTAAATCTCATCTTCCATTTAGATGCCCATTACTCAATTTTATGTAAATCCTTTTGGACTGAAAGCACATCATTATCTGATATAATTAACCTTGCACAACTTCGTGTCATCAGCGAAAATTAAGACACTACTTTCCAGTCCCACCTCTAAGTCATTAATAAATATGTTAAAACGGAGAGGGCCTAATACTGAACCCTGAGGAACCCCACTTAGCACATTAGTCCAATCAGAGTATGTTCCATTTACAACAACACTTTGCTTCCTGTCTTTTAGCCAGCTCTCAATTTACTGCAATTCCTGTATCTCTTAGTTTGCACAATAGTCTCCCATGTGGCACTGTACCAAAAGCCTTTGCAAAATCCAAAAAGACTACATCCACTGAGTTGCCTTGATCCAGGTTCCTACTAACCTCCTCATAGGAACTAATTAGATTTGTTTGACATGACCTATCCCTCATAAATCCATGTTGACTCCTACTTATAATCCTGTTCAAATAGATATATTCTTGTATATTATCCCTTATTAACCCTTCTAAAAGCTCCCCCACTACAGAAGTGAGGCTCACTGGTCTATAATTCCTCGGATTTGCTCTTGCTCCTTTTTTAAATATAGGTATCACATCTGCTTTCCTCCAGTCATCTGGTAGAGACCCTGTGTTGAGTGAATCTTGAAAAATTAAATATAATTGTTTGTCTATTACAGAACCCAGTTCCCTCAGTACCCGTTGATGTATACCCAGGGCTTTGTTAACATTTATTTTTTGGATTACTTCCTGTGTTAACCAATTATTTGACAAAGGTAGTGTAGCCCCATTATGTTGCAGTGTCCCAACCACTGGTACCCTTGTGTATACCGAAGAAAAGAACCTATTTAGCTCATCTGCCTTTTCCTGGTCACTAGTTTTCAGATGGCCTGTGTCACTTTGTATTGTTCCTATAGCTTCCTTTCTCACCTTTTTCCCATTAATATACATAAAAAATATTTTAGGGTTAGTTTTACTCTCTTTTGCAATTCATTTTTCATTTTCTATTTTAGCCAGTCTAATAGCCCTTTTGCAAGCCTTGTTGATTTCCTTGTACTTCCGTAAAGCAGTCTCTGTCCCCTCTTGTTTATATCATTTAAATGCCTGTTTTTTACTCGTATTTTGATCTTTAAATTATTGTTAAGCCACATAGGATGGGATTTACTCCTTTTACTTTTATTCCCACATGATATATGCCTATGTGTATGTATATTTAGGGCCCTATTAAATTCGAGCTGCGGAAATAATAGGTGAAAACGCAAGTCCTATGTAGTTTAAAAAAGAAACCATTTCCGACGCTATTAAATTCCAAGTGCTGCGAGATACGAGCGATGGATGCGAATGCGTAAACGTTCGTATTTGAGCATGAGGTACGATATCTCGGATCACTTTGCGTATGAAAAGAGCGCGAAATACGTGATACGTACCACTTAACCTGACGGCAGTATGCCTTTAAAAGGGAGCCAAAACAGAACATAATTGACTGTGCTGGAGCTTTTGCAAGTAGACACACAGGTCTAGGCGTTGGTCGGTTTTTGGTGGAGAGAGGAGAGAGAGAAGAGAGAGGAGAGAATGTCAATTTTTTAACTAGCAGATAATTTAACCCTTTGTTTACAATACACATAATTACTGATATCACATAATTCACACACATAGATTAATACTTACACATAGCTACACCTAGTGGTAGGCCACTGCACACCTACACCCCCCCCCCACACACACACACACACACATAATACTACACATAATACTTGCATCTTTTTTTACCTCCTAAACCAACACAAATATTATCTTGATTTATCGTTAATTTATTTTCTGAGGAGTTTAGAGGAGAGGAGGTGGTAAGGCAAGAGAGGCGCGGAGGAGAGTGAAGAGAACATCTAAGGAGAGGAGGAGGATGAGGAGGAGAGGAGGAGGGAGAGGAGGAGGAGGAGGGAGAGGAGGAGGAGGAGGTGGAGGAGGAGGAGGTGAAGAAGGAGGAGGAGGAGGTGGAGGGAGAGGAGGAGGAGGAGGAGAGCAAGGAGGAGAGCAGGGGGGGAGGGAAGTGCCCCCAGAGCTAGGAATTCAAGTGGAAGGGGCAGAGGGTCAGGGGCCTGATCCCTTGGTGGGAGGTAGTGGGGATGAGGGAGCGGCCCCAGGGATAGAACAGGAAGACCAGGCACCGTCTGTAAGGCAACGGGTTGTGGCAAGGCCCAGGGCCCCCAATTATACCCTAGAGGAGATCCAGGTTGTCTTCAGGGAAATCTGTGCCCGCCAGGGTATTATATGTGGTGGCAGAGACATTAATGCCAGCCAGAGGCAGCAGGCCTGGTCCCAAATTGCCAGAGCTGTGTCGGCAGTAGGGGTTACTAATAGGGACTGGAGGGCAGTGCGGCACAAGTTCGACGATTTAAAGATTGCTGTGAAAAGAAAGATGTCCGATGAGGCAGCAGCAGCACGTCAGACTGGTGGTGGGCCCACGGTCACTTTTGTTTACAAGGAATGGGAGAGGACAGTGATGCGCTTCATCCCTTCTGAATCTGTGGTGGGAATACCAGGGCAGATGGACACAGATCGTCCTAACACCCTGCAACGTAAGTATCATATCACACACATGGTTGGCTGAGATTGTGGAGGGATGGGCAGTCTAAAAGCCTGCAGATAACATGCTGTATGTATGTATGTATAAATAGGCTTGTGTTCTGGCTGTTGTATATAATGAGCTGTATCCCTCTAGAACAGGGGTGGGAAAGGAGGGCCACATACATGCCGCACTTTCAAGATATCCTTTTTGGGCACAGGTGAGTCAATCCGGATGACTGAAAAGGCGATTGGCTCACCTGTGTGGCCCTCCAGGCCCGAACCTGCCCACCCTTGCTCAAGAATTATATGGCCTCCTACACCCCTGCCCACACACAGGGATAATTCACATACAATAGCACTGCCCGATGGTTGACTAAAAATGTATGGTGCGACAATAACCATTTCAGTCCTGGTAGCAAACCTATCCTGTTCATAATTTGTCTCCCTGATATGTCAATTTCTAATTATATCCAGATTGATTGCAATAGAGCAGGGTGTCCAAAGTCAAACTTGCTGGGCTGCGCACAGGCCTGGATATGTGGATTTCCTTGATGTGAACAGATGAGTCGATTAGACTTAATGACTTGGAGAATGATATTCTCAGCTGGATGCAGCATGGCTATCCCCAAATGCAGGCCTGACTTTGGCCTCCACTGCGATCGTGACTAAAAATTTGGCTGTGCGGCATATGTGGATACAGACTCTGTAGCACTGCATGTGTGTCATATACTGTGCTAACCTGGCCCATGTCTCAGCTGCATATTAACAACCATTGCTGGAAACTTGTCAGATTGGTCAGTCTCACACACTGCACAGCAGATGCAGCAGAGCACGTGTCTGAGGCACATGCAGTACACATTCATATGAGCCATGATCCACAATGCTCATTATGCAGCCCGTGGCTCATCTGTGTAACACAAGCACCACAGTCACTCACAGGTGACCATGATGTCAATGATATGTAAATGCATAGCTGGCAATTGTGTATGGCAACCAACTGAAATATATGTTTATTCCATTGCAGTATCCACAGATTCAGAAGAGGAGGAGGCAGGAAGGGCTGAAGTGGGCCAGGACATTCAGGAGGGCCCGGGACCATCCACATCACTTGCTCATACGGAGCGGGAAGTGATGCCCGGGCCCTCTTCGGCGTGGCCACCTCAGGGCCTGCACCAGCCACACCATCCTGTGCCTCTCTCAGCGTCTCCACCCTCAGCGGCATCACCCTCATCCTGGGCTCCGCCCTCATCATGGGCACAGCCCTCATCTGGGGCTCCACCCTCATCATGGACTCCGCCCTCATCCGGTGCTCTGCCCTCATCATGGGCTCCGCCCTCATCATGGACTCCACCCTCATCTGGTGCTCCGCCCTCATCATGAGCACAGCCCTCATCATGGGCTCCACCCTCATCTGGTGCTCCCCCCTCATCATGGGCACAGCCCTCATCATGGGCTCCACCCTCATCTGGTGCTCCGCCCTCATCATGGGCACAGTCCTCATTATGGGATCCACCCTCATCTGGTGCTCTGCCCTCATCATGGGCACAGCCCTCATCATGGGCTCCACCCTCATCTGGTGCTCTGCCCTCATCATGGGCCCAGCCCTCATCATGGGCTCCACCCTCATCTGGTGCTCCACCCTCATCATGGGCTCTGCCCTCACCCTGGGCACAGCCCTCACCCTGGGCACAGCCCTCACCCTGGGCTCCCCCCTCATACTGGGCACCGCCGTCATACGGGGCACCGCACATGGGCCCCGGGAGGAAGTGCCCCGGCCCCAAGTGCCCCGGGAGGAAGTGCCTCGGCCCCAAGTGCCCCGGGAGGAAGTTCCCCGGCCACAAGTGCCCCGGGAGGAAGTGCCCCAGCCACAAGTGCCCCGGGAGGAAGTGCCCCGGCCACAAGTGCCCCGGGAGGAAGTGCCCCGGCCACAAGTGCCCCGGGCCCAAGTGCCCGGCCCCAAGAGCTTCGGGAGGAAGAGCCGCGGAGTCGCCGGCCGCGGAGTCAAAGGCCGCGGAGTCGCCGGCCGCGGAATCGCCGGCCGCAGAGCCGCCAGCCGCCCAGCCGCCAGCCGCCCAGCCGACAGCCGCCAGACCTCCAGGCCCTCTGCCACATCTCCCTGGCCAATTACGGCACATCATGGCTCACATCGAAGAAGAGGACCAGGCCCAAAGCCAGAGAGCAAGGCAAATGCTGGACATTAGCGAAAGACAATTGGCTGTTAGCAGGGCCATCCTGGCTAGAAATAGAGTGATCTCAGCCACCACACGTGCTATATATGCTGAGATGAGGAGGCACAACGGAAGGATGGAGAGATATGAGGAACGCGCAAGCCGGGAGAGACGCGCATTGTTTCGTGATCTACGTCGCCAGCCCATACCTCTCCAGCCTTCGGTTGTCCAATCTCAACCTGAGATGTCTGCCTCCTCATCTCAGACATCGCCCACATTGGAACCACAGCCACCTGCTGTAGTGGCACCCCCTGATCCCACACCATGGCGTGGAAGAGGGAGACGGGCCGTGGGCACAGATGGTGGGGGCCCGCTAACTCGGAGTAGGAGGTGTTAGGACCATCCGAGAGGGCCTCCTGACCACTCCTCACAGAATACTGATTGTTATACATGTTGACATAATATTGGCTACAGAGTGTGTACATGTCTGGTTATGTTGAACATTTTAACAATTGATGTTCAATGTGGATTGACCTTGAGCTTAAATGCTATATTTAATCATAATATTGTTCGGAATGAGACATTGTTTTTGTCTTTGTAGGTGTTAATAGCCAACTCTCACAACTATGAAGACATTTTCTTCATCTTCGAGCAGTACAATACCATCATGTGAGTAAACACTCAACCCAGTTTCCAACGGGCATTCTATCAGGATTATTCCCCACTGCAGATGGCTCTGAAATGAAATATATGACTACATATCTTTTCACTAAGAAACATGACTGTGTGATCTTCCATTATAATGATCAGTGCCCAGGCTATAGAGTTGCACAGTCCCATTACTATCTGCTAATCCAAACCAGCAATTCCACATAAGTTTTTATAGCATTCCATCCCGTTAACATTATGAAATTGGCTTCAGTTTTTTCATGTCATCCAAACCAAAGTGGCAATTTCCTGGGTTTGACTTCATGATCAATGTGCATGTGTTTAGGGGTAATGTGAACAGTGTAATCTGTCTGGCCTTGGTACCACCCATTTAGAAGTGAGATGTGATATCAGCATGGCACAACTATTCCACATAGATAGTGATAGTACATTTTGCTGAAGGACTGTGTTCACAGTGAAGCATGCCTTGTCGTATTCCACATCCTAGCATATTCCTGGAAGGCTGACTGAACAGGATAGAATAAATATGGTTCTTACTGCTCGGAGATGATGTTCATGTTAGTTGGTTTATAGTAGTGTCAAAAGCAAAAACAATGTACTCTAATACCAGCTTATGATTGTTCTAACACCTCCTACCTCTGTTTTCCAGATTCATATCATCTATTGACCAATTCACACTGTGTGTGTGAAATCGCTTAGTATGACATGATCCCTGTTTTATAGTGTCTGTTTATTCTGGCAACCATATGGTTGTTGTATGCGCATTAATGGTTATGTTGATTAGATGTCGTGTTATATGCTGTTGGTTACTGTGGGGTCCTGACCACATGTGACCCTAGGAGATGCTATGCATTACCCTGATGATGTTGTCTGTTTCCTCTTCAGATGTCCTCAGATTTGTCACAGCCCCTTGCCATACTAGGATCTCTTCACAACACACACATGATATTAATGCACAGTCTTGTCCATTTCTGTTTGTACTCTGTGTATGAAATAAAGTATGATTATGTTATACTGTTATCACTGTTTCTGTGTGTTTGTACCGTATCATGCTTTCTAGTTGCGAGAATACAGATAGAATGAAGTGTCATTGTTCAATACATATACCTGTGTGTGTTTACATAGATACATATGCTACATTAATCTGTACCTTGCCAATATACATGTAGGTGCAAGTCGGAGGGGAGTGAATTCTGAAATCATGTCTATAGACATGCAGGGTTGTATACAATTACTTGAAGGGCTCAACTTGAATGATATGAATCGACAATTATGATTATGTAGTAATGTCAACGCAGATTGCCCCGAATAGTTACACCACTAACTGATGGTGCTGAGCACATCTGACTTTCAGGGTAATTGACTTGTTACATGGTAAATATACAGGATTACACAAACATTGAGTGAAAAAAAACGGTTTAATTGTTCACAAAGCCACACAGTGACAAATTACCACAGGCCTGCTCAGTATCATGGTGGAGGTGGGTAGGATACAGAGTTCCAGTAACACACGGAAATAGGGACATGGGGCCAGAATGCACGCAGGGGGGGTGACATTGGTATAGATGATCAGTTGAGGGGGGGAGATACAGTGCATCATCCAACGTGAGGCAATATCAGTTATATTATTAAATATATCAGGATAACATTCAATATTCAAACCCAACAATACAGAAGGAGATATGCTCATGGGGAGAAGTAATCTGTAGTCTTGTGTGTGCGCGCAACACACACTCCTATGCAACTGCAGAGGTAGAAGTGCTCATTCAGTCAATGTTAGAACCCCTGTAGGTCATGTCACTGGAAATGGCACTATGAGAGAAGACTTTACATACCTAAGTTTGGACACTCAGATGTGAACCTGACCAGGACCATATCAGTGTGTTCAAACTAATTTCATGTGTTAGCAGAACTACCAACAAACTGGCCAGTTCGAGGTGTATTCTGTTCTGTGAATGAGCATCTCTATTATCTGCTGTTGCATATTCATAACTGAAGGTAAACGGAACCTCATTAACAGTTATGTTCCAAGGCTAGAGTTACTCTTCCCCATATGTACAGGGAGGATCATATCAGCACTGAGGAAGAGATCTGGAAGGAGGTATGATACAGGCTTCCCAATAGTCCAAGTAGAGGAGAGAATGGCAGATCTAAAGCAATAGGTACATCTAAATCGATGTAGAGGATGTGATATCACACCCGATGCAACACATGATGACTGACATATGAACATACATGATGCAATGTGATAATAGCATAGTCCTGGAATGTGGGAATGCTCATCATTCCTTGTTCTGACCGTGGAAAGGGACTCAACTTTGCGATCTGAAACATAAAAGGAACATGTAAATATTTACATTGCACATGCTCCCGGAGCGCTTACTTCGTCACTTACAGTGGTTATAAAAAGTCTACACAATATTTTGAAGAAATTAGCAAATGAAAAATCATTTCCGAACTATATCCACCTTTAATGTGACATATAAACTGTACAACTCAATTGTAAAACAAACTGAAATCTGTAAGGTGGAGGGAAGAAAAAAACAAAGAAAACTAATGTGGTTGCATAAGTCTGCACACTCTCTTATAACTGGGGATGTAGCTGTGTTCAGAATGAAGCAATCACATTCCAAATCGTGTTAAATAGGAGTCAGCATACACCTGCCATCATTTAAAGTGCCTCTGATTAACCCCAAATTAAGTTAAGCTGCTCTAGTTGGTCTTTCCTGAAATGTTCTTAGTCGCATCCCACAGCAAAAGCCATGGTCCACAGAGAGCTTCCAAAGCATCAGAGGGATCTCATTGTTAAAAGGTATCAGTCAGGAGAAGGGTACAAAATAATTTCCAAGGCTTTTGATATACTATGGAACACAGTGAAGCCAGTCATCATCAAGTGGAGAAAATATGGCACAACAGTGACATTACCAAGAACTGGAGCTCCCTCCAAAATGGATGAAAAGACCAGACGAAAACTGGTCTGGGAGGCTACCAAGAGGGCCTACAGCAACATTAAAGGAACTGCAGGAATATCTGGCAAGTACTGGCTGTGTGGTACATGTGACAACAATCTCCCGTATTCTTCATATGTCTGGCGTATGGGGTAGAGTGGCAAGATGAAAGCCTTTTCTTACAAAGAAAAAGATCCAAGCCAGGCTGCATTTTGCAAAAAAAAAAACATCTGAAGTCTCCCAAAAGCATGTGGGAAAAGGTGTTATGGTCTGATGAAACCAAGGTTAAACATTTTGGCCATAATTCCAAAAGATATGTTTGGTGCAAAAACAACACTGCACATCACCAAAAGAACACCATACCCACAGTGAAGCATGGTGGTGGCAGCATCATGCTTTGGGGCTGTTTTTCTTCAGCTGGAACTGGGGCCTTAGTTAAGATAGAGGGAATTAGGACCAGTTCCAAATACCAGTCAATATTGGCACAAAACCTTCAGGCTTCTGCTAGAAAGCTGAACATGAAGAGGAACTTCATCTTTCTACAATTTCATCTTTCTACATCCAAATCAACAAAGGAATGGCTTCACCAGAAGTAGATTAAAGTTTGGGAATGGCCCAGCCAGAGCCCAAACCTGAATCCAATTGTGATCTGAAGAGGGCTGTGCCCAGGAGATGCCCTCGCAATCTGACAGATTTGAAGTGTTTTTGCAAAGAAGAGTGGGCAAATCTTGCAAAGTCACAATGTGCCATGCGGATAGACTCATCCCCAAAAAGACTGAGTGCTGTAATAAAATCACAAGGGGCTTCAACAAAGTATTAGTTTAGGGGTGTGCATACTTATGCAACCATGTGATTTTCTTTTTTGATTTCTTCTTCACTCTACTTAACTGATTTCAGTTAGTTTTTCAACTGAGTTGTACAGTTTATAGGTCACATTAAAGGTGGAAAAAGTTCAGAAATGGTTTATCTTGGTCTAATTTTTTGACAGCACAGAAACATGATATTTTAACAGGGGTGTGTAGACTTTAGACCTTTTCGATCCACTGTACCGATATATGTTGCTCATTTCAGACAAACGTCTTCACTGTTCTTTCCCTACATATGAAACGAGCTACTCATCTGGCTAATGATGTAGGAATATCACATAGATTACACATTAATGCATCTTTTGAGAGCCAAATGTGGTGTTTTACCTTGGACGCAGTCCCAAGCTCATCCGCGAGGTGATTTGTTCCAGCAGGACACGTGCGCTGTGGATCGTCATTAGTTATCACCGCTTACCTATCTGCTGTATTCTGGAAAGAGATAGGCCGATATTAATAAAGTGATTGATGTGTTATTTGTGTCCTTCAGCATACGTGGCCATATTATTACACAAATACTCACTATGTAGCTTACATTGATGTAGCAGTTCTGTTGCTGGTCATGTTTTCCCATGTCTAGGTTGTTGAAAGAAGAGATGACACACGGCAGCAGCTCTGTAAGGTTAATATGATGTTAGGATTACAGTCACAAATTAGACAAAGTATGTGTGTATGGTATTTATCTACGACATTTTTATCCCATTTCATGTGGTTTGGCAGGATCAGACAATGTGAACAATCCTGGTCCGTAGAGGTTGTAGGTGTCTTTAAAAAGGGATTGGGTATCTTTTTACATTACAAAACCAAACAGGTATTAGGGGCTATCCTGGATAAATAGAGAGGGAGTATTGATCCAGGGATGAATACGATCACCAGTATCTGGGCTCAGGAAGGAATGTTATATTTTTCTGCTCTGTGTATACAATTGGCAAAGCTTCACATTTTGTTGTTCGGTGACTTCCTCTGGATCAATTAACAATAAATCTGCATATTGCAGATCATAGATCTATAGAGGTTGAACCTGATGGACTAAAGTCTTTTTTCCATCTAAATTACTAGATAACAATGTAACGTGGGGCATATATACATTGACATAGTGGGATATATAATCCACTCAAATTATCTATGCCATTGATGTTTCTAACCGTCAGTACTTAAGATGTGTATGGGAATGTGTGCTTACTTACCAATAACTGATCATGTGGCTTGTTCCAGGGTACAAACATCGACAACGTCAGGGAACTTTCCTCTACTGTGGACTGGTTGGAATTCTGTATGACAAGGGCGATGGATAAAGGTGGATTTGGGAGTTAGGCATAATCCAGATACATTAGACTGTGTTCCATGCATATTGGGTATGTACTTACATGTGAAGTACTCACGAATTAGGCGGGCACGTTGTTGTGACCCCTGCAGATTATCCACTTCAGGGGGAAATAAAGGCTCTTCCTCCCCAGGTAGCGGAGCCGCATCAATGTCCCCCAGACAGTTGGCCTGTACTGCTATATTGTGCAGACAGCAGCAGGCAACAATGATGCGACAAACTTTCTGGGGCTTGTATTGTAGAGCCCCCCCAGTGGAATGTAAACATCTTAAGCGCATCTTTAGTACACCAAAGGTGCGCTCAATTACATTCCGGCAGGTTTTATGCGCAGCATTATACCGCGCCTCTGCCCGAGTATGGGGATTGCTCACAGGGGTCAACAACCACGGCAAACACCCATATCCTGCATCACCTGGTGGAAATAAAATATGATGTTGATATGAATAGGATGTTGTGATGTTTGACAAAGCATATGGCCAAATATCGTCATCATGACCTATCAACACATCCCTGTGGCTAATACACAGTTAAAGATATATGTAAGGGAGATGGATCATGAATGCATCTCATAGGATAATTAGTAGTGTATTAACACATGTATTCTATATGAAGCTTCAGATCAATTACAATGTGATTTCCACAAATGTAAAATCCAGATGTTCACAACCACAGGACACTTACATGAGGCGGAGATACAAGGGAAATACAACAGGGTACATATTGCAACCCTTCTGGTAGAGAGCAGGAAGTCACTGTTGCAGTTCTTGTACCGAGCACATGCCAGAGGTCTGAGGTGAAGCGTGATAGTGTATTCTTGTGAATGTAAATGTGATGCTAATTCAGGTGGAATTTCCCAGGGGCGTACACGATCAAACTCAAATGCCAAAAGACCTTGGAGATTTTGATAACTTCAAGGTAAGCTAATTCATGTTTATTCCGGGATATATTCATGCAAGAAAAAGTTTGCCAAACACTATTAATTCTCCTCTATCAGATGAATTCTGAAGTCATCTCACTTACATAGGCCGTGCAAGAACACTCAACACATTATGTAGACTAGAGATGTCCATGTCACAGGATACAAGGGAATGCATCAGAACATAAACCTAATGATTAATCAATTGTGGTTTTTGGTATATGTTGTTGTGCATACTGTTTGGCCAAGCTAACACAGGGTTCTGGCCAGCAATGAGCTATTCTGTTCTGGCTTTGGTAGTATTACTCCGTAGTGCACATGTGAACATCAGAGCAATAGAGGGAAACCTGATGTACCGTATGTGTTATTGTATCCAGTCATAGTAAGATATGGTTGACTGCCATTACTAATGTGTACTCACCCAGTAGCCATCCGGATGGAAATCTGCCGGACTCAAAGATGTCAGATATTCCGGATGCACGCAGGATATAGGCGTTGTGAGCACTTCCCGGGAAGCCTGCATACACACCTTGTATGCGCATGTTCGCATCGCAAACAACCTGGACATTGATTGAATGATAATGCTTACGATTTCTGTACAGAGCTTCTTGCTCTCTAGGAGGTATCAGTGCCACGTGTGTACAGTCAATAGCACAACTGATGTATCTGGCAGCTCTCCGACCAATAGCACGGAGGAATGCACTCAGACAATTCGAGAGCCTTGGCTGAGACATTCCTCCGGCTATGCTCAGGGTGGTCTGAAAGCTACCAGAAGCAAGGAGGTGTATTGCAACTAACATCCGTGTCATTCCTGGGATGGCTCTATTTGCCCCTGAGCGAGGCTCCAGGTCCGCTCTGAGAACCTCATAGAGCTCCCCAAGACTGGCACGGGTCAGCCGAAAACGCTCATACACCTCCCCATCAGTTAACCCCTCTAATGTGAGTCTCTCCCTGTACACATTGGGTGCCCGCCTCCTCACAGGCTCCTGGTCAGGCTCCTGGTCAGGCTCCTGATCAGGCTCCTGGTCAGGCTCCCCCCCTTCTGCCTGAGCCACCACATCCTGTACTCCCCCCAGCAGCTGATCACCGACAACATTGTCAGCCTCCCTGGGTGCAGGTGGCCCTATATACCTCTGTCCCTGTGCTACTGGAGCTCTCTCTCCTCCCTGATCCACCCCCACGATACTAGGCATGGCCTGTGGTAATTCCCTTGCCTGGCTTGGTTCTGCCCCAGCATGGATCACATCACCACTCACACCCTCATTCACTCCCAGACACTCCTCTCTGCCACTCCCCATCACCCCCTCAATCACACACCTTGCTTCCTGGTCTTCATACTGTGCTAGGTGAGCTGCACAAAAGCATCTCAACCTCATACGCCCACTCATCCTGGCCATCATCCCTCTCACATGATCATCCATGCTGTTTCAGACATGCTGATGACTTGTTGGGGATGGGGTTATATAGCTTGTTGATTGCATGACCTGGTATTAGGCACGTTAATTTCTGCTTTGCCATTGGTCACCTGTGGATCTTTACATGGCATTCCAGCTGATGATTTTACGTCAAGAAGCCTCTCAACCTATTACATACGCACTTGGCCGCATGTAATTGGCTGTCCCAACACGGGCCGCCAAGTGCGTATGTAATTGGCTGAGAGTCCCAACGCGGGACGCCAAGTGCGTATGTAATTGGCTGAGAGTCCCAACGCGGGCCGCCCAGTGCGTATGTATTGGGACTCTCAGCCAATTACATACGCACTTGGCGGCCCGCATTGGGACTCTCAGCCAATTACATACGCACTTGGCGGCCTGACACTATAAGTGCGTATGTAATTGGCTGAGTCTGTTGGCGCGCTCGCAAGCTGATAAGGGGACGTCCTAGCGAGACACGCCTCTCAGCCAATCACGTACGAGCTAAGAATTTGATTGACAGTATGAGCTTATAAATGTGATTGATACAAACCCATGCGCTGACTGTGTTGTAAGAGCCATTGGAGTTAGCACGCAAGTTCCAGGAGCAGGTGGGAGAGAGTCTTTGAGATTAGTACTTTGGAGAGAGGGAGATTAGTTATTTTTTCTTTTTTCATTGTCTATTTTATAAGTCCTTCCATTTAAGCAATACACATATTTACATATTTCACATATTTGCAAGACACATAGATTAAATAACACACATAGAGACATATATATAGTTAGGACACACACCCCACACACCCATCCCCCCCACCACACCCTAGCCCCCAACACACCCCATCCCCCACCACTTATTAAATACACATAGCACACACATCTTTTCTTTCCAACAGATATTTCTTTATCGTTATTTTGATTTGTAGGCGCACTCTTTTTGATTGTTTTGGATTTGATTACAAGCATATTTACACGTAAGAGTTACACATATTTACACATTACACATATTTGCCTGACACATAGATTAAAGACACATAGAGACATACATAGCGTTAGGACACACACCACACACCTCCCCCCCCCCCAACCTTTGCACCGCATCCCCCAACAGTTATTAAAAACACATAGAACATACACTTTTTTTTTCATCACCTATTTAACAGTTACACTTATTTTGAGTTATCCTTATTTTGTTATTATTTCAGCATGGAGGGAGGAGATAGGTGGAGAGAGGAGGAGAGGAGAGGAGTGGAGAGTGAGGAGAGTGTAGTGGAGGTTGGAGGAGAGGGGGAGGTGTCCCCGGAGGGGGTGGAGGTGGTGTCCCCAGAGGGGGTGGAGGAGGTGTCCCCGGAGGGGGTGGAGGAGATGACCCCAGAGGAGGAGAAGGTGTCCCTGGAGGAGGAGGAGTGGTCCCCAGAGGGGGGGGGGGGGGAGGAGGAGGAGGAGGGAGACACAGGCACTGATAGAGTAGGGACAGAGGGGAAGGGGCCTGTTCCCAGGGGGCGTGGTAGTTTGGGGAAGGGACAGGCCTCAGGAAGAGTGCAGGGAGGCCAGGGTCCCCGAGCACAGTCGAGAGAGCAAGGGGCTGTTGGCAAGGGCAGGCCCAGGGCCCGTAATTATACGCCCCAGGAGAATATGGTCCTCCTGGGTGCGATCCGTGACCGGCCCATCATCCTTGTTGCAAGGGAAGCGAAGCCTGGGCCTAAGGCTCAGGCTTGGAAGGAGGTAGTGCAAGTGATGAAGGAGGTGTCGACGGTTCCTAGGGGCTTGAGGTCCTTGAAGCACAGATATGTGGATATCAGGGCCACGGTGAAGAGGAAGATGGCCAGAGAAGCTGAGGGACACAGTGTCACCTATAAGGAGTGGGAGAGGATCGCAAGGGACTTTCTGGGACCATCGCCCGCAGCTGGAGCTTCATCCCCGGTGGCCCAGCAGGACCCAGCCTCCAGTTCAGGTGAATATCACATACACCAACATGCCACCACATGTGCATCACACACACTACACATGGTGACCAACAAGGACACTGACATGTCAGCTCCATGGAATTAACAAGGGATGGATGGAAGTGTCATTAAATCCATGAAGCTGACAAATCACTGTCATTCCTGGCCACCCCAAGAGTAATTAAGCAATAGAGTCCATGTACTGGTGCGCCCAATGCAGCCTATGCAGTTACAGACTGCATAAGAAATCCAGACAGCGTTAGGAGCCAGGAGAGGTCAAGACAAGAAACCAAAGAATAGATCCAATCTAGCAAAAGAGAGCTAATGGGAGTTGCAATTAGGAGAATCATCCATGTTCAGGCCTAGATGTCAGATAGTTAGGAATGAAACCGCAGTAAAAATCCAGACAGTGTTAGGAGCCAGGAGAGGTCAAGACAAGAAACCAAAGAATAGATCCAATCTAGCAAATGAGAGCTAATGGGAGTTGCAATTAGGAGAATCATCCATGTTCAGGCCTAGATGTCAGATAGTTAGGAATGAAACCGCAGGAAAAATCCAGACAGTGTTAGGAGCCAGTAGAGGTCAAGACAAGAAACCAAAGAATAGATCCAATCTAGCAAATGAGAGCTAATGGGAGTTGCAATTAGGAGAATCATCCATGTTCAGGCCTAGATGTCAGATAGTGAAAAGTGAAAACATATCAATGTATTGATCAGCATACTAATGACATGTACCTTTCTTTTCTCTATTTCAGCATCCAGTAGGAGGTCTGGGTCCAGTGATGAGCCACGAGCGGGGCCGTCAGCCCCCGCCCCGCAGGAGACCGCTCAGGGGGAGGAGGCTACAGGCTCATCCGAGGGCCCTGGCTCTTCGGAGGGGGAGGTCGTGGTCGTTGACAGCCCCCCTGTCCAGAGCCCGACTGTCCCCCTCCTCCAAAGACTTGCCATCTCGCCGGGGCCCTCAGAAGGAGTGGAATATGCCACAGCTTCTCCTTCCCCACACACTGAGCCACCGGGGACACCAACTTCAGAGACCCTGTCTCCGGCCGGGTCCCAGATCCTCCCCACTCTGTCCCCGCCATCTTCCCACCCAGCCCTGCCAGCAGGACCCGGCCCCCCCCCCCCCCCCCACCACCAACGACCGAGACTGCGCTGCTGGAGTTGTTGGCCGTGGTGCCACTACCTCCTCCTGCTCCCTCACCACCAACAAGGAGACGGCGTCCGGCCGCAGACGAGGCAGGTCCTGTGCCCAGGCGGAGGAGGACCTAGGGGCTGTGGACATAATTGTGCCTTCTCAACAGCACTCCTCAGTGACAATCTATTGGTCACAATGCTGACCTCATCTAGCCTGGCTACAGAGTTTTGGATCTTTGCCTATGTGATGGTGACATTTTGTATGCAGATGGCTGCCTCCCATCACATGGTCCATGATCCTTTTCTCTGTGGACACGTAGGGTTCGGTTGAACATGCCACCAATTGATGGTCACTGGGGAATGCTGTTGGGAAGGGATGCTGCAGTCCCCTTTTTTTTTAGGCCCTTAGATTTTATGTTTTCTCTTTGTTTTTCTTTCCATTTGTTTTGTTTTAGGTACAATTCAGGCCCATGAAGGCATCTCCTGCATCTGCAAGCATTGTGGAGGAATTATATGAGGCGTAAGGTTTTCCCAGTGACACTACTCCAATGACAGCCCCCTCCTTAACATGTAGCTCCCACAATCTTAAAGCTATCATATTGCCAGATATCTCAGACATGATTATTGTTAGCTGAAATGTAGACTAATACCGCTATGGCGGTGGACTTGCAAAGTCTCACAATGGCATGTTAATGACAGCCAGCATTAATATATGCACTAATAAAGCATGTGATCCTGACCTCAATATCGGTCTGAGAACAGATCTTTGGGTCTGATGTAAGAAACAGTGAATGTGGCTGCTGACCTTTGTGTCCTGTCCATATTAATGGGTATTTGCCCATATTACTCATTATCCAGAGACCTACTGTAGCTAATAGTTAGTAATGCTTGCAGATGGGAATCAGGTGAGTTGGTATATTGGTACAGTATTTAGCACTTTACTGTACATGCATTGTCATTATTTTTTTTTTAGCCTCCTCCGCCTTTTTTGTTTTTTGTTGACCATTCATTTTTGTGGGCAATTTCACACACCATACTGTATGTGTGAAACTGGATTGGATTACACAGTCCAGAGGTTGAATCATTTGTTCAATTGAACAGATCCAGACAAGTTGTAAGTGCCGTGCACTCTAATGGTTTCTTCAGTTAAATGGAGAGATTTCTGGTTCCCTGGTAGGTGCTATGCATCATGCTTATTCTAGACTATTAGATTGACCCCTGTAGGTATCCCCTTTTTTTTATTTAGCCCCTTGCTCTCTCGGGACCCGCTCACACCACACCCATGATATTAATGCACAGTCTTGACCACTGCTAATTGTGGTGTGTGTCCAAAAATAAAGTTTTGTTATACCGTTCTGTGAATGCACAGTCTTGACCACTGCTGATTGTGGTCTGTGTCCAAAAATAAAGCTATGTTATTCTGTTCTCCCCATGTCGGTGTGTTTTCAATGGTTGGGGTTAGGGGACATCCACATGCATCACATTAGTGTCACATTACTATAGCTGTAAACTAATGAGCACTAGTTAACCTGCAATAGATCCATACATACTAAGAGGAATAATAGTCCTAATAGCATTAGATATCATATAATGCATCTAAGTGATCTACAATCTAGGCATAATAAAGGGTTAATGCACAGGCCAAGTACAATTAGCGGGACTGGGGAGTAGGAACATTCCCCTGTGGGCCTAAAAGGATAATGATAGGTGATACTGCAGTGGGTTGTCAGTTCCTTCTCCAGTGATTTTGGATTTGTCCGTCAATTCTGCTTTCACACGCACTTCCCCAACATCACTTAGCAATCGAAACTAATGTAAATTGATCAATAGCAGAACATAATGGGAGGTCACCAAATGGGAATGAATGGTCATCTTGGCACATGACCACCAGCAATGGCGTGGGACTTCCTTGGATAAGAGTAGTGGCGATTACCCCTGATGGAGGTGAGTTGGCTGGTGCTCATTGTGCCTCTGCAAACCCTCTGTGTGTGTTTGCTGCCCTTGTGGGTGGGAGAGTGACAGCAGAAATGACAATCCACTCCGGTCTCACCAGCATAGGAACCTTGTAAGAAAGCAGTGACAGAGGGTCACAGTCGGCCCCGACCGAAAGACCAAACAAGAGGTATTGTGTATTTCAATGAAGCTGTGAGCTATCCCATTAAGGGTCATTGTGGGGGTGAGAGTGAAAGCAGAATGCAGGGCCAAATCCCAAACCACTGGGGAAGGAACTGACAACCCACTCCGGGCTCACCAGCATAGGAACCTTGTAAGAAAGCAGTGACAGAGGGTCACAGTCGGCCCTGACCGAAAGACCAAACAAGAGGTATTGTGTATTTCAATGAAGCTGTGAGCTATCCCATTAAGGGTCATTGTGGGGGTGAGAGTGAAAGCAGAATGCAGGGCCAAATCCCAAACCACTGGGGAAGGAACTGACAACCCACTCCGGTCTCACCAGCATAGGAACCTTGTAAGAAAGCAGTGACAGAGGGTCACAGTCGGCCCCGACCGAAAGACCAAACAAAAGGTATTGTGTATTTCAATGAAGCTGTGAGCCATCCCATTAAGGGTCATTGTGGGGGTGAGAGTGAAAGCAGAATGCAGGGCCAAATCCCAAACCACTGGGGAAGGAACTGACAACCCACTCCGGGCTCACCAGCATAGGAACCTTGTAAGAAAGCAGTGACAGAGGGTCACAGTCGGCCCTGACCGAAAGACCAAACAAGAGGTATTGTGTATTTCAATGAAGCTGTGAGCTATCCCATTAAGGGTCATTGTGGGGGTGAGAGTGAAAGCAGAATGCAGGGCCAAATCCCAAACCACTGGGGAAGGAACTGACAACCCACTCCGGTCTCACCAGCATAGGAACCTTGTAAGAAAGCAGTGACAGAGGGTCACAGTCGGCCCCGACCGAAAGACCAAACAAGAGGTATTGTGTTTTTCAATGAAGCTGTGAGCTATCCCATTAAGGATCATTGTGGGGGTGAGAGTGAAAGCAGAATGCAGGGCCAAATCCCAAACCACTGGGGAAGGAACTGACAACCCACTCCGGGCTCACCAGCATTGGAACCTTGTAAGAAAGCAGTGACAGAGGGTCACAGTCGGCCCCGACCGAAAGACCAAACAAGAGGTATTGTGTATTTCAATGAAGCTGTGAGCTATCCCATTAAGGGTCATTGTGGGGGTGAGAGTGAAAGCAGAATGCAGGGCCAAATCCCAAACCACTGGGGAAGGAACTGACAACCCACTCCAGGCTCACCAGCATAGGAACCTTGTAAGAAAGCAGTGACAGAGGGTCACAGACGGACCCGACCGAAAGACTGAACAGGACATATTCACATACTCCATGTGCCCCATATTTGTGTTCCCAAATATTTGGTTGTATAATGTTTTATACAAAACTAATTGGTTGTATAATGCCTTGGCTTTGGTGGGGGGAGGGGATGGTGAAATCAATTGTAATGGCCTTCCATGCTTTTCCTCTGTTAAACTCACTTTTAGATTTTTAAGTTGTCTGTACGTAATGCGTAAACCATTTTAAGTGGGTTTTTTGTTCACTTAGCGAATTTGCGAGATACGAGCGTCCGCAAGGAATTCTTGTCCGCTACTTACTACGTAACGCTTATCGTAGGCAAATCTCGGCAAAGTAGTCCGAAATTACGCAAGTCAATCGCAAGTCGACTCGGATATCGTAAATCGAGTTACGATGGGCCTTTGCGAGATACGATTTCATCCGCAGCTCGAATTTAATAGGGCCCTTAGTAAGGATTTAAATGTTGTCCATTTATGTTCAGTATTTTTACCTATCAGTTCTCTGTCTCAGTCTATACTTTGTATTGCTGCCCTTAGACCATTAAAATCTGCCCTTTTAAAATTAAGAGTTTTTGTTGGCCCCTTAAAATTTAGTTTTTTTAGTTCAATCTCAAATGAGACTGTTGCCCTATTTCAGCATTTGATACTATATCAATATTATTTGTGATGACTAAATCTAAAATAGCTTCATTTCTAGTAGGCTCTGGTATAACCTAGGCCAGATAATGATCCCTGCATGTACTCAATAAGCTGCTCCCCCCTTAGATGAACTGCTGGTCTCATTTATCCAGTTTATTTCAGGGTAATTAAAGTCTCCCGTTATTAGAACTTGCCCGTGCTTAGCGGCATTTCTAATCTGTAACAATAATTGTATTTCCTCACTTTCAGCTATATTTGGGGGTTTATAGCATACTCCTAATAATATTCTTTAGGAATTTGCTGCTCCGCTATTTAACTCTACCCACAAACACAAACATTAAACTTTATCACTAGTTTCGCCATAAATATCTTCTCTGACTATAGGCTTAAATTCAGGCTTAACATACAGCCAAATTCCTCCTCCTCTTTTACCATTGCCTCTATCTTTTCTAAATAGGTTATAACCATCCAGATTAACAGTCCAGTCATGAGATTCATCCCACCATGTTTCGGTAGCGCCTATTAAATTACATTTTTCATTAATTGCTAATAATTCTAACTCTCCCATTTTTTCTGGCAAGCTTCTGGCATTAGCAATCATACACCTTATGTTATGAGTCTGTAGTTCTGAAGTGCCTGCCACTGTACTTGAGTTACTTAGTATCCCCTATGAGTTGTTAATTCATCCATTATACCCTCTACACTTTCTACCCCATTACTTATATCTAGTCCCTCCCCCCACCTACTAGTTTAAAAACCCCCCCAGCCTTTCTACCATCCTATCCCCTAGCACCAAAGCTCCCTCATCATTAAGGTGCAATCCATCCCTACTGTAGAGATTGTACCGAAGTGAGAAGTCAGCCCAGTGCTCTCAAAGCCCAAACCCCTCCTTAGTGCACCACATCTTTAGCCATCGATTAACCTCCCTAAGCTCCTTCTGTCTCCCTGGGCTAGCAAAGCCGTGCCAAAGAGAATCATAGCGTTATAAGGTGTCTGTCAGGCAAAAGCAGTGTTATAGCGAGGCAGTGCTATCGAGAATCAGAGCATCATAAGGGGTCTGGCAGGCAAAAACAGCGTTATAGCGAGGCAGTGCTATAGAGAATCAGAGCCTTATAAGGGGTCTGGCAGGCAAAAACAGCATTATAGGGAGGCAGTGCTATAGCGAATCATAGCGTTAAAAGGGGTCTGGCAGGCAAAAACTGCATTATAGCGAGGCCTTGCTAAAGAGAATCAGAGCCTTATAAGCGCTCTGGCAGGCAAAAACAGCGTTATAGCGAGGCAGTGCTATAGAGAATCAGAGCATCATAAGGGGTCCGGCAGCGTTATACCACGTTATACCGAGGAAGTGCTATAGAGAATCAGAGCGTTATAAGTGGTCTGGCAGGCAAAAACAGCGTTATAGCGAGGCAATGCTATAGAGAATCAGATCGTTATAAGTGGTCCGGCAGACAAAAACAGTGCTATAGAAAATCAGAGCATTATAAGGGGTCTGGCAGGCCAAAACTAGCATTACAGCGAGGCAGTGCTATAGATGATCAGAGCATTATAAGGGGCCTGGCAGGCAAAAACAGCATTATAGGGAGGCAGTGCTATACAGAATCAGAGTATTAAAAGGGGTCTGGCAGGCAAAAACAGAGTTATAGGGAGGCAGTTCTACAGAGAATCAGTTATAAGGGGTCTGGCAGGCAAAAACAGCGTTATAGCGAGGCAGTGCTATAGAGAATCAGAGCGTTAAAATGGATCTGGCAGGCAAAAACAGCATTATAGCGGGGTTTAGCATTAAAAGGGGTCCGGCAGGCAAAACAGCTCTATAGCAAATCAGCTCTAAAAGAGGTAACTTTAAGCGGAGTATACCTGTACATGTTAGATACTGTATATGTTCAACCTCAACTAGTATGTTACTATGTATCAAGGTCATAAGTATTATTCAGAGCCTTATATCCCAATTATACTTAAGTATGGAATTGAATTTAAGAATATGCAAACGTACATTAAAATGACATCAACAATGATGATGTGTAAGAATATTTCTTATATAATTAGTGGTGACTTGAAATCTGAATAGATCATGAACAAACCTATTTTTTCATAATATATGTAGAGTTGTGCATGTGCTTCAGTGCAACCTATAAAACAATTCCAGTGATTTTTAAATACAACCATACAGCAATGTTCTAAAATTATACAGATAAACAACTTAGTAATATCATTTGTCTCCATTTACTTTTTACTCCTCAGCAGCATGTTAGCTCATATCAGTGTATTAGCATCTATTACGTTTCATATGGTATTATTAAAGACATATTTAAATTTCCTGGATTATGAATGCAACTGATAGAAAAGGATCAGTAGTGCATGAAAAAAAAATGTTTGCATGAAAAAATAAAATACTAAAATAAACATTAACAAACTCATCCTGATGTTTGCTAAATCCCTTGATTTTTTTCAAGCAGTTGCTTTTGTTAGTTAACAACCCTTGATATCCCTGCTTAAAATGAATAATACATTTTGGCTAATCACAGGCAGCTAATGCATTTTCATACAATGTGACACAGTGATAGCCGTTTGTGCAGGAAGGAATCATGGGATGTGTATTCCTCTTGAGGAAGCATGAGGAGCCAGACACTAATCTGTAGATCTCTGCATTGAGCTGCTGCTGTCTTGAATGTTAGTAAAGGGTTCAAATAAAATTGTTTTTTATTTATTAATCTATTTTGTTCATAGGCAACGTGGTTTTGTGACGTCTATTAACACCTCCAGTACTGGGTTGTGTATTACCCTGAATTTTGTATCATAAAATGAGCTTAAAACTAACATGTCATAGTTTTTAATAACACAAATGTTGATATTGGATTGTTAAGTATCAAATACTGTTTAAATGTCATCATTTTGTAGTGCTTTTTATGCCATACTGGTGGTCTTTGGTACCCGTAAATCTTTCTTCTCCTTTTTGCAGTTAAATCAGTGCTCTGATTTGCGAATGCACCCTAAAGTCTTATTAGCATAGGGTTTGGGTGTCAAAGTCTAATGGAGTAACTCGTAATATATTGTCAGTGCAGAAATCAATGGAGATTTTTGCCTTGCTTTTCAGCTTTGTCGTGAAGTTTACATGTAGCAGTGACATATAGCAGTTCTCTTGCAATGCTTTAGGGATGGGAGATTAACATAGCTAGGTAGCATTTACTGTGCTGCTACGGCACTCATAATTGATTTTTCAGGAATTAGCGTAGGACTCTAAAGTTTGTATGTGTATAGAATGACTCAAAATGATGTGTAATGTTTCTGATATAAGCAGCATGTATTTGATTAGAAAATGGTAAAAATAGGGAAACTTAGATATGCCTTTAAGGAGGCTCAAAGGAGGTTCCAGATAATTGAAAACTAATCTACAAAAATGTGCTGCTGGAATGTTATCCTAATTTAGGGCCCTGTTCTATTAGAAGCCCACAAATGACTCTAACCAGTGATTTTGGCTGCGGGTGTTTTTTTTCTAAATGTTTACATGTATTCTTTTGCCACAAGCTCGCAATTTACGTCCTTAAGCCTAAACTTGTAAACCCTGCCCACGCTCGCAAGCTTTTAGGGGGCGTGATTATATGATGTTCGAATTGTGAAACCAATCTCACAATTTACGTGTGCACCACAGCCCTTGGAGCCAATAAAAAACAGCCTTGAATCAGTGATTGAATGGGAGAGATAATAGAGCTGCAATCTTCATGCCCATGCGTTGACTGTGTAGTAGATTTTGACAAATTAGGGTCCCGGAGATGGAGGTTTTTGGTCTTGGAGAGTGAGAGTAGGTGATTGCGGTTTTATTGATTTCTATTTCTTAAATACTTATTTTACACTTAATCCATCAATACACATAATATACATATACATAGAGTAAAAATACACATAGGTACACATATAGATTGGTCACTACATCCACACACCACTATCCCCCACCCTATACCCTAACATATAAAAAAATACACGTAAAACATACTTTTTTTTGCATCAGAAATATATACATACTAGCGACTTGCCCATCAAAAATGACGGGGCAATAAAAAAGTGTTGAAATGCTGTTTGTCACACAATGTGAGTGTACTGTGTGCCTCAACTATATAGACCCCTATAACACACTAATGAACGCATTTAATAACACTATAAGTGCCATGAGGGTCAACCAGGACCCTCAAGGCACAAAGTGTAAGCACTACACCATTTTTACCCGGTCTCTTATGGGGGTCTATACAGACCCTCATAAGCCTCTATTTAACCCCATTAGTCCCATAAGGGAATTCAAAGACCCACATGGAACAGTTAGAAGCCTAACATTACCCCATAAGTGCTAGTTCTCCAGTACCCTCATGACACTAAGTACAAACACTACACTGCACTAAACCCACCCCAATAAACGATTCAATCTAAACTAACACCCCTCTACACTAACCTATTAACACCTACACTACCTACCTAAACTGCCTACCCCCTAATTAACCCCCTCACCACTCTAATGACAGAAAATAAAAAAAACTAAGTCACAAAAAATAAAAAATCTACATTACAGAAAATAAAAAATCTAACTCACAAAAAATAAGAAATCTACATTAAAGAAAATAAAAAACCTAACTCACAAAAATAAAAAAAGGAACATTACAGAAAAAATAAATACAGTACAACCCCCCACTACAGAAACAATAATAATTACACACCTGAAAAGGAAATACATATAGAATATATACAATACAATACAAATAAAATACAATACCCCCTATATATCTAACATACAATCAATCCTATCTATCTAAAATACATCTCCCAATCTATCTAATATACAATAAATCCTATCTATCTAAAATACATACCCCTATCTAACATACAATACTATATAATAAACAATACATCCTATCTATCTAAAATACATAACCCTATCTAACATACAACAAATACTATATAATATACAATAAATCCTATCTATCTAAAATACATACCCCTAACATACAATAAATCCTAACTATCTAAAATACATATCACTATCTAAAATACAATAAATTCTATCTCCATATACAAACCCTAATTCTAAGCTAAAATAAAATAATTAAGAACACTTACCTTTGCAGATGTCCCTTCAGATCAGCAACCTAGGGGATTTTTTTTTTTTTAGCACAACACATTTACATAAAATAAATAAACATTCTAAATATTCTAAATATTCTACTCACCTTTCCAGCATGTCCCCGTCCTTCTTCTTTTCTTCCCCCTGTTAAAAAAAAACATTACATAGCTACAACATACATATAAACATAAAAAAATAAAAATAAACATAATATACATTGTACTTACCTGCAATGTCCCCGGCCTCCTCCTCTTCTGCCCCGTCCTGGAACCATCCGTGCTCTAAAAAAAAACAAAAAAAACAAAGAGTTTTCCAGAAGAAAATTGTCAATGGCGGCTTCTGATTGGCTGAAAACGCTGTCTATCAAATTCAGCCAATCAGAAGGTGCCAATGTGTGAGCCAATCAGAAAGGGATACACCCCAAAATCCCACTCTGATTGGATAATGCACCTGTCAATCTTTATTTAAACCAATCAGAAGGCTTTATTGCCATCAGCCAATCACAATGGGATACACCCCCATGGGGTGATTGGCTGAAGACATCTACACCTTTTCATTGGCTGTAATACTGATTGACATTGACAACAGACAATCAGAAGGTGCAGATGCCTTCAGCCAATCACTATGTGGGGGTGTATCCCATTGTGATTGGCTATTGTCACTGCAACCAATTAGAATGTGCAGATGCCTCCAATCAATCACCCTGTGGGGGTGTATCCCTTTGTGATTGGCTGAAGGCATCTGCACCTTGTGATTCGTTTAAATATAGATTGACAGGTGCATTATCCAATCAGGGTAGAATTTTGGGGTGTATATCTTTCAATGTTGTCTCACACATTGGTGCCTTCTGATTGGCTGAAATTTGATAGACAGCGTTTTCAGCCAATCAGAATGGGCCATTGCCTATTTTCTTCCGGAAAAGAGCGCAGATTGTTCCAGGGTGGGGCAGAAGAGGAGGAGGCCGGGAATATCGCGGGGAGGTAAGTACAATGTATATTATGTTTATTTTTATTTTTTATATGTATGTTGTAGTAATGTAATGGGTTTTTTTTTTTTAACGGGGGCCGCGCCAGAGAAGAAAAGAAGAAGGACGGTGACATGCCGGAAAGGTGAGTATAATATTTAGAATGTTTAGAATGTTTATTTATTTTATGTAAATGTGTTGTGCTAACAAAAAAAAAAAATTCTCATAGGTTGCTGATCTGAAGGGACATCTGCAAAAGTTAGTGGTTTTATTTATTTTATTTTAGCTTAGAATTAGGGTTTGTATTTGGAGATAGCATTTATTGTATGTTAGATAGGGGTATCTATTTTAGATAGTTAGGATTTATTGTATGTTAGGTGTATGTATTTTAGAGAGGATTTATTGTATATTATATAGTATTTATTGTATGTTAGATAGGGGTATGTATTTTAGAGACATAGGCCCTCATTCAATTGCGATTTGGCCAATTGAATAGGACCCTAAATAAGCACATAGCATATTTTTTTTAAAGAAGTTTTTAGTTAGTGAAAATATTGCTTTTGGATAGATGCTTACTAACTAAAAACGTCTTTAAAAAAAATATGCTATGTGCTTATTTAGAGCCCTATTCAATTGGCCAAATCGCAATTGAATGAGGGCCATAGGATTTATTGTATATTAGATAGATTGGGGATATATTTTAGATAGATATGATTGATTGTATGTTAGATAGATAGGGGGTATTGTATTTTATTTTATTTGTATTGTATTGTATGTATTCTATATGTATTTCCTTTTCAGGTGTGTATTTTTTTTCTGCAGTGGGGGGGGGGGGGGGGTTGTAATGTATTTTTTTGATTTTCTGTAATGTTCCTTTTTTATTTTTGGTGACTTAGGTTTTTTATTTTCTGTCATGTAGATTTTTTTATTTTTTGTGACAGGTTTATTTATTTTCTGTAACTAGAGTGGTGGGGGGAGTGACAGGGTTAATTATGCATTTATGGGGGTCTGTATTGACACGGTCATAGGGGGAGGAGCCTTATCTCGGGGTGGGGTAGTGGGGAGGAGGTAGAGGTCTCAGGGTCAGAGTTGAGAGGACATGATCCCTGTACACAGTGGGGAGGACAAGAGGCTGAGGGCAAGCACAGGGCCCCTAACTACAGGCACGAGGAGATACTATCAGTGACCTCGATGCCATCTTTGACCGCTCCACTATCCTTGCAGGGGGAGGGAAGTTAGGTAAATTAAAAAAGTAGCCAGTTGAATATCAGTAACATTTACAGGCTCCGCTACAGACTTTTGTAATTGCTTGTAGATGAGGATCAGGTAAGATGATATATTGTTACAGTGACATTTTTTGGCACTGTACTATACATGCCTTCTTTTTTTAGATCTTTATTTTCCTCTGCCTTTTTTAGTTTTGCACCATCTTTTCTTTCCTTTTACAACTTTTTGGAACACACTGTATGTGTGTAACTGACTTGGATTTCATAGTTCAGGTGTTTATGCATCTGTTAAATTGATCAGATAAAGGCCATATGTATGTGTTATGCAGAGTACTGGGTTCGTCTATTAAAAGGAGTGATGTATGGTGAGATTTCGATTCATCAGATAATGGTCACTGTGGTGTACTGACCACATGTGATTGGTAGATGCTAGGCATTATTATTACTGGTATTATGCAGTATTGCCTTTGAACCCCTTAGGTTTTTTCTTTTTTCACAGATAGCCTCTTGTCCTTCCAGGACGCTCCTACACCACACCCATGATATTAATGAACAATCGGATACCTTTATGACTGTGCATATATAATAAATAATTTTTTATAATGTTATCACTGTTTCTGTTTTTTTCTTATAGCTAATATTTGGGGATACATACATTACATATACTTCACAATCATATATTTGTACAGAGATCATCTTTCTATATACCCAAGTGTGGCACCTGTCCATTATATGATGTCAGTCCTGTAATCTGCAGGAACCTAATTATCAGGGAAAGTTATCTTACAGTAGTACTTACAACAACCTCTATCCTATTTGCTTACATGACCTGCTTTTCTTCATTAGGCAATGTCTTTCTGTGCAGAGTGAACCCCTTGTGTCCAGTATCTCTCACTCTGGTTCCCCCCTTTCCCTGGGAACCCATTCCTATATTTTATTAGCTTCCTTAGCAACAGAACGGCAGTTTCACAGCAAACATCCACATAATATTACAACAACCTACATGTAATATGTTATGATCCTACTGCTCCTGTAAGACTTAGGGTTCTTTGGAAAATCCCTTTATGCAGTAATGAACCCAGCGCAGCGTACCCAGTAATTGTAGGAATACAGAACTAACAGTGATTAGCAGCAACGATCAGATGCGTTGCAGTAACTCCCTTGTGTAGAATTTGTATCTTCCCAGAAATAAACCATACACAGTGCTGATGCATGTTTAAAACTGTAACTCTCTTTATTGATCAACACCAGTAAATGTATTTCAAACACAGTCCCACCCATCTTTATCAGCCCTCACCCTGACCCTCCCGGGAGCTGTCCATCCATCAAGCAGATGACAGCCTTCCTTCCTTGCTGGAGTCTGTACAGGATGCCAGGTGGTAATTTTCCCTAGGGGACTTTGATCATCTCCAAAGTGGAGACACCTTACCTCAGAGTGACTATACATTTAACCCCTGACCTCCTTGTCAACTCTCTGTCTCCAAGTAGCTTGACTCCCTCAACTGCACCACCCTATTCCAAATGCACAGGGAATCCCAGTATATCAATTTATTAATGTGCCCTAGGGAGAATGGAGCATTTTGATACTACACATTACTGGGTAACATCCATACATCACATATAGACAAATATAACCTGGCTCACAAACAGGATGTCTGACAGCTAAACCACTCCCATGATCTTGTAACCAATATTAAACACCTCATGCCAATAGGGCATGTTAATCCAGGACCTCTCTAATAGTCCAATAGTCTCCAAGAGTTCAGTTGGCCCACCAGAACATGACATAATACATGTAATAATCAGTATACATTGGAACAATGATACATTAATGGAACTGAGCTCTGGAACATGATATAAGTCAACATACACCCAGAACAATAATACACTAGTGACTTGCCCATCAAAAAATGACAGCAATTAAATGTGTATGCTTTGAATTATGTTTTGCACTTAATATGAGTATTTGACACTTTTAACCTTTTGATTATCTATAAAGAAGCACAATAATTATAATAAATGTGTTTATTTTTTTAACATGCAACTTGTAGGTGACTGGTGAGCCATCTTTTTTTAAAAACAATAAAATTTTAATGTAAAATAGGTCAACGTTGTATGAATAAGTATTGTAAACATTACATAATGGTTTGTAACATGCAACTTGTAGATCAACAACTGGTAAACTATATAGGTATTGAATCCAGAAGAAGGCAAAGTAAAAAAAAAAAAGCAATGAAATGTAGCCAATTGTATCAAAGGGGAGGGAAATGTATTCCTTCCTGATCCCATTTACTGGCAATCGGATTACTCCCTGGATTAATATTCTCCATTTAATTATACATTTAAATTGTCCAACAAAAGCTCCTCCTCCTCTTAACATTAAACCTTAAATATATACAATGAAACAACTTAGCACATTCTTTGACAAAAATAGAATAAAAAAACATTACAAACAGTAACTTAATGTAGTAACATTTAAACTTTAATTGTTATAAAATGCAACCAAAGTATTTTGTGGGGCTAATCAGGCTAAAAGGCAGCTTCCAAGAAATTTCAATATGTTACTTTGTCTTTGTTGATTATTTTTTGTTTACTTTCTGTTGTTATTGTTGTAAGTCTTGAAAATGGCACATAGAGTTTCCTATGTGAAATAGTGGTCCTCTAAAAAGAGACCGCCAGACATAAAAGTTTGTCCTCTAAATAAAACCACTGTTCTCTATATTTGTTCTTTTTGTTGTTGTTGTAAATTTGTTCTTGAGGTGAAAGTATATTTCTTTTTTTTTTACATATCTTGTATTGTTATTGTTTTTGGAATTTAAGTTATAGTACCTCATATGCAAAACCTCATATGCTTTGTTTTTTTCAATGTAAACTATAATAGCTTCTGGCTTCTTGCATCTTGAAAATGCAACATACAGTTGGCCATGTGCAAATACTGGTTGTTCTAAAAAGATACCCACAGATTTGAAAGTTTTTCCCTCTTATTTATTAATGGTCATGGCAAATGCCATGATGATGGGAAATTATCTTGCTTGAAGTACAAAAGGGAGGCTACTTTTACTTGGTGCTAAATCTATTCTTGATATGAAAACTCTCTCTCCTTTATGGGTACCTGTTAGAATTTCAGCATCTATGAAATGGTCCTTTAATTCTTGAACAATTAATCTGGTCCCATTACATAGTCCTTTTTTGGGGTTGATATTTTGCAGTAACATGACAATTGCACCTTTCTTTAGCTGCAAAATATGCAGTGGCATTTCATAGGGAGTTAATTAATTAATTAATTCAGTTGAAAAGTTTGTCTTTCCTTCTTTCTTATTACCAAGTACAGAATCAGCACTGTGATAATTTTTTGTGGTGCATTTATTTGTTTTAATATATCCTTATTGAGAGACAATACATCCTTATTTTTGAATGTTAATAATATTTTGTTTGCAAGCTCTGCATAATCGTCGTTATTTATAGTATTTTGGAATATAGCTGATATAAGATCCTGTTTGCAAATCATATGAGATGGAATTTCCACGGAATCATCAGGTAAATTGTGTATTCGCTCTGTTTTTCCTTCTCCAATTTTGATGAGCAACTCATTGAAATCATTTTGTCCTTCTGATCTCATATTTTATTCTAATTTGAGGTGAGTAAAAAATTTCCATATTGTCCTTGACTTGATACATGTTTCTACAATGTCTGTGCAATTTCCATGGACAACAACACGTAATGTTTGCCTAAAATCTCCAACATCACCTTTCCGCCAAAAGGCAAATTATTGTCCATGACTTCACGCAACAAACGGTCAATACATTGTAGCGCATGGCATTGCATCATTGTAGCTTCATCATCTATAATTAATTTACTTTTCTTATTTTGTTTTCCTTGTAAAGATGTCATTCGAATATCCTACACTGATGTTTCTAGAATGGGAACTGGCAGTTTAAATCCACTATGCACAGTTCTTACACCTTGTAACAAAAGTGTTACAAATGGCAATTCTATTTGACCTTGTGTGCAAACAAAACTCATCAATAAATTATACAGATAAGTTTTTCCTGATCTGCCAGGTCCATCTAGATAGAAATAACATTCCTTGAGCTTGTCATCATCTAGGGCATTTTTTTATGGCAATAAATGCTTAAATTGTAATGTATTTAAAGTTGCAAGTATTTTCTCTGTTCTTTGTTTTTGAAGCTGAGTGTCATAGTCTTCAAAGTTTATCTCGTCTATGAGTCCTGGATCTGGCAGATTAAAACTTGCAAAATGTAATCCATGAGAAAGAAATACCTCTTGAATTTGCTTTTAATTCTGCAATAGGCTCATTGTATCATTGCAAAAAGTCTTCAGACATATTTGTTTTAAATTTGTCCCAGAAAAATAATGCATTTGGAGCATTTGAGAAGATGCAAATGAATGCAAATTGTTCTCTCATCTGCCGTGGCATTTGACACAGTACTGCATCTTCTAGACATCTTTCGCATTCTAAATGATCAGCTAGGAAGTTTCTGTGTTGCGCAGCTAAATTAAATGTTTGTTAAACTATGTCATTAACAGCTCTCAAGTGTTCAAAACCTTGTGCACCAGGAACATTTAGAAACTATCAAGGTCTCTTGGACTTACAGTGTAAATTATTGGTATTATTTTATTTCCATGGCATTTTCGTTTTTGTCATATTCCATTAATGAAAACATAATGTTAGGGAATGTCATTATATAACAATTCCCTTGCCTCCAAGTCATTACAACTTAATTGAAACCATGCAGTTAGTGTAGTTTGTCGATGCTCACTTTGTGCCAAAGCATTTCTTTCATTTCCAACATTAAAGTAAACTAAGTGTCTTTGGGGCAAATGTACAGCTAATCAATATTCTGCGTGTGAACGATCATGCATTTAAAATTTTAGAAGACTCCACATTGCTTCTGGCGCACTTACATATCGAGCATCTACATGAGATGCAAGTTCATCATGTAATAACTCAGTTTGTTCAGGATTTTCTGCACTTTTGACCACTACAGTAGCTGCATCATAACCTTTGTAAATATATTTGTAGATATATTTAATATATTTTATAGAAGTGCAAGCTTCCACATTAATGTGTGCATTATACTTCATGAGCAAATGTGGATTGTATGGTATTACATATTTGTTATCTACCTTTTTTCCATGAACAATGGCATTTTGGCCTTCTCTTCTTCTATATAATGGATAGCCATCACAATTAGCATAAGTTTTGTCTCTATAATCTTTTGGAAATTCTTCAGTACATTTCTTATTTTCCATACATGGTGACTGTGCATTAATATCTCCACACGGTCCATGGTCGATACGATGAGTTACAATCTCATATAGTCTATCATGTATTTCTGGATCAAGTAGTTCAGCAATAATTACTGAATCCACTTTATCACCAGTATCCAATTTATCTTTCTCTTGAAGGATTATAAGCATATGTGCATGTGGAAGGCCTCTTTTTTGAAATTCTATGGTATAAACATAAGCCAGACATTTGCCAAATAACTGAGTTATGGTTATGTCACGTATTAATTTAGTTAATTTGATTTTAAAAACTCTTGCCACTAAATCTGGTCTATCGGAAGCATTTTGTCCAATTAGCAAGTTGTGTGTAATCTCTGGCCATTGTGGATTACATGTACTGTAAATGTAATAAATAAATCTGGTTTGCCAAATTTTGTTACAATACAATATTGCGAGGAGGTCCTTGAAAAGAAGAAGGTAAAATGATGGCTTTACCAGCTGGCAGCTCTCTGGTTGTAGCAACCTCAGCGACATAATCCATCAGTACACAATACTGTTCTACACGTAGTTTATCCTGTTGATATTTTAGGAAGTTTAAATTATTTGCCTCAACTTGCACATATGAATCAATAATCCATTCTTGTGTCAGTCCACATAAAATGGGATTGAATCCATCTCGAATGGCAGTTTGAGCCACTTTAAATTCAAGCATGGAAATATTATTTCTGACACGTACTTTTGAATTTGGGTAACTGTCAAGTGTTAATTTGGGTTGCCAACCTGCTTCCCCATGTGGAAAAAAATGGGATATGTTATTGGATCCAAATTAGTACTTAAGATACTTATGTTAATGAAAGGTTGCTCATCATTTCTGGGATATATTGTAATATCCCTTTGAAATAGTGGTTCTCCCTCGTCATTTTGAAAGACCATTGCAACCTCATTTGATGTTGGCAAGTTATAACAGCATTTATCAGTATGGCAATCTCTTTTAAAAACCATATTGACTTTTGGGATTGGTAATTGATGTATTTCTGCATTAATTTGTTGTTCCTTTTCTACTTCTGACAATTTTTTATAAGCTTGAGTGTATGGGTTTTGGGCCATCATTTTATCAAATTCTATAAAAACAATGGGTACGCATTTTTTTATTTTCTGGAAGCTGCATACATTGTTTAACAGCTTCCATTGTATCTAGAACATATAGTTGAGCAAATTTTCTTTGCTCCCCTTCTTCTGGATGTAAATGAGAAGTACATTGATAAATTTGTCCTTGTACTTTGAAACAGTAAGGGCCGTGTCCTGGCACATTACCAGCTAATGTTGCACCCATAGATGAAAAGGATATGGTACTATTATAGGATCTTATGTTTAATTTGAAATGTTGATAGTTCCGGAAAAAAGGCTCTGTCATAATGCTTTTTAAATATGTTTGGAATTGTTGTCTTTGTAGAAGTCTTACCTTGTTTTTTTGAAAGCAACTAACGAACTCGCCCTCTCTGGGTCTTTCTGGTTTGAAATGATAAGCCCCACAAAACTGACAGACAATATTCATCATACCACAATTATGAACCTCTATTCTTAATGATTTAATTAAGGACAATTGTGAGAGCATATATCAATGTGACTGTCTAAATCATCATTAGAATTTTTATCTGATCGTTCTGATACATTTTTTTGATTTTTGGTTGCCTTCTTGGACTTGGATGTTACTTTCTCAGCCGCTTGTCTTTTGCTTACGATTCTCTTGTGTTCTTGAGTTTTGCATAAAATTTTCTTTTCTTCCAGAGTCTGTCGATCTTTCCATCTTTGTACACGTTCCTCTGTTTTACGTCTTTTCTGTTCCTCTTTATTTTCGTTATCCGCCATAGTAATCTGTAAATATAAATAGTACATTAGATTTGTATTGTTGTGTTTTTGAAATGCAACTTTCTTTATTTTGCTTATTTTTTCTGCTATCCTGTTTAATGTTAGTTTTGTTGCAGTTTATTTTATGAAAGGTGCACAGAAAACATGATACATCCTTCTATGTCGTATGTGTTAATAGCATTTTCTGTTGTATCCTGTTTCGTGTGCACCAGTGTGCTATTATGGTGTTAGGCTTAGAGGGTTAGTTAAGTTTCTTTGCATTTTTACATAGGATGACACAAAATGGGATAGGTAGTTCTATTTTACTTGTAATACTGTACCTCTTGTGAGATGCAAATGTTAAATTAAGTTTTTTTATTTTTTTTATACTAGGAGCTTGCGAAACATGATAGATCCTTCCATTTTGTATATGTTTTCAACATTTCTTGTCCTATCCTGTTTAGAGCATGCCACTGTTGCCATTAGGGGTTTAGGTTATGGGGTTAGGCTTAGAGGGTTAGTTACATTGCAGTGCGTTTACACATTGGCGCACAACAAACAGGATAGACCCTTCCATTTTGTATGAGTAAGCATTTGTTGTCTTATCCTGTTTGTTGCTCACCACTGTTGTCATTATGGGCTTATGTTTAGGCTTAGAGTATAAGTTAGATTGCAGTGCATTTTGACATTGGCGCACACCAAATGGGATTGAAGCTTCCATTTTGTATTTGTTAACAGCATTGCCTGTCACCTGGTTGGAATTTCCTGACTTGGGCATCTCGATTATAATATGTTTTCTGGTGCAGCTGTGCTTGTTCCATGTGTTCTTTAACAAGTAGGGTTATCTGAGAAATTCTATTTCTCAAGGACTGGACATACTCCACAATATTTTCCCCTTGGATTTTTTGATCTTCCCAGGTTTCTCGTAGTGTATCAAGTATTCCTCTTGGATAACGTCCATACAATAGCTGAAATGGTGAAAATCCTGTAGATGCCTGGGGTACCTCTCGTACTGCAAATAATAGAAAAGGCAGCAATAGGTTCCAGTTTTTTCCATCTTTATCCACCACTTTTCGTATCATTCTTTTCAAAGTTCCATTGAACCTTTCCACCAGTCCATCGGTCTGAGGGTGATATATTGAAGTCCTTAACGTTTTTACAATTAAAGTAATTGTTTGCATAAATCCCTCATTAGCTTTGAAACAAATGGTGTTCTTTGGTCCGTTAGTATCTCTGTGGGAATTCCTTCTCTTGAGAAAAGAAGTAGCATCTCTTTTGCGATACTTTTAGAGTTAGCAGATCTTAAAGGCACGGCTTCTGGATATCGTGTAGCGTAGTCAAATATAACTAAAATGTATTGATGCACTCAGGCTGTTTTTTCTAGTAGTCCATCGCTATTCTCTCAAAAGGTTCTTCTATAATAGGAAGTGGTATCAAGGGAGCTTTTAGATGGGGACGTGGACTTGCAAGCTGACACTCTGGGCAAGAGAGACAATATCGGCGTACTTCTTCATATACTCCAGGCCAGTAGAATCTCTTCATTACCGGATTTAAGGTTTTCTCTACTCCTAGGTGGGCTCCAAAAAGATGACTGTGAGCCATGTCTAATACTTTTCTTCTGTAGCCCTGAGGTGTCACAACCTACAATGATGATGGAGTATAGAGGATCCTAGTCCTCTTATCTCCTGTAGGTTTTAGACCTAAGATTTGGGTGACTCAGACCAATGGACCTTCTTTGCGGATGCAAGAGCATAAGTCCCAGCTTTTGGTAGTGTGCGTGGGAAAACCTGGAAGGGAGTCAGAAACGATCTCCTCTGCCAGCATATGCCCCTGGGTCAATAATACACCTGCACACAAAGTCTTGATGAAAATTATGAACCACTTTATTTGGAACACAACATCTTTTAAACAGGCATACAAAATCACCAGGAGGGCTATCTTTAGTCAGCCCCTAACTGCCTCTGGCCAATCAGGCAGGGAACCATGAGACTCCTCCCGGGTCCGCCCACTAGGTGTGGCTACCTACTTCAGTTGCTGCCTGGCTCTCAAGGGAGAAACATCTCCCTGTCCTCTGGACTTTGCCCTGATTCTCTGAGTGAGAATACCTGTAGACCCCCTGGGGTTATGGTGCCTCAATGTCTGTATAGACCCCTTTGTTCTGGCCTTGCTATCACTTCAAGTGTTTACTTTAGGTGATAGCTGGAAGGCAGATGGGTGATCAACTCAGGTTACATATGCAGTCAATATGGATGACTGCACACAACATGGCTCCAACATTCCAATACAATATATTTACAGATACAACACACAATGTTTCACACACATACAACCAACACATCCCACCAGCTCCCTCACATGACACCCATTACAATGAGCCTAAACATGGAAGGGATGGGGATATGCTAAGGGGTAAACTTATAATACTTTATCCCCTAGACCATAAAATAACCATATATCCATAACAAGTGGGCCCCAAACCTTTTGTTCTTCCACATGGCAAACAGCATGTGGAAGATAACCCAGCCCAAAATGGCCACTGCTGCCCAGTCACAAAATGGCCCCCAGCATAGTTTACACCAAATCCAATATGGCCACTGGCTGATTCATGACAATCCTTCGCCAAGCGGGCGGAGAATATCCAAGATTTTCTCAGCTACGCTGATAGTCATGAATCTGCTGGTTTGGCCAGGCCCGCTGCATGCTAGGCAAGTTCATGTCGGTGCGCACACGGTCCCAAGGTGCAGAGTAAAGACCCCCCCCAGCCCTTGGCCTTGCTCCCACTGTATAGAGCAAATTGCTCTTGCCCTGCACCCCCACCCAAAACAGTCCAGGATCCCAGCTCTCTGTTTTTGGCAGCAGCATGGAAGTCTCTGGGGACACAGTGGGTTGCACCCATACATTCTTCTGAGGCAAAACCGTATTTTTGGGAGCCCCCATAAAACAACCCCTGTCCCATAGCAACCCCTTTCCCTCCAGCCAGTCCCCACAGCTGGGCTGGGGTCTCTAAAACAGTCTCTGGGCCTATGGGATTGCAAGGGGGCAGTCCAGTACTTCCCTCAGCAAAATCATTATTGTTGGTAGCCCAATAACACAATAACTGCAGTAAAGTACATACCGGTCTGCGCTTGACTCCAGCGTCCCTGATGGAGTCCGGATTTGGAGGCTCTGTTTGCTCTGGCTCCTGGAAATCTGTATCTTTGGACAGACCCTCCTGATTTTCTTCCCCTTGGTCTATCTGTGTTGCAGCCTGGAGAACTACGCTGTTCCCACCCAGGCTGTGCTTTGGGGCCCTCAGCTGACACTCTTCTATTGCCTTTGGTTGAATGACTGTGCTTTGGCTCTCTGATGTAGGCTGGGGAGTCTCGCAATTCCCACCCAGCTGGTTCTTTGGGGCCCTCAGCTGACCCTCTTCTTCTATGGCCTTTTGCTTTGTACCCTTATCCCAGTCCTCCAGGTTTAACTGGCCCTTAGGAGCGGTGTCTGTTCCAGTGGGCCTCTGGACATTGGTTATCCAGGGTATCTCCCAACTTGGTTCACCCTCTACTATGGTGCCACACTGCACCCACGGCTCCTTTGCCAAGGCTGGCAAGCTTGCTGCCCCTGTCTGGCTCTGGGTGCCCCTGGCACTCTCTTGGTGCCCCTGGCACTCTTGCTGTGTGAGGCCTGGTTCCCTGTAGCTAAGAACCAGTTCCTTTCCCTCCCCACAGTCCATTACATAGCCCACCTGGGCTCTGTGCTTCCCTAGCAACTCTCCTGGGGTGTCAGAGTACAGATTTTTGTTATCTGTTGTAGGCTGGGGAATCTTATCCTTCCCACCCAACCTGACCTCTACGGCCTTTTCCCCAGAGTGCATTACATAGCCCTCCCCACAGTCTCTTGGGTGGCTATCCTGAGCCCCTGGCTCCATTAGCAGATCTGGCCCATACACATTGCCTAGAACTTCTGAGGGCAGACTTAGTTCATCTGGCCCTACCTGTTGAGCAGTTACTGGGGTTTCTGCCAGGATTTGTGCTGGAAGGTAGTCCTCAGGTGAGACCTGTTTGGAGAAACTGTGCTCTGCTAGTATTTCCTCTGGGATTAAGTCTCTTGGGGTATCAGGGGACAAACATGGGTTATCTGACCCCACCCAGGGAACATTCCCCTGGGTCTTTGGCTCTTGGAGCTGGTGATTTGGTCCCAAGCTGACTTTACCATCCCTTCTAGGCTCTGACACAGTCTCTATATTTTTTTACGGAACGCATTCTCCATCACTATGTTCTCCCCAGACCCCTTGCACACAATCACTTCGGTACATACCATCTGTGTTGTAAAGATCTGGCGACCAGTCCTCTTGACTGGGTTGTTCCCCTCTTGATGGGCAAAATGTCTCCCCATAGATCTCGTCCCACAACTCAAAATACTCCTCCTCCAGCTGCAGTTCCTGCTCAATCAGGTGTACCATTAAATTAGCCTCCATGGACCACGGTTCCAGTCCCAGATCACGACAGCGTTCCACAAACAAGTTGTTGTGCCTTTTAAAGGTTCCTATGCCCCCTTCCGGGTCACCATACACAATGTCTTGGAGGCCAGAATCTATCTCCAAGTGGAAATCAAACTCCTCTCCAAGGCCACCAACTATTCTGGTGTGAAAAACGTGATATTGGTTTTCCAAGGCAACCTCTTTTCTTACTAGTACTTCCAGCCAGCCCATTAGCTCATCGTCCTGCCACAGATTCAGAATCGCCATCCATTTCTCTAGACGCAATGTCTCTCTGTAGCCAAGTCTTTGCTGAGCTGGAGTTCTCGCTCCATTGCGCTCCTGCCAGATCCTCTGGCATTACTGGTCTAGTACGTTGGACACCTCTTGTGCGGTCATCTTACTGGGGTATAAGTGCCTGGCTGCTTTAAACCGTCTTGTTGCTTCTTTGGTGATATCCGTCTGTTCCATTCTTGGTCTTTCTGTGGAGTCTCTCACCAATGCCACCAATTGTCACAACCTACAATGATGATGGAGTATAGAGGATCCTAGTCCTCTTATCTCCTGTAGGTTTTAGACCTAAGATTTGGGTGACTCAGACCAATGGACCTTCTTTGCGGATGCAAGAGCATAAGTCCCAGCTTTTGGTAGTGTGCGTGGGAAAACCTGGAAGGGAGTCAGAAACGATCTCCTCTGCCAGCATATGCCCCTGGGTCAATAATACACCTGCACACAAAGTCTTGATGAAAATTATGAACCACTTTATTTGGAACACAACATCTTTTAAACAGGCATACAAAATCACCAGGAGGGCTATCTTTAGTCAGCCCCTAACTGCCTCTGGCCAATCAGGCAGGGAACCATGAGACTCCTCCCGGGTCCGCCCACTAGGTGTGGCTACCTAATTCAGTTGCTGCCTGGCTCTCAAGGGAGAAACATCTCCCTGTCCTCTGGACTTTGCCCTGATTCTCTGAGTGAGAATACCTGTAGACCCCTGGGGTTATGGTGCCTCAATGTCTGTATAGACCCCTTTGTTCTGGCCTTGCTATCACTTCAAGTGTTTACTTTAGGTGATAGCTGGAAGGCAGATGGGTGATCAACTCAGGTTACATATGCAGTCCAATATGGAATGACTGCACACAACATGGCTCCAACATTCCAATACAATATATTTACAGATACAACACACAATGTTTCACACACATACAACCAACACATCCCACCAGCTCCCTCACATGACACCCATTACAATGAGCCTAAACATGGAAGGGATGGGATATGCTAAGGGGTAAACTTATAATACTTTATCCCCTAGACACAAAATAACCATATATCCATAACAAGTGGGCCCCAAACCTTTTGTTCTTCCACATGGGCAACAGCATGTGGAAGATAACCCCAGCCCAAAATGGCCACTGCTGCCAGTCACAAAATGGCCCCCAGCATAGTTCACACCAAATCCCATATGGCCACTGGCTGATTCATGACATGAGGTACCAGTAATTGTTCTGTGATGTCTTTCTCCTATTTTAAACCCACACGATATAGGAGATCTCTTTTTAACACAAAGTGTGGGACCCTGGGGATTTTCTCGCGGCTGTCGATTTTCTCCATTTACTTTTACCACTTCCCTTCTGACATTTTGTAAGAGAGGATCATTTGCTTGGTCACTCCCGAAACTTTCTACCTCCTGGAGAACATTTTGTTCTTCTTCCATCTCTGTTTGAATTGGAGGTATCATCTCTTGGTCAGAAGAGGATCCTTCCAAGTTTGCTGTCTCTTCACGCTTAGTCCGTGAAGCTATCAGAGCTTCTTCTTGGTCTTGTCTCTTTTTTATTTCTGTCCCCCTTTTTTTTTTTTTTTCGTCTCTCTTTTCGAGATTCGGAACCTTTTCCCAAACTGGAGAATAGTTCATTATTTTCAAACGGGAAGATATCCAATATAGATTCTGGACTCATCAGATTGCTTTCTATTTGTAGGAGATATTCAAAATTTGGGAAATTTCTTCCCAAAACCACTGCATATGGTAGATGGGGCACTACCTGAGCTGTAATTTGGGTTTTTATGCCCTTAACATCGATCCATGTGGTTTTTGTTGGATAGTTCATTACTGTTCCATGCACACAGGTGATGCCCACGTTTTTTTCCTAGCCTCCCATTATCTGGGGCTACTGCTCTTCTGGACAACAGGGGTAACGGCACTTCCGGAATCAGTCCTTTGAATCTCTGGCCATTTATTATTACCTCTGTAATAAATGGATGCTTCAGGCTCAGTCGTGCCGACTAAATTAACCACATCACAGTTAATTGCTGAATCTCCAAGATTGCACTGCATGGTCTCATCACGATTTGGGCATTGGCTGCCATATGTTCCATCCTCTCATCACTGGAAACACTTCACCGTATGCAAGTAATTGTTTCGTTTTCCCTCGACCTCTCTCTTGTCGGTTCCAAAAAAATCTTGAGTTTCTCTTTTATAAGTCCCTGTGGCCCCCTCGATAAACCATGTTTCCAGGGTTTTGCTTTCTCTCCCGATGATTCGGCTGAGATGCTTCTTACAGCTTCATGACGTTCGACTTGGGCCACTAGTTCATCCAAGGACTGTGATTCATACTGCCCAACCCACTCTCTCATACCTGGAGGTAATCCTCTCCCAGTAGTGATCCAGTACTACTATCTCCACTATTTTTTCGAAGGAGTTGTTTTCTGGACATAGCCATTTTCGCGTGAGGTGCAGTAAATCAAAGATTTGTGCTCTTGGCGGTTGGTCCCCTCTGTATTTCCCACTTATGGAACCTTTGGGCCCGAACCGCTGGGTTTTATCCTAATCTGGCTAGAATCTCTGCCTTCAGGTGTTTATAATCATTCGCTTATTTTGCTGTGAGATCATACTAGGCTCTTTGCGCTATTCCTACCAGAAATGGGGCCCTGTATTCCTGCCCACTGGGTTTGAGGCCAAGTCTTGACGTGTCTGCAGTCCTTTCGAAGGCCGGCAAGTGGCCTCTATGTCATACTCCTTACTCATTTTTTGTATGTGGTGACTTGCTTGCAATCCTATAACAGGTTCCTCTTATTCCTGTAGCTGCCCAGTTGCTTGGTTTGGTGTATTTCTCCTGGTAGATTGCTTGGCTTTGTGTTATCTGGTTTGCCAGCAATCTGTTAAATTCCTGCTGTTGTCTGTTGGTCTCTTGCTGTGCTGCTGTGGCTTTTAACAAGGCTTTTACTACCTCTTCCATTTTTCTGTGGGTGGTCTTTTTGGTATAAAGACCTAGATCGCACTTCTGACACCAGTTGTCGTTGATTAGCCTGTTACCTTGTAAATTACCAGCCAGGAATTCAGTTATTTATTTTATACAAATATAATAAACACTCTCTTCATCTGTGGAAAAATGGGAGCATTCGGCCCGCCCGTCTCTCCGAAATGCTCCAACCACCAGGGACCCTTTAAATAGTCTTTTAAAAGTCAGTGACACTTTCAGTTATACTGCTGCCTTCTCACTGGGGTTAAAATGTCCACAGCCTCTAAACCGGAAAACTGCTTTCTCAGCAGATTAACTTGCCTTGTAGGCCCGAGTTGCTCCTGGGGACAGCTCCGTTCTGGAAACCTGTGCTGCTCCTGTAGACAACTCTGCTCGGTGAACCAATGGTGCTCCTGCAGAACAACTCTGCTCTGGAAACGTGTGCTGCTCCTGCAGACAAACTCTGCTCTGGAAACTTGAGCTGCTCCTGCAGACAACTCCTGCTCTGGACTTCAGGACTGTCTCTCCTTTGCAGACAAACAAATCTTTATTCCAAACACTTCCCCATAGTGTGCTCTCTGTATGCGCTTTTTTAAATCATCCTGATAAGAATCAGGTGCACTGGCTGATTGAGCTGCTAGTCCCAATCTAACTCTTGCTTATCATGCTTGGATATATGGCTCTGCTCAATCTCAGGCTTATGTATAATCCCTTGCTCCGAAGCTGTTAAAATAACACCATATAGGACATATATGAGTATATGTTTGGTACTGGGCATGCATGAGTGCTGCTGGCACATGGGGGAGCTACAGTTCATTGAGGGAAACATGAATGCCAACATGTACATGTACATACTGAATCACAGCATTGGTCCCCTCCCTTTGGAGACTGGGCTGCAAGCGCGGCAGTATACCAACATGATAACCGACCCCAAACACACCTCCAGATGACCACTGCTTTGCTAAAGAAGCTTGCCCCTGCTAATGGTGGAGATTACTCCATTAAGAATAACAATCAGATCTAACTAGTATATGATATTGGCTTTTAGTGACATTATGCATAATACAATTGGTGTATTGACTTTGTAGAATCTGCCATATTGTAGAGTTCTGAATATAATTTGTGGGGGTATTATAGAGTTAACATACGCCCACTTTCTTTGACTATTTATTCTTCCTTAAACTAATGCCACATCCCCCCTGGTGTGGGGGCTATGCATATTCTTTTAATTTATAGTGATTATATATGTAATCATACCTCATTTTAGTAGGGGTAGGAAGTATCTGTAATAAAAGTTGTATTTCTATTTCTGTAGTCACTAACTTGGAAGGCTTTGAGGGAGGCATGCTGTCAAACCTTCCTACTTGGAGTACATTTAGTTATAACATTATCCTTTCTTGGGGGATATGTTAATTAATGCTCCACTAAAAATAGGAGCTTTCCTTTTTTTCTCATTTTAAACATAACTTTTATTCATTTTTTGTTTTAATAAGATGATTAAAAAAGTGATAAAAAATAAAAATTAGAAAGGTATCCTATATAACATTTGCAGTGAACATACATTAACTATTTCTTGTTTTGACCAGTGTATAACATTTATAATAGGGATCAGATTTAGTTAATAAACAATATGGTAATATATTAGTTTCATCATAATGATCTCAGTTTCATATTTTACCACAGCTGTTTTCTAGTATGTATGTTTTAGATTTTTTTTAATTCAGACTTACCCCTAAGTATCATAATTCTGAATAATGTTTGCTATTTGATCACAGGATCTAATACTAAAACAGGTTTACTATCCTTTAAAAAAAGCTTGTTTAAAACTTTTATTATATATAATGGATAAATATACTTCTGCTCCTACCAGGGTTTGACCTGAAGGATCTTTGTAAAATCTTTGTCATCCAAATATCCTCCAAATATCCTGATGCAATGCACCTGACATCTAGTGCGAAATCATCAGAGGTTGAGCGGCTTGTGAATTTCATAGCGTGATATACTCTCTTTCCGCTTAATTGGTGTGCCCCACCATATTAATGATTTCCCCAAATTTTTGATTGTTTTTTTTTACATAATTAAAAAATCAAAAAAAGATTCAAGTAGAATGGGCACAGTAGTCTTTAATTTAAAACTATAGGTGACAAGTACTGATTGATTTTTCTTCACTTCAAAGCCATCTGACATGATGTAGGAAGGACATCTACAGACACCAGGAAATAATATGCTTAATTAGTCTTATTATTCCCTGTAGTCTACACGTACTTATTCTTCCCAATGTCAGATGGATTAAGAAAAGAATGCAGGCAGACCCATAGCGTAAGGAAATATGAGCAATTATTACATTGAAAAACCACTCACTTGGAAATGCTGAATGACAAATCTAAAGTGATAAAATTCAATGTAAGGAGTGCATTTTTAATAATAATGAATAGAGGAAGTACTTATGTGTTGTTTCAAATTATACCATATTTAGAACCTCTCCTATTTTAAAATGATTTATCAAAAATGCAGTTAGGAGTGCTGAATGTTAAAGGCTACATAAAAAAGTAGGAATGTTTTTCTCTGTAGATCACTGTGTAGAGTGTTACCGACTTGTATTATTGCAGTATCCCTTTAACTTTTATACAAATGAAATAAAATTATGTTTTAGATGTTAGACAACATAAATAAATCACTGTGGGGTCACTTGGATAAAACATGTGAACTTTATAGTATTTTATGCTATTTTCAAATATGGTTTCCAAATTTTACTGTCACCAAGGTTTTTAAGTGAATCACACATTTATGTTAAAATATTTGTATTACACAAAGCAACAAATGTGTTAATCCTACCTAAAATGTAGCTGATGACAATATTTTCCATAAAACAAATTTGAGTTTTAAAGAAATCTATTTTAGTAGCTTACTACGCTCCATTACTTGTAGTCATGAGAATTCCACTGGCTAATTCCTTCTTCTGACTTGTAGTTTCCCAAAAAGTTCTTGCAGGTCCTTCCAATTCATTCATACAACTAGCTTTCAAACGCTTTTCATCAGTTCCTTTTATTTTAACCTCACTTATTTTTGGAAAGTTATGTTTCATGGTTAGAAAGACAGAAAAATTTTTATTCATTACTTTGATGTCATTCATTGACCCAATTTTAATGTGAATTGTGATACATTAATTTTTTTCAGCATTTTTACTAGAATAAGTGATTCTCTTTGTGGTCACTGGTTTTCACTGTAGTAGTTTTTTTTATTCTATATCTGCTTTCTACAAAGCAAGCAACAACACTCTGTGATCACTTTCCCCACAAATGTTCGACGAACATTTAAACAAAAACTTCATATTGTTATATGATTCCTTCGTGTGAACAGCACAGGCTAGAAAAACAGATGGGTATTTATTTCCATTGTGTATGCAGGTTTTTTTCAAATTCAGTTTTGAAGAATGAATGAACAAGCAATGAATAAGGATTGTGCTGCTGTCGAAAAAGCCTCCATTATAACATTTACATCATTACAGATTTCACTCTTTAGAAAACAGTTTAAATAACATTTCCAAAGGACTCCATCAATACTGATTCTAAAAGTTTAGCTTGTCATTAAGATCAGACTGAGGGCTTCATTCAATTCGGGGCCATTACTCGCACGTAAAAATCTTATTTGCTACTTTTGAGATGCTTGCTCGAGTAGCTCTACTTTTACTTTGCTATACAATTGGCCGGGAATCGCAAGTTATTTCCCCGTCGCAAGAATCGGAAACCATGCTATCGGCAGTAGCATTTGTGGGCTTGAACATGATCTAAGACCCAAGCCCGTAACTCGTGGTTCAAGCCCGTAAGATCAGAGCACTTTAGATGCAAATATAAATTCAATCCAGTACTGTAAAAGATAGGGAACACAATGGTTGACATTAGAATTAAAAGCACAACATTCTCAAGCTCGCCCATTGCCAAAATATAGTACTTTAATTTCCGTTCAAAGTGCTACGGTCTTGAATGACCTCCAAGTCTGTAACTCATTATTCAAGTCTGTAGGACTTAGAAATGCTTGGAGGTTGAAGCCTGCATGACTTTGGACAGAAAATAAACATGAAATAAAGTATTTTATTTTGGCGATGTGCAAGCTTGAAAATGTTGTGCTTTTAATTCTGATGTCAACCATTTTGTTCCCCATAATTTACAGTGCTGTATTGAGTTTATATTTTAAAGTGCTCTGATTTGTAAGTAAGCCCTTTACGAGATCTCCTTGGTCTCAGTAACCTGTGGTTCGAGTTTAGCTATTTATGGGCTTGAAGGAAGGGTAAATCGGAGCAATTGAATAGCTATTTGTGGTTTTTGCAGCCACAACTCTTGTGGCCGTGAAAGATCAAAGGCTTGGAGGGAAGTAATTTGCTATTTTGAGACTCGCAATGGATCACTATAAATTTGCAGCCTTATTAAATTGCCATTCGGTAAATTTAAAAGGGCTCTATTTAAGCACACAGCATATTTTTTTTACAGAAGTTTTTAGTTAGTGTACGTCTATCCAAAAGCAAGGTCTTCACTAACTAAAAACTTCTGTAAATAAAATATGCTATGTGCTTAAATAGAGCCCTTTTAAATTTACCAAATCGCAATTTAATAAGGCTGTTCCTATGCTTTGCTAAAGGGAGCTCTGCACTGTTGATTACAGGTTTCATATCCAATGGTAAAACTGGATACTGAACAATGGGCCTCATTCAATTGCAATTTGGCCAATTAAATAGGGCTCTGTAAAAGCACAGAGCATATTTTTTTTACAGAAGTTTTTAGTTAGTGAAAACCTTGCTTTTGGATAGAAGTTCATTAACTAAAAACTTCTGTAAAAAAATATGCTCTGTGCTTATATAGAGCTCTATTCAACGGGCCAAATCGCAATTGAATGAGGCCCAATGTGTTTAGACTTAGAAGTAATACCAAGAATGTTAGTTAAAGAGAAGTATTATTCTTATGAATGGTCCCTTTATTTTGTCCATGTCATTGGATACTGTCACATGCCTTTTCCAGATCTTTTTATCCAGCTAGTTAGTAGCTTTACACATGTTATACAAAATACATGAGGGGCCAAGGATGTATCTTGATTACCTACTTTGCAACTAAAATAAAGCACATATGATTTCTTAACAATAGGGATAAAATGTTATTTTTGAGATTTAAAAAATAACTCACCACATATTTAACAATCTGTTTGGATGATTAGCACATTCTAGAAATATTGACTATTTTAATTTTAAAACATGTTTTAACCACAAACCATTTCAAATAAAAATTAATAATACATTAGTGTTTACATTTGAATATCTAAAATAAGTTAAAAAACATATTTACTACTCATAATTCCGAGAAATACAGTAATTGCACTGCATTCTAGGAACCTGGGCAGGGACATGCAAATGAGCCTACAAAAGAAAAATGAGAAACACTTGTGAGGTTAAAATATTTAAATTGGATACTCAACTAATAGAAGATTACAATCTTAAAATCAGATTCAGTGCATGTCTAAATGTGTATAGACTCATCTATGCCTGTCTAACCTCATGTCAAACTGTGAGTTAAATTAACAGGCAAACTAAAGATCATACTATCATCCATAACCCCCTTCCAACAAACCACCTACTTTTCGTGTGTAGTCCTGATTTAGCATTTCATATTATTGCTGTTCATGCTATTATTAAAATGGAAAGGTCTGTTTTTTTTTTTTTAAATCCCTGGAAGATAAATTATGAAAATTACATAGCAATAAGAAACTACTTAAAGGGGCATAGACAAGGTTTTAATCACTTCAATACTATTAACTAAGTCTAAATAGGAAATTATTGTTACTAAAAAAAAAAGTAAGTCTAATATAATCTGAATTTTAACAAATTAACATATTTATAGTATTCTCTTTTGAAGAGGGAACATGTATGTAGACAAAACAGCCTATAATGTACAAAAAATGGATTATTTACTACGGACAGTCATCAATGTATTAATGTATTTTCTTTTCAAATCTAGGGAGGGTGATCCTATTATTTTTTCTGAAATAATATCATTTGGTAGTAATTTCCTCTTTCTGTCAGACATAAGGTGCATCCCAGGTGACATTATATATATATTAGCGACTTGCCCGTCAAAAAATGACAGTCAATAAAATGTAAATGTTGTGAATTTTTTTTGCAACACAATATGAGTCTGCTACATTTGTCCCCTTTTTTTTATCTAAAAATAAATACACTTTTTTTTTTTTTTACTTTCAACGTATATTTAACCAACATGTTTCAATCTTTTTTTTTCAATCTTCAGTCTTTTAATTCTGATATATATAACAATATATTAATGTGTTAATTTTTCATGCATACATATTGTAAAGTCTTACATGAAAGTTTGTAACATGCAACTTGTATATTAAACAATCGTTAAACCTTTTTTTAACAATACTAACAGTTTTCAATTGATATTTATCCATGAGTAACTGTGGACTATATTAACTTAGAGTAACTAAATTGTTTTAACAATAACATGCTTTTTATAATTTTTTACATTTTTGTTAAACTCTTGTTAAACTAAATTAGCATTGAATCCAACAATAAAAACCCCCATTAAAACTTGGCCAATTGTATCAAACAGGGGAAAAAATTAATTCCTTCCTGACCCCATTAACTGGTGATTGGATTACTCCCTGAATCAATACTCTGTCTTTAAATGATACAGTTCAAATTATTATTAAATGCTGCAACTTGTAATAATATACATGTTTGACTATACCCCATTTATATTTAACTAACTGTCCAAAACATTTAAAATACACATATTTAACATATGAAATCGTAACATCAAACAATAACATTTAACTCTTGCAAGTCACGAAAATGTTAGATAATTGTTTTGTGGGGCCAATCATGTGAATATGAAACTTTTAACCCATTCCAATATGTTTAAGGATGTTTTACTGTTGTTTTTGTTGTCGTTTCTTTTTTTTGTTTTGTTCTGTTTGTCCTTTGTGCAAATGTCACATAGAGTTTCATAAGTGAAATAGTGGTCCCCTATTTAAAGAGTCCCAGAGTACTTAAATTTTGTACTGGAAGTAAAACCACTGTTCTCAATGTTTTTTTTGTCCATTCTATAGAGTTTGTTCTTGAAATATTGTTTTTGTGCAATCATATTGAACACCATAAAATATTGTCGTGGAAATGAAACCACTGTCCTCTATCTTTCCAACACCTCATAGTAAACAACGTTTTTGGTGTAAACGCATCCATCGTCCAATAAATGACCCTGACTTTCTTTTTCTTCAACATGCACTTTAATTTCGTTTGGATATGTGCACCTTGAAAAAGCAACATAGAGTTGTCCATGTGAAAAAACTGGTTCCTTTAAAAAAAATCCCAACAGACTTAGAAGTTTGTCCTTGGGATTTATTGATGGTCATGGCAAATGTCATGATAACTGGAAATTGTCTCCTTTGAAGGACAAAAGGCAAACCACTCTCACTTGGAGCTAAATCAATTCTTGGTATAAAAACTTGTTCGCCTTTATGGGTCCCAGTTATAATCTTCATGTATAAAATGATCTTTTAACTCATGCACAATTAATCTGGTCCCATTACAAAGTCCTTTATTTGGAATCATATTTCGCAATAACATGACAATTGCGCCTTTTTTCAATTGTTAAATATGTGGTGGCATTCCAGATGGTATTAATGAATTAATAAATTCGATTCACTGTCTTTATCATCAGACAGAACTGAATCTGCACTGTAATAATTATTTTGTGGTGCATTGATGTATTTTAAAATTTCGTTATTTACATTCAAGGCCTCGATATTTTTTGATGTTAATATTACTTTGTTTGCAATGTCTGAGTAATCCTCGTTATTAAGAGTGTTTAGAAATATGGCTGATATGAGTGATTCATTGCAAACTATTTCTGATGGAATTTCAATGGTATCATTTGGTAAATCCTGTATTTCTGAATGTTTTCCTTCTCCGATTTTAATGAGCCTATCATTGAATTCATTTTGGCCTTCAGATCTCAAATTTAATTCTAATTTGAGATGTGTAAATATTTGCCACAGTTTACTGGTCTTGATACATGTTTCAATGATCTCCGTTCTATTTCCATGTGGCACAACAGGTAATGTTTGCCTAAAATATCCTCCTAACAGTATCACCTTTCCACCAAATGGCAACTTATTATCCATCACTTCTTTTAAGAATCTGTCAATACATTGCAGTGCATGACATGACATCATTGTTGCCTCGTCTATGATAATTAGTTTAGTTAGTTTGAATTTTTTTGCTTGTATGGAATTGAGTCGAATATCTGACACAGATGTTTCCAAAATGGGAACTGGCAGCTTAAATCCACTATGCACAGTTCTACCACCATCTAACAAGAGTGCATCAATTCCAGTTGTTGCAAATGGCATAGCTATCTGACCCTGTGATCGAATATAACTCATCAAACAATTGTACAGATAAGTTTTTCCTGATCCACCTGGTCCGTCTAGATAGAAATACGGGTCTTTGACCATTTCATCATCTGTAGCATTTGTGATGGCATGAAATGCTTCTAACTGTAAATTATTTAAAGTTGCCAGTTTTTCTTGGGTTTTTTGTTTTTGAAGCTCAGTGTCATAATCATCAAAATTGATGTCATCTATAAGTCCTGGATCTGGTAAATTAAAACTTGCACAATTTAATCCATGAGCCAACAATATTTCTTGGATTTCCATCAATGTTTTTAACAGAGCTATTGGTTCTCTGTAACATTTTCAGAAATCTTCTGACATGTTTAATTTAAATGTTTCCCACAAAGTGAAAGCATCAGGTACATTGCAAAATATACAAATGCATGCAAATTGTTGTCTCATTTGCTTAGGCATTTGACATAGTGCTGCTTCTTCCAGACACCTCTCCCATTCTGTATCATCAGCTATGAAATTTTGATGTCTTGCAGCTAATAGGAATGTCTCATAAACTATGTCATTCACTGTACGTAAATGCTCAAAACTCTGTGCACCGGGTTCATGTAGCAGAAGTAATCTTAAGCTGAAACGTTCAATGTCCCTTGGACTGACGGTATAAATGCGTGGTATGATTTTATGTGTATCTCTTCTTCGTTGTCGCCATAGACCATTTACAAATACATAGTGATATGGTATCTCTATGTATAAAAATTGTCTGGCCTGCGTATCCTGACAGTTTAATTTAAACCACGCAGTAAGCATAGTATCTCTGTCTTCACTTTGATATAATGCAGTTCTTTCATTTCCTTGAGTAAAACAAACCAACTGACTTTGAGGCAAATGTACAGCTAAACGATAGATAGCATGTGACCGATCATGCATCTCAAATTTCAAAAGACGCCCCATTGCTTCAGGAGCACTCACATAGCGAGCATTTAAATAATTTGATAGTTCATCATGTAAAATTGGATTTTCGGTTTCGTTTGCAGTACCTTGCACAGCAACAGTAGCTGCGTCATATCCTTTGTATATATATTTATACACATACTTAATTGATTTAATTGAAGTGCAAGCTTCCACATTGATGTGTGCATTGTATTTGATGCGCAAATGTGGATTGTATGGAACAACAAATCTATTATCAACTTTTTGCCCACGTATAATTGCTGTTTGTCCTTGTGTTCTTTTATACAAAGGGTATCCTTCACAATTTGCATAAGTTTGCATTTTAAATTGTTTTGGAAATTCTTTAGTACATTTTTTATTTTTCATACATGGTGAATTAGGATTCATCTCTCCACATGGGCCATGAATCATTCTATGTGTAACAATCTCCCAAAGTTTGTTATATTTTTCTTGGTCTGGCAATTCTGCCGAAATTACTGAATCCACTCTCTCTGCATTATTCAACTTATCTTTTTCCTGCAGTATTAAAAGTATGTGAGCATGTGGCAGTCCTCTTTTTTGAAATTCAGTGATGTAAACAAAAGCCATACATCGTCCAAATAAGGGTGCTTTAGTGATATCATGTATTAATGAATTGAGTTTGATTTTGAATACTCTTGCCACTAAATTTGGTCGGTCAGAAGTAGTTTGTCCCAGATTCAAATTTTCCTTGATCTCTGGCCATTGTGGATTACATGTGAATGTAATAAATACATCTGGTTTTCCAAATTTTGTGACAATAGCCATGGCATCATTATACCTTTCTCGAATATTGCGAGGAGATCCTTGAAAAGTGGATGGCAAAATAATTGATCTTCCAGCTGGAATGTTTTTGTTGGAAGCTAATTCTGCAACATAATCCATTAATCCACAATACTGTTCTACTCGTAATTTATTTTGTTGAAATTTAATGAAATTCAGATTATTGGCTTCAACTTGTAGATATGAATCAATAATCCATTGTTGAGTGAGTTTGCCTCCATGTAAAATTGGATTAAAACAATCCCGGATAGCAGTTTGTGCCACTTTATATTCCAGCATGGAAATATTAGATCTAAGACGAAGTTTAGTATTGGGATAACTTTCCAATTGTAATTTTGGTTCCCATCCTGGTTCCCAATTTGGAAAGAAAATGGGATATGTCATTGTATCTAAATTACAGCTTAATATATTTATGTTGATAAATGGTTGTTCTTCATTGCATGGATATATTCTAATATCCCGCTGAAAAGGTGGTTCACCATCTTCATTTTTAAACACCATGGCAACCTCATTTACTGTAGGTAAATTATATCTTCTTTGATCAGTGTTGCTATCTCTTTTTAACACCATATTTACTCTTGGTGTAGGCAATTGATGTCTTTGAGCATGTTCCTGTTGTTCTTTTTCAAGCTGTGCTAATTGTTTGAATGCTTGACTGTATGTTTTTTTGCCATAATTTTATCCAGCTGTTCAAAGACTATGCGCAAACACTGTTTATTTTCTGGAAGCGTCATTCTTTGTTCCACAGCTTCCATTGTATCTAAGACATATAACTGTGCAAATTTACTTTGCTCTCCTTTTTGTGGGTGTAAATGTGAAGTTCGGTGGTAAATTTGACCTTGAACTCTAAAACAGTAAAGACCATGTCCTGGCACGTTTTCTGCTAATGTTGCACCCATTGAAGCAAATTAAATTGAACTGTTATAAGACCTTATGTTTTTTTTTTAATTAGTATAATTTGGAAATGTTGGATCGCTCATAATGCTTTCTAAATAATCTGGAAATGGGTGTCTTAGTGGAAGTCTTACCTTTCCATTCTGACAGCAACTAATGAAATTTCCGTCAGTAGGTCTTTCCTTTAGAAAATGATAGGCCCCACAAAACTGACAAACCACATTAAGTAATCCACAATAATGAGTGTCTACTTGTAGTGCAGTACTAAACACATTGTCATGCATTTTTTCCACATAGATATCAGAACCACTTTCTATATGTACATTGGTGTCATGTGTCTCTACATGTAAGTCATTAGGCAATATAGAATCATTGGACAATGGTTCACAGACATGTTTTTGTTTACTTTTCATTTCATTTCTTGGAAGCCCCAACACACTCACTTGCTGCTTTCTTACTGATCTTTCTTTTATTTAAAAGTCTCTGTCGATCTTCTTCTCTAAAGCGTTGTGAAGTTTCCGTTGTCTGAGCATCTCTCCACCTTTGCTTCCTTTCCCTTGCCAATCTTCTTTTGCATTCAATTTTGTCTTCTCCATTATCCGCCATTTTAATCTGTAATTGTAAATAGAGATGTAATTATTGTTTGTTGTTTGTTTTGTGTACATATGGTTATTTACTTTTTGTACTGTTACATTAAACTTGATGAATGAACTAATCAAGCATTTTAAAATCTTGTACTTTTTTACAATGAAATAAATGAAACCATTTGAAAAGTTTTTTTTATTGACATATATTAAATAGGAAAGAGCTGCACATATATATATTTATTCTTAATCCTTCAATTCCATTCATTCTTGATTGACTTCACTGCATACATTGAATTACTTTTTTTCACAAGTGTTCTAAGCTTCTTCTTTTTTTTTTTTTTTTTTATATTATTATTATTATTCTCTTTTCAACTTTACATAAGTGCTTGCTAAAAATTGTTCTTAACTGATGACTAATTATTATACGTTAATGAATCAATAAGTACTCTCCATTTTCACAAAATATAATATAGCCTTTTTTGTTCCATCACTACAGAATTAACTGTTATACCTGTGAAGATGATCTCGATGTTGTTCAAAGGCTGCAAACGTCACGCTGATTCAGTTGCAGATCCGATGAAACTGTTAAATAAAAATGAGAATCTTTTTAATATTTTGCTTCATCCGTATCATTCAATCAGCAGCAACAGACAAATATTTGGATAGATTAAAAACCTAAAAGCATATTCCTGAATATCTTGCTGTAGTAATATAATAAAATTCTGTACCTGTCAAGATTATCCTTATGATGTTCCATGGGTCCAAACGTCACTGTCTCTGTTCATTCAACTGCAGCTACACTGCAAGTATACAAAATTGTAAAATTAATGTATAATATGTTGCTTCATCCGTATCAATCAATCAGGCTGAACAGAGATATTTTTGCATAGATTAAAAACATGAAATTAATATATCAATCAATCAGCATGAACACAGATATGTTAGCATAGATTAAAAACATACAATCAATATTCCTGTTAGTCTTTAAATAAGACTCAATTAATGTGCATTAATCTTAAATTAATGTCTGACTAAATATAACGTCAAGATGTAAGCATGAGTCTATTCCCTTTTTTGGGGGGGGGGGGGAAGTATTTTATAATGAGTATGTCACAACTGAATTATTAAAATAATGTACATTACTAATAAAATAAGAATCAATTAATGTTCATTAATATTAAAGTAATGTCTGACGAAATCTAACGTCAAGATGTAAGCATGAGTATACATTATTTTTTTTTATTTTTACTAATGATTAATTAATTAAAGTACATTATGAATGTTATTTACAATTCTTTCACACAGGTAAGCACGATATTATTTGTCAATTAAATAAATTTAAATTTCTTGTTTCCTCACATTCTTTTATTATTTAATAATTAATTAATAACTTAATAATTAATGATTATTAATGTTATTTACCTTTTTTAATGTAATATTGCTGAAGCAGTATCCTGAAGAGCTAACAATCGTCATCAAAAAATGTCCAGTCAGACTGTCATCACCTGAGGAGAAAGTGTCAGTTATGTGTCAAGTGTGCCCTATATATAGGCTTTGTGCGCGAGACAAATGCGTTGTTTTAGGCGGGAAATCCGCTGTGCCGCGAGACAAATGCGTAGTTTTAGGCGAGAAATCCGAGGTGCTGCGAGAAAAACGAGGGAAATGTGTGTTAATGCGTAAATGTGTAATTTTGTTTCGTAAAATGTAGTCGCTAGTGTCTTTTTTACGCATTGCGCGGTTATTGAGTATCCTTGGTATCTGTATTTTTCGAGCACATACATCTCTGGCTGTGTTTTACGCAGTTCGTAGTAGTAGTGTAGCCTCGTTTTCATTTTGGATCTTTATAAATCGTCTAAATCGATGTAAATTGGAGTTCCACCTCACTCCCAGACGTCCTGCCTGGTTCTTCATGCTGTAAGTGACCTTTTTGTTATTTGTTTGTGTGTATTTAGTGTTTTGTAATTGTTCTGGTTCCGCCGCTTATCTTGTAATTTTTTTCATCTCGTATTTTTTTTTCTAAGTCCCGCGTCTTGTGTAAAAGTGCTACGGTTTAACGGCTCGCCTCGCTACGCGAGTTTCGCCGGCAATGAGCGCCAGTGGTGCTCATTGCCAAAGTGCTACAATTTAACGGCTCGCCTCGCTACACGAGTCTCGACGGCAATGAGCGAATGCGTCGCTCATTGCCAAAGTGCTACGATTTAACGTCTCGCCTCGCTGTGCGAGGCTCGCTGGGCGATGAGCACCTGTGGCGCTCATCGATAAGTCGTACGTACTACGCAAACAGTGTGACGATGAATCGTAGTTGGACAATTATAATATGTGATATTTAGATTATGGTAGCATCTATGGTTTCAGTGTTCTGTGATAAACCCTTTACCCGGCGTGGTCTATCAGTGCCATATCAGTGCCATTCCCAAATTAAAGACCCTTGTCTAAATATATTACACATGACAACTGCAATGGGGAAAAGCTGGCCACAGCACATTTATTATTAAACATAACAACTACATAAACGACTATCCCTCAAGGGGGGGAGGAGGAGCCCGGGCCAAGGCGGGAAAACCCTAACTACCCTAAGCACACGCTTTGGGCTCCACTCCTCAGTTGGCATACCCTCCTATGGTAGGGATGCCCCCTTTTTCGCCACTGGGCTGGGCAACTCTCCCCTTACACCAACCGCTGTGACAAAACAACAATAATACAGACATTATAGAACAAACTTTCATACAATGCAATATGAACAAATTCTTCCTTTCCTTTCTTTTTTTTTTTTTTTTTTACAAATACATAACACAATTTACAACTCACAAAAATAAACATTATCACAATTAATAAGGGATTAATAAGGGATAATATACAAGAGTATGTCTATTCAAACAGCATTATAAGTAGGAGCCAACATGGATTTATGAGGGATAGGTCATGTCAAACAAACCTAGTTAGTTTCTATGAGGAGGTTAGTAGGAACCTGGATCAGTGCAACTCAGTGGATGTATTGCTTTTAGATTTTGCAAAGGCTTTTGATACAGTGCCACATGGGAGACTATTGTGCAAACTAAGGGATAAAGAAATTGCAGTAAATATATGCACATGGATTGAGAGCTGGCTAAAAGACAGGAAACAAAGGGTTGTTGTAAATGGAACATACTCGGATTGGACTAATGTGGTAAGAGGGGTTCCTCAGGGTCATAGTATTAGGTCTCTCCTTTTTAACATATTTATTAACGACTTAGAAGCAGGATTGGAAAGTAGTGTCTCCATTTTTGCTGATGACACAAAGTTGTGCAAGGTAATTAAATCAGAAAATGATGTACTTTCCCTCCAAAGGGATTTGCATAAATTAGAGAAATGGGCAATTACATTGCAGATGAGATTTAATATGAATAAAGGTAAGGTTATGCATCTAGGAAGGAAAAATAACCATGCAATCTAGAAACTTAATGAAGCAAATCTAGGGGTATCTGATATTGAAAGGGATTTGGGAGTGCTTGTGGACAACCACGTACTTAACTGTTCTCAATGCAAAGCAGCAGCTGCAAAGGCAAATAAACTTTTAGCATGTATTAAGAAGGGTATAGAAGCAAGGGAGGCAGATATAATTCTGTCACTATACAAATCCCTAGTACGCCCTCATTTGGAATATGGAGTATAGTTTTGGACACCAATTCATAAAAAGGGCATTTTATAACTGGAAAAAGTACAGAAAAGGGCTAATAAGAGAAAGGGGGGCTAAGTTATGAAGAAAGACTATCCAAATTATACATATTTTCTCTAGAAAAAAGGCGTCTAAGAGGGGATATGATTAACCTATATAAATACTTCCAGGGTCAGTATAAAATTTGTCGAGGGAGCTTTTCGTGCCAAGAGGTTTTCAACTGACAAGAGGACATCCTTTGAGGTTAGAACTAAAAAGATTCCACCTTAAAGAAGAAAAGGTTTCTTCACAGTAAGGGTGGTTAATCTGCGGAATTCTCTACCAAGGGGTTTGCCTTCTCTGGATCAATTAACAACTAATCCGCATATTGCAGATCAGAGGAGATCTTAAAAGGTTGAACTTGATGGGCTAAAAGTATTTTTTTAACCTCAATTACTATGTAACTATATAATTACAAACAATTCTACCCTAAACTCTCTACCAACTAAATACTTTAATTCAAGGAGGATGGGAGGGAGTCTCCTCGCTGTCCGGCTGCTCTGTGCATAAAATTATGCCCGCACAAGCAGGAACTCCCCTTCTTCGCCCACCCATGTGGGCGGCAGCCAATCAGTCAAGGCCCCTCTATGTTAAGGACCTGCAGGTCCTGCCTCATTGGGGCTTCATAACTTATAGAATAATTCATTTCATTGTTTCCAATATTTGCAAAGCCTAAATTGCTGTAGCTCCTACAAAAACATAATGTTGATGTTTTTGAAGTATTGGTTTAAATAGAACCATCACATACTTTGCTACTATGCCTATACAAAGATTCAAGTAGACAGATCCTAAGGACAACTAACTTAGCACTGTAGGCCTTTTCTATTAATACATGAACAATGTAAATGTTTAGCTGCTTACTATAAAAATGGTAATGTGATGTGACAATCAACAACAACATGGATTGCTTGCACTGTGGAGAGTACTGTTATAAATGTGATATGCTTTGTACTGCTCTTTTTCACAGTAAAAAAAGCAGTGGCTTCTTGAACTGAGTCACATTGCGTTAATATTCTATTTATTTGCTGTCAGTATTACACATTTCTAAGGGCTCGTAGGTCTTTCCTTTAGAAAATGATAGGCCCCACAAAACTGACAAACCACATTAAGTAATCCACAATAATGAGTGTCTACTTGTAGTGCAGTACTAAACACATTGTCATGCATTTTTTCCACATAGATATCAGAACCACTTTCTATATGTACATTGGTGTCATGTGTCTCTACATGTAAGTCATTAGGCAATATAGAATCATTGGACAATGGTTCACAGACATGTTTTTGTTTACTTTTCATTTCATTTCTTGGAAGCCCCAACACACTCACTTGCTGCTTTCTTACTGATCTTTCTTTTATTTAAAAGTCTCTGTCGATCTTCTTCTCTAAAGCGTTGTGAAGTTTCCGTTGTCTGAGCATCTCTCCACCTTTGCTTCCTTTCCCTTGCCAATCTTCTTTTGCATTCAATTTTGTCTTCTCCATTATCCGCCATTTTAATCTGTAATTGTAAATAGAGATGTAATTATTGTTTGTTGTTTGTTTTGTGTACATATGGTTATTTACTTTTTGTACTGTTACATTAAACTTGATGAATGAACTAATCAAGCATTTTAAAATCTTGTACTTTTTTACAATGAAATAAATGAAACCATTTGAAAAGTTTTTTTTATTGACATATATTAAATAGGAAAGAGCTGCACATATATATTTATTCTTAATCCTTCAATTCCATTCATTCTTGATTGACTTCACTGCATACATTGAATTACTTTTTTTCACAAGTGTTCTAAGCTTCTTCTTTTTTTTTTTTTTTTATATTATTATTAATTATTATTCTCTTTTCAACTTTACATAAGTGCTTGCTAAAAATTGTTCTTAACTGATGACTAATTATTATACGTTAATGAATCAATAAGTACTCTCCATTTTCACAAAATATAATATAGCCTTTTTTGTTCCATCACTACAGAATTAACTGTTATACCTGTGAAGATGATCTCGATGTTGTTCAAAGGCTGCAAACGTCACGCTGATTCAGTTGCAGATCCGATGAAACTGTTAAATAAAAATGAGAATCTTTTTAATATTTTGCTTCATCCGTATCATTCAATCAGCAGCAACAGACAAATATTTGGATAGATTAAAAACCTAAAAGCATATTCCTGAATATCTTGCTGTAGTAATATAATAAAATTCTGTACCTGTCAAGATTATCCTTATGATGTTCCATGGGTCCAAACGTCACTGTCTCTGTTCATTCAACTGCAGCTACACTGCAAGTATACAAAATTGTAAAATTAATGTATAATATGTTGCTTCATCCGTATCAATCAATCAGGCTGAACAGAGATATTTTTGCATAGATTAAAAACATGAAATTAATATATCAATCAATCAGCATGAACACAGATATGTTAGCATAGATTAAAAACATACAATCAATATTCCTGTTAGTCTTTAAATAAGACTCAATTAATGTGCATTAATCTTAAATTAATGTCTGACTAAATATAACGTCAAGATGTAAGCATGAGTCTATTCCCTTTTTTGGGGGGGGGGGGAAGTATTTTATAATGAGTATGTCACAACTGAATTATTAAAATAATGTACATTACTAATAAAATAAGAATCAATTAATGTTCATTAATATTAAAGTAATGTCTGACGAAATCTAACGTCAAGATGTAAGCATGAGTATACATTATTTTTTTTTATTTTTACTAATGATTAATTAATTAAAGTACATTATGAATGTTATTTACAATTCTTTCACACAGGTAAGCACGATATTATTTGTCAATTAAATAAATTTAAATTTCTTGTTTCCTCACATTCTTTTATTATTTAATAATTAATTAATAACTTAATAATTAATGATTATTAATGTTATTTACCTTTTTTAATGTAATATTGCTGAAGCAGTATCCTGAAGAGCTAACAATCGTCATCAAAAAATGTCCAGTCAGACTGTCATCACCTGAGGAGAAAGTGTCAGTTATGTGTCAAGTGTGCCCTATATATAGGCTTTGTGCGCGAGACAAATGCGTTGTTTTAGGCGGGAAATCCGCTGTGCGCGAGACAAATGCGTAGTTTTAGGCGAGAAATCCGAGGTGCTGCGAGAAAAACGAGGGAAATGTGTGTTAATGCGTAAATGTGTAATTTTGTTTCGTAAAATGTAGTCGCTAGTGTCTTTTTTACGCATTGCGCGGTTATTGAGTATCCTTGGTATCTGTATTTTTCGAGCACATACATCTCTGGCTGTGTTTTACGCAGTTCGTAGTAGTGTAGCCTCGTTTTCATTTTGGATCTTTATAAATCGTCTAAATCGATGTAAATTGGAGTTCCACCTCACTCCCAGACGTCCTGCCTGGTTCTTCATGCTGTAAGTGACCTTTTTGTTATTTGTTTGTGTGTATTTAGTGTTTTGTAATTGTTCTGGTTCCGCCGCTTATCTTGTAATTTTTTTCATCTCGTATTTTTTTTTCTAAGTCCCGCGTCTTGTGTAAAAGTGCTACGGTTTAACGGCTCGCCTCGCTACGCGAGTTTCGCCGGCAATGAGCGCCAGTGGTGCTCATTGCCAAAGTGCTACAATTTAACGGCTCGCCTCGCTACACGAGTCTCGACGGCAATGAGCGAATGCGTCGCTCATTGCCAAAGTGCTACGATTTAACGTCTCGCCTCGCTGTGCGAGGCTCGCTGGGCGATGAGCACCTGTGGCGCTCATCGATAAGTCGTACGTACTACGCAAACAGTGTGACGATGAATCGTAGTTGGACAATTATAATATGTGATATTTAGATTATGGTAGCATCTATGGTTTCAGTGTTCTGTGATAAACCCTTTACCCGGCGTGGTCTATCAGTGCCATATCAGTGCCATTCCCAAATTAAAGACCCTTGTCTAAATATATTACACATGACAACTGCAATGGGGAAAAGCTGGCCACAGCACATTTATTATTAAACATAACAACTACATAAACGACTATCCCTCAAGGGGGGGAGGAGGAGCCCGGGCCAAGGCGGGAAAACCCTAACTACCCTAAGCACACGCTTTGGGCTCCACTCCTCAGTTGGCATACCCTCCTATGGTAGGGATGCCCCCTTTTTCGCCACTGGGCTGGGCAACTCTCCCCCTTACACCAACCGCTGTGACAAAACAACAATAATACAGACATTATAGAACAAACTTTCATACAATGCAATATGAACAAATTCTTCCTTTCCTTTCTTTTTTTTTTTTTTTTTTTACAAATACATAACACAATTTACAACTCACAAAAATAAACATTATCACAATTAATAAGGGATTAATAAGGGATAATATACAAGAGTATGTCTATTCAAACAGCATTATAAGTAGGAGCCAACATGGATTTATGAGGGATAGGTCATGTCAAACAAACCTAGTTAGTTTCTATGAGGAGGTTAGTAGGAACCTGGATCAGTGCAACTCAGTGGATGTATTGCTTTTAGATTTTGCAAAGGCTTTTGATACAGTGCCACATGGGAGACTATTGTGCAAACTAAGGGATAAAGAAATTGCAGTAAATATATGCACATGGATTGAGAGCTGGCTAAAAGACAGGAAACAAAGGGTTGTTGTAAATGGAACATACTCGGATTGGACTAATGTGGTAAGAGGGGTTCCTCAGGGCTCAGTATTAGGTCCTCTCCTTTTTAACATATTTATTAACGACTTAGAAGCAGGATTGGAAAGTAGTGTCTCCATTTTTGCTGATGACACAAAGTTGTGCAAGGTAATTAAATCAGAAAATGATGTACTTTCCCTCCAAAGGGATTTGCATAAATTAGAGAAATGGGCAATTACATTGCAGATGAGATTTAATATGAATAAAGGTAAGGTTATGCATCTAGGAAGGAAAAATAACCATGCAATCTAGAAACTTAATGAAGCAAATCTAGGGGTATCTGATATTGAAAGGGATTTGGGAGTGCTTGTGGACAACCACGTACTTAACTGTTCTCAATGCAAAGCAGCAGCTGCAAAGGCAAATAAACTTTTAGCATGTATTAAGAAGGGTATAGAAGCAAGGGAGGCAGATATAATTCTGTCACTATACAAATCCCTAGTACGCCCTCATTTGGAATATGGAGTATAGTTTTGGACACCAATTCATAAAAAGGGCATTTTATAACTGGAAAAAGTACAGAAAAGGGCTAATAAGAGAAAGGGGGGCTAAGTTATGAAGAAAGACTATCCAAATTATACATATTTTCTCTAGAAAAAAGGCGTCTAAGAGGGGATATGATTAACCTATATAAATACTTCCAGGGTCAGTATAAAAATTTGTCGAGGGAGCTTTTCGTGCCAAGAGGTTTTCAACTGACAAGAGGACATCCTTTGAGGTTAGAACTAAAAAGATTCCACCTTAAAGAAAGAAAAGGTTTCTTCACAGTAAGGGTGGTTAATCTGCGGAATTCTCTACCAAGGGGTTTGCCTTCCTCTGGATCAATTAACAACTAATCCGCATATTGCAGATCAGAGGAGATCTTAAAAGGTTGAACTTGATGGGCTAAAAGTATTTTTTTAACCTCAATTACTATGTAACTATATAATTACAAACAATTCTACCCTAAACTCTCTACCAACTAAATACTTTAATTCAAGGAGGATGGGAGGGAGTCTCCTCGCTGTCCGGCTGCTCTGTGCATAAAATTATGCCCGCACAAGCAGGAACTCCCCTTCTTCGCCCACCCATGTGGGCGGCAGCCAATCAGTCAAGGCCCCTCTATGTTAAGGACCTGCAGGTCCTGCCTCATTGGGGCTTCATAACTTATAGAATAATTCATTTCATTGTTTCCAATATTTGCAAAGCCTAAATTGCTGTAGCTCCTACAAAAACATAATGTTGATGTTTTTGAAGTATTGGTTTAAATAGAACCATCACATACTTTGCTACTATGCCTATACAAAGATTCAAGTAGACAGATCCTAAGGACAACTAACTTAGCACTGTAGGCCTTTTCTATTAATACATGAACAATGTAAATGTTTAGCTGCTTACTATAAAAATGGTAATGTGATGTGACAATCAACAACAACATGGATTGCTTGCACTGTGGAGAGTACTGTTATAAATGTGATATGCTTTGTACTGCTCTTTTTCACAGTAAAAAAAGCAGTGGCTTCTTGAACTGAGTCACATTGCGTTAATATTCTATTTATTTGCTGTCAGTATTACACATTTCTAAGGGCTCGATTACATGACCCATGTAAAACTGCTTGGTAAGCTACTTTTGCAAACTGGATAAGACAAGTACACACACTGCACATGGAAAATCCTTTTTTTTTTATTTGGGAAAACAGAGAATATGAATTTGAGCTGGTTAAACTGCCATTGATCAAGTTATCTACAAAATTACCAATTAATTAGTCCCCCAGAGATTGATAAGCACTATACATTTGCAAAATCTACATACTACAGAATCAATGATAACGTTTTTGGGAAATTGAGACATCCTGTCCTGTGTTCCTGGATTACACCGGCATTATCTACGAGATTAAATAAATGCACAGTTAGGGCCTCATTCTATTATCGGCCGTAAATCGGCCGTAAGGCTGCGATTCCTTGCGGGGGTTCAGTTAACTCGCGATTCTATTATACCGCCCCGCAAGGATCTCATCTTACGGCCGGCCGCATATCTTGGAACCGGCCGTAAGCTGTGAAATATAAAAACTGAAAAATAAATTCAAGCCTGCACTGTACAGCTCTGTAAATGCTAGGGATCATATTGGGGGACATGAGGATTAAAAGAAACCCACTCTCAAGCTTGCACATCTGCCCAAACCCGAGTTCAAATTAACTGTTTATTTTCCGGCTGCGGCGTGGGTGTGTCTGAGGTGCTCCAAGCACTCTGGACTTTTTACATGGATATTTTACGGATATTAAAAATAAAATATTTTACGGATTTGAGTACAGGATAATTATGTGCTATTTTTTCTAACACCTAAAATCCCTTGATAGTCTTCTCAAAGTGCAGGATGGCTTTATTTGAGCTATTTTATGTGCTTAATTGGTGCTAGCGAGACCTCTTTCCTGCAAGTAAGCTGCGGCTCGCTTTTAGCCTTGCAGAGAGGTTTCCCGGAGCAATTGAATTGCAAATCTCTTGCGGCCGTTTTAGATCAAAGGCTTTCCTCCGGCGCGAGCGGCCGCAAGAGATAGCAAGGCACCGGCCGCAAGCCTGCCAGAGCCTCCGGCCGTAAGGGAATAGAATAGCAGAATAGCTTGCGGCCGGTCCTTGCGGCCCCGCAACGGCTGCGGCCGCTAATAGAATGAGGCCCATACTGTTTATTATTCTAAAATTTCATTTTTTGGGTCTTACTTTATTAGTTACGCTAATCAGTGGAAGGGCAACATATTTTATGTTGCCGCTTCTTAAAGGGACACTGAAGTCACCATATGCAGTCATGCACCATCAGACATCTTACCATCATATGTAAATGTTTTTCTAAATAACCTGGAATTGACTAAGATACTGTCATCCTTAGTGCCCAAAACCCTTCCACAATAATCTGTATATATAATTAATTTCAGGCTGTCACAGTGATTCTTTTTTAGATGTATTTCTATACTTATTATCATGCAGGAAAGTGGTGCTGTGAGCACCTGGGCTCAAATGCTTATTCAATTTGTTTACATTAATATATATTTTTAATTAATTTAAATATTTATTTTAACAAAATTACAAAACTACCCTATTTGTTTCCCATATATTTATCAAAAACAACTGCAGAGTAATTGCCATGTTTATAAAACAAAGTGCCGGCCCAATGGTTTAATATTGAGTTTCTCATTAAGGGACATGTTCGAGCAACTCTCAATCAGTTAAGTTAATTCTTACTATAAGTACTTAGAATTTTCGTTAAAAAATGTATATAAAATATCAGTTTGATATAGAATTCCAGTAAAAAAAAAAAAAACATTGCTTGTACAATGTTCAAATGCACATATATCTATATGAAACTATTTATGTAAATGTTGTGATTATGTTATAACATCCACATGATTTCTAAAAAATAAACTATAAATATATATATAAGACAGAGCTGATACTGTAACAGTGCATTTCACTACCTTGATACCCAGTTGTAATTAGTACTACTGGCTGGCACAGCTCATAAGAGGGGGGATTTTCTAAGCATCTCAAATGTAATATTTCCTATATGGAAAAACTGAGATCACAATCCTTCTTGCCTTATCTCAGCCATTTAAGATTCTTACCAACTTATTCCCATTATGTATTATGCTATAACAAGGGAAATCATAACTACTAACTTTAAAGGATAATCAATGAATTTAGCAGTATATATGGTATATATATATGTATATATGGTTTCCATTTAATACCAGGAGACTTACTAAGAAGGTTCCATAAAAGCAACCCACCATGGTTACAATTTTATGCAATTGTAGAATTTCAGAATGTTATGTCAGTTTCTACCTACATAAATGATATATATTTTTTAAATAAAGCTTTCAAAACAATTTTGTTAGACATCCTTTCTAAAAAAAATAGAATTAATAACATCACTTTTATTGAAATATATATAATAGATATATGTGCGTGTGCGTAGTAGAGCAGATATTCATCTGTGAGATGCAGTGGAGATTATTTAAAATAAATAGTGCAGTTTGGTACAATATTTAAAATAATTTTACAAATCATACACGCAGTGCTATTGAGAAACTTTCTTTCTTGCTTTTTATCAATTCCCCCTACTCTTTTATTCTGGTTTTCTCTTTTTATTTTCATTATTATTATTTTCACTCACTGCTTCCACTGGCAAGATAATAAATTTGCATTGGTTATTGAACTTTGCACAACACAAATTTCAACTTGATGTGCAAGTAATTTGCCATTTTATATTTTGTCTCCTTAGGAAGACATTTTTTTATAGCTAGTAATTCAAGATGACTTCCCATAGAATATATGCTAGCGGCATCATTTCTAAGATATTATTTCCTGCAGCAACCATAGCTTGTCAGGGCAAGGTTCTATCTTTTGTAAAGAACAATACAATGTATGGATTTCATGGAAATTAAAAAAAAGGAAATAAAACTGTTGGAATTGTAGGATCAGATCAAATGGAATGTACTAATGGATTTAAGAGTGTGCTTGGCTCTTCACCTACTGCCTCACAGTAGAAGGTCTTGCTTTAGAGCTGACTTATAAATAAATATAGTGTTTGACACAGCATGCTGTTTGTTCTAAGACATTTCAAGCAGCATTATTAAAAATATAATATTAAGGCAGTTGATTAAAAAGTATATAATTTGAAATACTTTTTATGAAATCTGACCTGAGTTTTAATTATGATACTTTTGGAAAGTAATACATTTTCAAATTAATTTACATATTTAAAATGGACTAAGATCAAATATATTTGAGCTATTTTGAAAGCTTTAAAAAAAAAAAAAATAAGTACAGTGGTGTCATTAAAATTCAAGGATCATGATACATATTTATAAATATTTATCTCAGCCTGCAAAAAGATTTGCTCCAAAATTCTATATTCAATGCTTACACAGCTGTTAATAGTGTTAATTTGTTGAATAATTTTTTCTAAACTGTTGTGGTCTTTTAACCAAATATACAATAATATTTTTATTTTAACTGCAGATAGAAGGCTTTTAGATATATATATATATATATATATATATATATATATATATATATATATATATATATATATATATAATGCCAAAGGAGCTTACCATTTCTTATAATGTAATAGGTCATGACATTTAAACCATATGTAAAAATGTAAATGTAAAATGTTTCTATATGGTGATTAAGCTAAAACAGGGCCATATGAATTATCCATACTATCCTAAAAATAAAGGCTTTATTCAGATATTCAACAGAAGGTCCCTCTAAGGATTTCACGTTGGCAACTCTCTTCACTTGTAGTCAGTGACCTAGTTTACCTATTGTTTTTTCACCTTGAATATATTTTAAACTCCTGGAAGCTGAAAGACTTCATAATGCGTGAGCTGGCCAGATCGTCCTGAACAGTTATGACAACTTCCAAGAGGAATCTATTAGAAATGATTAAGTGAAAAATGAGTCAGTAAATATGAAAATTCTTATAGTTGTTGATATGTTAATGATACAGTTATTGGTTACGTATCAAGACAAGAAAATGATGGAGACTGATTGGTATATAGTGGTCTTTCTGTGCATAGGACAATATCTGTAGCGAAGCATTGTGGAATCAGGCATTCATCGGGCCCTATTATGTTGTCCAATTCATAAATTTATACACACACTTAAAATCAATCTCAATACTGCCACATATTCTATTAGCTACTCGCAATCCAATTACAAGTTACCCGCCAACTTTGTTTGGGGTCATAATAACGACCCCAAAAACCTCAGAGATGACCAATGCCTTGCTAAATAAGCTGAAGGTAAAGATGATGGACTGTCCAAGCATGTCACCAGACCTAAACCCTATTGAGCCTCTGTGGGGCATTCTCAAACGGAAGGTGGGGGAGTGCAAGGTCTCTAACATCCACCAGCTCTGTGATGTCATCATGGAGGAGTGGAAGAGGACTTCAGTGGCAACCTGTGAAGTTCTGGTGAACTCCATACCCCTGAGGGTTAGGGCAGTGCTAGATAATAATAATAATGGTGGCCACACTATATATTGACACTTTGGGCCCAATTTGTACATTTCCACTTAGGGGAGTACTCACTTTTGTTTTGACATTAATGGCTGTGTGTTGAGTTATTTTGAGGGGACAGCAAATTTACACTGTTATACAGGCTGTACACTCACTACTTTACATTGTAGCAGAGTGTCATTTCTTCTGTGTTGTCACATGAAAAGATATAATAAAATATGTACAAAAATGTGAGGGGTGTACTCACTTTTGTGAGATACTGTATATATATCAGCTTGTGTTTAATCCAACCTTGGCTTTGCATTAAAGCTATGTGATACAACATGCATAAGCTTAAAGGAAGCCATGTTTTATAATGGCTATGGACTGAAGAGCGAGGCATTTGTGGGCACATTTGCAGGTCCCAGCTCAGCTTCCCAGAATGCAGTGTAATAACTGTTTTTCTTGGAATTGGAAGCTGGAAGTTTTTAAATGTGAACACAAATGTACTATTTATTTACTATACTATTGTAAGGTGGAGGGCTTCTATAGCTCTTTTGCCCACCATATTATTAATGATTTCTGTGGTGAACTACCTACTCATAAGGTCCCACTCCATGCTGATGATAGCCAGTAAGCTTGAAACAGCTGTACAAGGATAGGATACTCAGCTTGTGTTTAATCCAACCTTGGCTTTGCATTAAAGCTGTGTAATACAGCATGCATAAGCTTAAAGGAAGCCATGTTTGATAATGGCTATGGATTGAAGAGGCATTTGTGGGCACGTTTGCATGTCCCAGCTCAGCTTCCCAGAAAGCAGTGTAATAACTGTTTTTCTCGGAATTCTGATCTGCAAGCAGGTTTATAAATTGTTTTAGACATTCAAATGTGAACACAGATGTACTATATATTTACTACAAGTGAATTGCCGTAAAAAAATGACGGGCATGAAATTGTGAGCCAGGGAATGCTGTTTGAGACATAATGGAAACCGTTTTTTACCCTGAGGAACTTCGGCACTCATTGCAAGGCTTGTGCTGAGCGCCTTTGGCGCTCATTGCGAGGCTCTTGGTTGTTGTATTTTTTTTTATCTGTCATTTTTTTGCTGTCATTGTAAGGTCGGCGCTGACCTGCTTTCTGCGCTTATTGCAAGGCTGTCCCCTGGTGTAGTTTGTGTGCCATGAGCAGCGTTGGCGCTCGTTGTGAGGCGTGCAGTAAATGTCTTTTGTGTTTATTGCGATACGTTTTTTTTGTGTATATGTGTTTTTGTATGCTAATGAAGTTAATATTACATTAATAAAATAATCTACTTTACCTATTTGTAAGTAATATATGCAGGAAGCATTGTGCTGAAGAGCTGACAATCTGTTTTGATGTTCCTGCAGCCTACAATGTAGGTTTGCAGTGTTGTGGTGCTGAGGTGTAAGTGACAGCAATGTGTGAAGGGTGTAGTGTAAATACACTGCATGTGCGAGGGGAAGCCATTAGTGTAGCTGTGCAGTTCCGCTTTGTGTAAGTTAGTGTTGTAAATTGGCGGCGAATATGTATGTGGTACGCGGGTGTGGATGATTTAGCGTACTTGCTAAAAGTTTATCTTGTACCTCATATGTAAGAGCGCCAACAATTGCGCACCCCACAAATGTGCGCTGTAATAATGACCCGGTAGGTCACCTTGCATGTAGCAAGCGTGCAATTACCCTATACTGTTGGTGTCCCGTGATAACAATCAATGAATATTCCTGTTTATTGTTAAAACCATAAGCTAGAATGGTCATCACGCAGTGGTGGGGGGGAGGCTCATGTAAGCCCAGGAAGGCACGGTGAGCACGGGGGGCAAAGAGATGCTCATAAGTTGGAGGGTGAGGGGTCACCACAGTGATGGCAGCTGTAAGGTACAAAGCTGGGGAGGCTACAGGAGAGTGACCTGCATAGGAATCATACGTGACATTTGGGGTGGGAGGATGTGTGTAAGGGAGGGGGCGGGCTCAATGGAGGACCAGGGCTGGGAGAGAACTGTCATACTGCCCCAATGAGTAGCAAGGTGGAGAGTGCCCGGTGTGAGTGGTGCCTCTTGTGCCCCCTGTGTCCCCCCTGGCGTGCCCTTTCTGCTCCCCTCTTGTGTCACCTCTGTGTCTGCCTCTTGTGCCCCCTGTGTCCCCCTCTTTTGTCCTCTCTGTGTCCCCCTGGCATGCCCTCTATGCTCCTCTTATGTGTTCCCCTCTTGTGTCACCTCTGTGTCCCCCTCTTGTGCCCCGTGTTGCCCTCTTGTGTCACCCCTGTGTCACCCTCTTGTGTCAACTGTTTCCCCTCCTGTGTCTCGTTCTTGCGCCATCTTTGTCGCCCTCTTATGTGCCCTCTGTGCCCCTCTCTTGTGCCCCCTCTATAAACATCTCACCTAGCGTTTTTTGGGCGTGCGCAATTGTCAGCGCTCTTACGTTGGCGCTCGTTCAGCACGTGCGCTTAAGTTGTGCTACCTCATTGTTGTCTCCAGTGACCAGCAGAGGCATCAAATGTATTTATGTTTTTTGTTCTTCTTAAATGTATACTCTTAGTCGGACTAAAAATTTTCAAACGTATGTATTTTTGAAAAGAATTCAAGCAATAGTCTTGAACCCTCACAATCTGTTCCTCCTGGACATAAGAAGATGTAGGTATTATTGTTAAGGACATACAAGGTGATTCAGTAAGCATTGCGTGAGGCAACAATGTGGCTTGTGAATGGCTTCAAGGAGTATTTCCTTTAGAGAAAATTACAACCCCATGTAATTGCTTAGTAAATCTGCCCCATAGTACTGTGCATATTTAAATATTATTCAGGTGCTTATAAGTTCTGTTATTAATCACTGAACCTTCCAAATAGTCCCTGCAAAAGTCACTGATGTGGGCTCATACATACACTGAGCCTCATTCAATTCGGGGCTTGCAACTCGATCACAGAGAGCCAAATGCCTGCAATTGAGTTACGGGCTCTTGTTGCTCTACTTTTGCGATGCTATTCAATTTGCCGGGCCTGCAAGCCTGTAACTCCTGATGCAGAAACAGCCAATGGAAACAGAGATCCTCATCATGACTAACCTCCAAGCCCGTAACTCGTAAGTGAAGGCCTGAGGGCTTTGAAATCCAACCTCCATTTTTCAAAATCCTATGAGCTTCAACCTCCAAGGCTTGGAGGTTCAAGCCCGTAGGACTTCACATTGATGTTGTGCTCGATATAACAGGAAAATTGAACATGAAATAAAGTATTGGGGAATGTTGTGCTATTAATTCTAAGAGCTAACATCACTTTCACTCTTAAAATAAGTACAGTATTGTTTTTTTAATTTACTGTTAAAGTGCTCCGATTTGACATTAAGCCCTTTGCGAGACCTCCTTGGTACCATTAACCTGTGGTTAGATATTTGCCATTTGCGGGCTTGACTGAGTGGATTTGCAATTTTAGCGTTCGGGACTCTTGCGGCCGTGACAGATCAAAGGCTTGGAGGGCATAAACTTGCGATCATACAAATTGCAATGGATCGTAGCTCCGAGCATGAAACTCGATCGGAGCCCGCCAATGGAAGTCAATTGAATAGCAAAATAACTTAGGACCTCAACTTGCGAGCCCAGATCTCCCGAGCAGCTCAATTGAATGAGGGCCATTGTGTTTATAGTACCAGATGTACTAGCTGATAGCAGACTGTGTATCAACAGCAATTAAACAACATGATACTGTCATTGGCTAGTACATCTAATACTATAGAAACACTGAATGCATGAGCTACAGGGGTTGACCTTTTCAGGGTTTGTTTGGAAGGTTTCAGCCAGAAAAAATGTACAGCCTTATTAAACTGAGATCCAGTAAATTTAAAAGGGCTCTATTTAAGCACACAGCATATTTTATTTACAGTAGTTTTTAGTTAGTGAAGACCTTGCTTTTGGATAGAAATTCACTAACTAAAAACTTCTGTAAAAAAATATGCTGTGTGATTAAATAGAGCCCTTTTAAATTTACTGAATCACAATTTAATAAGGCTGGCAGTTTTTTAAGCATTGAATGACGTATAACTATGCAAATAAATGCTTAGGTAGTTAATTTGTAATATTAAAAACAGGGAACCTCCCATGTCCTAGGCCACCAAGTGAATTGGTGTATTGCTAATGTGGGTGGACAGGTGCTGAAACAATGAAAACACTTACCACTACCTTCCATTTTTAAGCAAAACTATTTTCAGCACCAATGCGCCATTTGTAGAACTTGTTCAGTGTCTGTTTAAGCCTGTTTTTTGTCCTATTTAGGACATTTCTCAGTTAAACCTTTTATGGAATTCATATAAACTAAAACAATTTCAAGCCTAGAACTAAAATATTTGACAAAAAGAAAAAAAAATGGTGCACTTTTAAAGGAACCCTGAGGTCCTATATTTACAATATACACTTTTTAAAATTTAGAACTGGTAACCAGCAAAACTTTTTCTGAAAGTAAAACATAAAATAAAAAATGTCCTTTAATGTATTACATTTCCATTATTAGCACCTCTATTACATTTTATAAGACCTTCTCCATCTGCCTTGAAACTGAAACCAAGTCAATTAGCTGTGCTATAACATTGTAGCATTTCCACACTATACAAAACAGGTGTACTACGTAGCATTAATGTCAGCTTTGCACTGAATTATATTATTGATATTTAATGTTTTAATCACATGCTTGTGTCATATTAGGATTTAGATACTTCAATGGTATCTTACACTGTAAATTGCTTCCATAAGTAAAGAATACATACGGTACATTAATACAAACTTACTGCTTATGGAAGGAATAATACTGCACAATAGTTCAACCCAGTTTAAAAGCATGTGCAATGTATTCCCCTGTTATGCTAACATTCTGTTCATTTGTAGCTTTGCAAGTGCATATTTTGTCAATTATGTGAATAATTCATTGTTTGCATCTTGATTCTTTTTTCCCTTTAGATTTTTAATAGATTGTTCCACTCATGTCTATTGCATTCCCAGTGGGATATGTTTTATTTCTAGGCTTATTATTAATTTTGTACTGACAGGTGCATAACAAATATGCTTCTCTGTTGAGATTTGCTCCTAATGTTTCTTCTGAGCACAGAACCATTGTACGCAAATGAAACCTAATCAAAATGATCATAAGATGATTTTCTGCTACGATTTTTATACTCTCACTCTGTTTCATGTGCAGCATAAAAACTAGCCAACTGGAAAATACTAATTTCACAGGCCAAACCATCAAATCTTCAGGATTTTCCAAGCCAACTGGATGCAAAGTATTAAGATCAATGGACCTTAAGTGTTCAAAATAAAAAGGCACAATTTATTCTTTCGAGAGAAAAATAGCAATTTAAATGTAACTTTACTAGCTTAAGTCATAACTCCCATATCACTCAAATTATGACTAATGAGGCTTACAAAGTGAATGTGAGTGAGATGTACAGTACTAACAGTGAACTAGCAATGTACAACTGTCAATTATAGCCAATTCAATCATTTGTATTATAATAATTTAGATCGGCAGTTTATTGGTTCTTTATTTCTTAATAAAGAGGACACATGCAAACAATAAATATGAAACAACAAATATGTATTAAAAATAATCAGACATCCCATGAATTATGCAATTACTTGAAAAACGGCATTAGTACCAAAATCATAACAGACGTCATTAAACTATAGTTATATCAAATTATTTAAATTTTGCCTGTTTATAAGTGAAAGATTCTTATTTTGGTTACATCACTACCCGAGAGCTGCATAACAAGACTGTGTTTATTTATCTATATGTGGAGGAAAGGGTAGGAGAGAGGGGAACAGATAGATAGACCTGAAAGCTTTTTTAAATAGTATGGACTGCAAATTCATACCGTTCTCTCTCACCGCCCCAGAAGCATCCTTCTTGTATCACTAAATGCAATTATTGCTCTCCAGAAAAGTAAACACCCTTCACACACACAACTTACACCAACATATCATGTATGCCTTTAGGGTCTAACAAAGAGAACAAAAAGTTGTTTTTAATTAAAAATAGATTAATGATTTTTTCCTTGGATAATTATGCTCTTAAAGTTTTCAAACATATACACATTTCTATATATTGTACAGTTTATACAAGATTTGAATTTGCTAATTTCTGCCATTTTTCTAAAACATATGTAACAACTGGGAACCATTACGATTAATATATAATGTGTTTCCTCAAATTCTGCATAGGAAAGCCATAATATAATATACATTATATGAAAATGCACTCAAATATACCGTAATTAAGTTAGCTCATTATTAGTGGCTTTCAATTGTGGTGGTAACATGCGCTAATCATATTGGAATACAAATTCTTCTAATTTATAGCCAGATGCATGAATGAATAACCATTGGAAATCAAAGTAGAATTTGCAGTAGAACAGCTGGTTGTATGCTTGTACATGCACATTTATGGAGAAATTAAGTCACAATAGCATTAGCTAGAAACAGAGAGTATACACTATATTGATCCTAACAATCCTGTTGACATAAAATTATTTTATTTTAATAACTGTTTGTTTTAAAAGCTATATTTGTTGTTAGTTGTGAATACATTAGTACATTAATGAAGACTATGGCATTAATATTAAAACTACCTACTATGATAAAAAATAGAGAACATAACAACAGAAATGCTGGCCCATAGTTATGAATTAACTGGCTTCTCTACATTTTAGCCGTTTTTTTGCAAAATGAACTGTATATATGAGATGTTGTTTAGAATTTTTGTTTTCTACTGAAACATTCATGTTATCATATTAACAAGATCACTACTTTAAGTTATTATTGGGTTATGGTCAAATGTGGAAATCTCTCCAATTCCTCTGTTTTTCTACAGTGTTTCATCAATGCTCTATTCAGTTTAATATTAGGCATTATATGAATTAGACATAGTATCACTATAAAGACAATGGTCCGTTCTTTCTTATAGTGAATACTTATGCTATGATCTTCTATGTTGTTCTTTTCTTCTCTGTGTTAGATTTTCTGTCCTGTATTCATATACCTGATATTTATGGACCTGAAGGACAAAGGATTATGGAACTTCAAACAGGAGGATCTAGAGTTAGTTCATTAGGGCAATGAAATTAGAATTCTGAAGGACATCCAGGACATTAGTTTTATCCACTGAGATTGATCCACTGGTGTTCATGTAGAGATATACTGAAATCCTGCACTGTTGTCAGCTCATGTAGGACCACTAAGGTTTATTAGCTTTGTGAGAGATATATTAAGATGATAGACAACAAGGCCTGAAATTTGTTAAATAATAGTGTTAGTTGCTATTAAACTACTTTCCGAAAACATAAACAATTTCTAGTTCAAGCACTACTGTAGTTCAGGAAAAATGAGTTTGTGACATATGTACTAAACTTACAATTAGCAGCTAATTAGCAGCCGTGTAGGGTTTGGGCATTACACCAATTTGTGAGAAAATCCCAAATTTTGAAGACACTGTGTACAAAATGATGCCATTATGCTTATAGCCCCTCGCGAGGGTCTGTTGCCTAAGCTGTGCTATAAGCCCATCCACAAATGGAGACGCCATAGTAGCATACAGGTAAGCAAGTGACCAATTCAGGTACACAATCTTTACCATCTATCATGGATGCCTCCAGGAAACAATTGCATCATAATGTAATTGGTTTTGCTTAAAATAGCTTTATGAGACTTTCAATGCCGAACTATGCTCTTAGTCAGACTATGATTTTTCAAACATATATATTGTTTTTTTCATTATACAGAAGCCCTTTACAGGTTCTAATGTCACACTGCACACAAATGATATTTGCAAGAAAAAGTGTTCACATTGTAGCTGCAAAGTTAAAAATGGAAAGTCTTGGAAGAGATATATTTAATTATAAATGTACCTTTTTTATTATGAGTCATTCATTTGATTACAATACTCAGAAGGTATAATAATCAATGAACCTTTGAAAGCTCACATCTGGCAAACACAAAAACATGCAGATGCTAATTGTTTGCAAAATTAACATGATTAATCATATTCCTTTTTTATGATTTTTAAAGCTGTGCCACTTATACCTCACAATGAAAGGGCATTGCCAAATTAGTATGATTAATTATATTAGCTTGCTAATCTTTTTTAGCAGCCTTTTTAATGCCTCAATAAGAAAAGGACATTGCATCACATTCCAGTTATCCCTGAGAAGCTATCACTCAGTCAGCAGTACATTCTGAGAGTAAATGCATGCTCCATTAGTAGGTGACTTGGATTCATCTGCTAAAATTAACAAGTATCCTACCATAGCAGTTTTGGGGGGATATTTAATGCTAGTGAGAGCAGTAGTAGCAATGTCCATTGCATGCTTTACTGCTTTAACTACGAACACACCTACATTCATATATTTGTGCCCAACAAAGAATAGCCATATTTTAGATTATGTCAGTTATAATCTCGTCCCTGTGATCACTGATAGTGCACTGGACAATATTTAGACTATTTATGATGTGGAATTGAGATTCTGATTCCTTATTCAGTATACCATCATTACATTCCAGTGGTCACCTTAATAGGATGCTGCTCTACTAAAATGTTTAATAGGCTTACGTAACAGGATGTAGAAAACTATTTCAATGGAGATATGTTTTTATGGCTAATGGAGTAGGATTAGATTGCAAGCTTTCACGGTCATAGCCACTTTCTCAAAGCAAGTTCTCAAATGAAATATGAAAAGGTACCAGTTCATATTGGCAAGTTAATTAGACTAAAGTTAATCAGATTGTAGATAAGGTTTACATTGCCACATCAATAAAAAACTGGTTTGCTGATGCACTGGGTGTGAAAAGCTTGCTAAGTGGCACAGGCAGTCTCTGTAGGAAGCAATTAGTACAATAAAGTTGATAAGAAAGTTCAACAAAGGAACTTGTTATTGGGAAATGTGACATAAATTTCATCACAATGTTATCCATATCATAGGGCTCCAAATCTCTGCATGGATTTGTATTTCCAGATCTTTCTGTCTCTCTGTGTCTTGAAGTTCCCGATCAGTATTGTGACGATTATTGAAGCTTTATCCATTTTGGTAGAAATGTCCACCTACATAAGGTGTCTGTTTTATTTACATTTTACCTATGCAATTTTTTTATTTGAATTAAAGTTTGTTCTGTTTCACCTACATAGAACATTCCAGGACATTTGACATACATGATAAAGTACACTACATTTGATGATTTGCATTTTATACAATCTGTACAATGGGCATAGCACTATATAATGGTTTGTTCATTGTGTTCGGAAATTCCACATGGTATGGACATTTTTTCCATTATGGTTACAATACAACTTACTATCACTGAGTGTGATTAGTTTTCAATAATTAGTTCTCTTTTGATTGATGTATGTGAAGGTGCAAGTAACACATATGTTGGGTATGAACCATTTTGGAGAGTATCTATGGTTGCATAAAAGGTAAGTTGATGACTTGCGATATGAGTGACTTGGTGATGTGGATAATCTTGTTGAACTTAATTTGTGTGAATCATAATGAATGTTTATTGTAATATCAATTTTCCAAACAACATATATTGAGTTCTGATTATTATCTATGTTTAATTTTCACCATAGACAGGATTAATTCAAAGACAGTCATGTCAATTTTAGCTAAAAGCAACTGACATTTATCTACCCAAATGTTTATAAAATCAATAATAGAGAGACAATTTTGAATGAAAAGAAACTCATGAAAAGATGTTTTTAATAGATTAAACAAAAATATCTGGCACACACAATGTATACATAGAATGGATGGCTTATTACATAGCCCTACAGAGGAGTAGAAGACTGAACATTCTGCCACTCGTTATTTTTGTCACTGAATATAGTACAGAATATGATGGTGAGAAACAGATTGTTTAGAAACTTATCTGAGAATAGATGCAGTTTTGATACAATGATAAATGCCGACTTGTTGACTCTTGCCATGTTTGTCCATATATAGCTACTAATTCACTGTATATCACTGGTAATTTATAAGTATGGTGTCCAGTGGTGTAAGTGCTGCACTTACTGTATGTTAATCCTGTATATCTAAAAAGTCCCATCAGGAGGGAGAATTTATTAAATCAAATCTCTCACCAGTTGTAATTCAAACAACCTATTTATCTTACTACTTGTAAAGGTAGCAATATTCAACAAGTAGGAAACAACATTCCTCACTTGAAGCCATATACTGTATATGTGAATATTTATTGGAAGAGTAACATTATTGACACTTCCAAGTAACATTTAGAACACTTCAGTATAATATTCATTTTTAAAATGTAATATTGCCAGCCAAATAAGTATTTTTCTAAATTGTTTAATCTACTACATTGTTATTCCATGTTAGAAAAGTAATGCATTTTACAAATTAGTGATTCTAATATGGGTGCTGTATTTTCTTCCAATTTCCGGTCTACAAGCTGCATAATGTATGTGTGTTATTGACTTTCAAATATTTTTGTGAACTTGAATATCAAAGTATCCTAATAGAGATAATTTATGATTTTTGTGTAATTTTCGATGTAATCCATGCTTTATTAAGTTATAAATATTTCCCCAGAAATATCTTATTTTTAAGTACAACCACCAGCAATAAAAAAAAAATAGCTTGTGTATTTTCACTACTTTACACAGTATTTCTGGAGTTTAATAAATAAACATAATTTTGTAACAATTGTAAGAGCTTATTGAGCTCCATTTTGCCATGCCCAATATACAGTAGACTTTCAGTTAACCAGAACTCAAGCAACCATATAAAAAAAAAAAATACTGTACTTTAAATAAAAATTAAGATTTACAGAGCTCAACAAATGCCAGGAGCCAGATTCTCATGCCACAAAATGCTTACAGGCACCTAGATTGCATCCACTCCATGTCCCTGCAATTACATTTTACCTGGAAGCAGACAGGCCTGAGTGAATGAGACATGGCAGTGTTGGCGTTACATTTCCTGCGTTCAGCTCTGCACCATCCAGATGAAAATACCTGTGTGTAAATGAGGAGTGAAAGCTGCTGCTAGAACAGCCCTCACTGACAAAATGCTTAGCACAGCATCCTACGTGCAGCTAGGCTAGGCATTCCCCGTGGGTGCCAGTTAGCTGAGAGTCTACTGTAGTATTCCATTGGGATTAATTTAAAAGCATATCTAAGTTTAATGGATTATGAATGCATCTGATAGAGGAGAATCAGCAGTGTATGAAAAAAATAAATTCATGAAAAAATACAGAAATAAATATTATTAAATTTACCCTAAAGTTTGCTAAATCTCGAGTTTGCTAGCAGCTGATTTTGAGAGTCAACGTCCCTGAAAATCTATGCTAAAATTAGCATAAAATTCATAATTTGTTTTGACCAATCAGAGGCAGATACAACAGTCTCTGCAGCAAAGTATCATGGGATTTGTAGGTTTAATTCCCAAAGCCAAACCTCACGCTCCTCCCTTGAATGATGCAACTAGAAGGTTCTGCATTGTTTCTGCTGTTGGCTTTAAGGTTAGTATAGGTTTAGAAAATGTTCTTGAATGCAGTGTTTGGTTAGTATAGGGCCTATGTAGGCAGCTCTGGGGGAGTGGAAAACATTAAAAAAAAATATTATATATATATGTATGTGTATAGAATGATTCAATGTAATGTGTGTTTCTGGTACAAGCAGCAGGTATTAGATAAGAAAAAGTTAAAATAAGAGAAATTTAGATATATATTAAGAAGCATCCTAGTCAGTTAATAATAGTATGTTATTTTTGAATGATTAGCAATATATGTCATATTGTGCTTTGTCTTTTTTGTCATATTGTGCTTTGTCTTCTTTTTTTAAACTTATTAAAACAATTTTAGGTTTTAAATAATTTTAGAGATTTACAGTGTGAAGGATTACTGAATGAGCTTCACAACAAATTTGCATGGGAAATACTTTTGCATCATAAACTCTTCATATCAGACCATCAGTTTGTTTCAAATTCTCTATGCCAGCTTAATGCCCAGAATAATAATATTTGTAATTATTTGTATCTCCTATACGGCGTAAGTGTTCAATTACGTGTTCGATTATAGATACTTCTGAAAGGCTGTCTTGGGACAGGAGCTTGTACAAGAGAATGTACTGAGCTGTTGCATTATCCCACATGTGGTGTCACTACTGGTGGAACATAACACGTGTGAGAACTCCTGAGAGGCAGAATGTTCACAACTACTGTTGATTAGTGTATTCGGACCAGGGAGAGAAACAACACAATCATCAATTATGTTCACCAAATATGGTGACTAAGTCACCTACCTATCCCAATCAAATTTTCAGAGCTGTGCAAAAGCAGTGTGAATAGACAAAAATGTACAGATTTTGCAAGTGATAGTGATCTGTCATTTTCAAATGTCCCTCCAATCCATACTATTTGTTTTAAATGGGGCTGTATGGTATTAACAAACCATGAGTAAGCCCTTCCTACCTGAACTTACATGTACTCATGTCCACATGTAGAGGCAGAAAAAATCCTCCGAAAATTATTCAAGCATCAGATCTGACTGTAAAATCACCACAACCCCTCAATTTAGTCGGATACAAGGCATGATTTCTTATATCCAACATAATTGAAGAGTTAATATAACCCCACATATACTTGTTAATAGTTAATCCTCATATTGCAGATCAGAGGAGATCTTAAAAGGTTGAACTTGATGGACTGAAAGTCTTTTTTCAACCTTAAATACTATGGGTCACATTCTAATATCAGCCGTAAAACGGCCGCAAAGCTGCGATTCCTTGCGGGGCTCCCGTTACCTTGCAATTCAAATATACGGCGCCACAAGGATATCCCTCTTACGGCCGGCCGCATATCTTGCAACCGGCCGCAAGGTCTGAAAACTTTAAAAGCAAATATAAATTCAAGTCGGCACTGTAAAGCTCTGTAAATGCTAGGGATCATAATGGGGGGCATGAGGATTAATAGCAACCCCCTCTCAAGCTTGCATATCAGCCCAAATCCGATAGCAGCGTGGGCGGGTCTGAGGTGCTCCAAGCCCTTGGGACCCACGGATATTTGACATGAATTAAAATAAAAATTATTTACGGATTTGAGTGTAGGGGAATGTTGTGCTATGAATGCTAACACCTACAATCACTTTATCGTCTCATCAGAGTGCAGGATGGCTTTATTATGGCTTTATTATGTGCTTAATTGTGTGCTTGCGGGACCTTTTTGCTGCAAGTAAGCTGCGGCTCGGTTTTAGCCTTGCAGAGAGGGTTCCCGGAGCAATTGAATAGCAACCGGGATTTTCTTGCGGCCGAAACTCTTGCGGCCGTGTAAGAACAAAGGCTATAACAAGGCGCCGGCCGCAAGCCTGCCGGAGTCCCCGGCCGGAAGGAAATAGAATAGGCAAATAGCCTGCGGACGGTCCTTGCGGCCCCGCATCTCCTACGGACGATAATAGAATGAGGCCCTATGTAACTATGTAACTTGGGGGATCACATGGATCCCCATCAATATTTCTACCCACATGAACACAGGGATCCCACCTCTCCCTTCTCCCATGCATGGACCCAGTTAACGGTGGGTTTTGAGTAGTTGGGATTGTGATAGGATTATTATCTGCACATAAAAACAGCTGCCGCCGTTGCAAGCAGCATTTTTTGCACAGATACGTTAGGGATTTCTATTGGGCTCTTACTCACTACTATAGCCTTCATCACATAGCAATGGTTCTATAACTCAGCTGCAATATAAAATCATAAATACAATCTAGCTGAATCAAGTGAATGACTAATCATTTTTACTGGAAATCAAAGTAATGTGTGATGTAATATTGGTACAAATAATCACTATAATAGTTGTGGATCTACGAATGTTGGTCTCCTTTGCAGTGTTGGTCATGCTTTGTGGCCCTCGCAAAGATAGGGACACAACTGCGATCCTTGTGAAGCAAGTCGAGCAGTTGAGGCACGCGACTTCGAGGCCCATGGGACTTAGGCTGCAATGAGCTCTGAGGGCGCTTATTGCAGGGCTCACAATGGGCACCGCAGGTGCTCATCACGAGCCCTGTAGGACTTTGGACCGAAGCACGTAAAACGTCCGAACCACGCAACTGGAATCGAGAGCCCTGTAGAATTTAGGACCGAAGCACATAAAATGCCCGAACTATGGCAAAGATCACCAACAAAACACAATTATGCCTCAAATTCAATTGCACACTCACACACAGCACAGGGGGAGAGCCAGGGAGCCTGTGAGTGATGTTGCAAGTGAATTTGAGGCATATTTCCTGTATTTTAACAATCGAAAATCGCCTAAGCAAGAAAAAAAATAGCGGACTAAAAAACGTAACAGGATTGAAACGAGGCCAAAGGCAGTAATAAGCAGCCTGAAGGCAGTAACACTTAACTTAACTTAACCAGTAACATTTAACCCAAGGCAGTAACACTTAACCCAAGGCAGTAACACTAATCGCTAGGCCCCTAAACTACAAGGGGGAAGAGGCTCGCAATGAGAGCAGAAGGTGCTCAGAGGGCCAAAATCCTCACATTGTGTGGCAAACAGCTTTGCCAGATTTACAATTTTAATTCCTGTCATTTTTGATGAGCAATATCCTAGTACAGAATAAAGACAATTTCAAGGTTTAACAGGCCAAATCATGGATACTTCAGCAAGATGACAGTCTACATTATATCAATCCCCAGACCCATTACATTGTAATTCACTGTTAGTTATATTATCCTTGCCTTTGCAAGCCACATTTGAAAAGTAAACATACAAACACTGAATGATGTTATGCTTATGAGATTTAGAAACTAAATGTCTGTTATTGTTCCTCTACAGCCCCACCAGTGATGCAGGAGCAGCCAATATAGGAGGACATTGCACAGGAGGAAGGGGATTATAAAATCCTGTGAACAGTGCAGGAGATGGCGGGACCTGGCCTCCGCGGAGGCAGCCCAGGCACGCCGGGTCTGACGCAGCGCTGCGTGACCCGGCAGGGCCTGGGCGATAGGGATTGACTGGGTGGAGGAGGAGGGGCTTAAGCCCGTTTCGCGGGCTTCCTCCTCATTCCGTGCCGGCCATTGAGCTGATTCCCTCCCACCCTCCCCTAAGAAGGTGGTCAGATAGAAAAGTAGCATATAAGGAAGGAGGGTGCGTCTAGAGGGCGAGGCTGGTTGAGCAGTTCAGGAAGGTTAAGCTACGTTTAAAAAAAAAAAAGGGGGTAGAAAAGAGTTGAAGGATTAAGATTCTGTGAATTCTAAGTCAGGATGCAAATAGGAATGTCTTTTGTTGGTGGGAGGTGAGGCACCCGGCCCACGGGCTTAAGTGGGCGTTGCCCTGCCTCATGGGCGTGCTTAGGAAAGCACTGGGAGGCTCTGGGCGCGGGCCCAGGGCCTGAGGTTACTGACCGGGCCGTGCTCCTCCTCCGGGATGTTATTTGAGCTGTGATTTACCAATGTTAATTATGTTAATTGGTTATTGATTTATGGTTGCTTTAATAAAGCTGTGGCCCGTAATTTTCCCAAGATATACTGTTTCAGTGTGTTTATTTATTCTATAGCCCAATGGATCTTGCCAGGGTCAAGTGACCACACTTGATAAGTTTGATACCACAGCTCTCTTCCTACCACAATTTTGGATAGATGTACTGATACTGCAAGTTGTGGGACATTTCTATTGTATTGGTGTTCTATATTTATTAATAAATAATTAAATATATGCATTTTCTTACCATTCTGCACAGTATTCCAGGGGTATGAGATCAGCACAGGTCACAACAAGCATAGATTCACTTGTAGTGTTGCTGTCTCACACAGATCACATGCACACACTGGCACACACCAAGCTCATGCACACACACACACACAGAGAGAGAGAGAGCTTATGCACATACACACAGCACATACACACACACTGGCCCACATATCACAAACTCATTGCTGCTTGTTTCCTCACACATAGCTTTCCCTGAGCCTTTGCTCTGCTTATGGGAGGAACAGAGGCTGCACTGCTTATTGGTCACATGGGATGATTTATAGGACTCTGGATGTAGCAGCTTTTGCATTTTGTCATTATGTTTTGGTATTATGAATGCCACACTGGTTGAGGTTTATTATTATTGTGTATGAATATTATAGTTTAAAAACATCACATAATATGTTAATTTCACACACTACATGCCATTAAATAGCAAAGAATACACATTAAAGGCTAAACAGGATTATTGTTGGATTGATTAGTTAGGTTTCAATATTTAATAGTGTGAGGTTTTGTTGAATGTTGCTTAGTCATTTTTGCTGTAGATCATTGGATTGTGCATTAGAAAAGTTTATTTTGTGCTTTGGGATGTGTAGACCTCATATTTATTTTAATAGGTTCTTGTAAACTGCTTATTTTGGCTGTTTTTTCCATGTACTGGCTTTTTAAGGACACTTGTAATTTCTTAAGTGTTTGTAAGTGTTGCCATAATGGGTTTAGCTGTTGTTGCGTGATATTGATTTTACATATAAGGGTTAGACTCACTATGCAGAGATTCTTAAGAGAATTAGTCAATATTTTAGTAATAACTAATAGTACTTTAATAGTACTTTAGTTCAAACTACACCTAGAGCAGGGAACAGTTAACACATAGAGATCACTCATTACAATTGTTATAGAAAGCCTGTAGTAGCTGTGCTGGCTCCTATGGGAGATTTCCTATGGGAGACAAATACTTGAACCCTAAGTTAATAGGTTTTAATAATGATCTACTAATTCTTGGAGATTTATAAAAAAAATATATACAATTTTATAATTTTTTATTAAAAAAGAAACACAATTCATGAAACTACTTTGTATACATTCTAGATGTTGGTTTCAGTAATTAAACTGAAATGCAATAAAACAATACTTTTGACAAAATACTCATTTATAAGTGCATTGTTTCCAAGCCATTAAAGCTTTTTTATGTTTCAATTTTCTTTTGAATACTTATATTCCAAAAATATTAAGTTATGTTAATGATATATCAGTTAAATATGCAAACATGTCTAGTTAAATGTACATACCTGTAATATGAACAAAGAATAAACACAGATATACTGCAATACAAGAACACTCCCATGATGGTGTGCCACATTGCATGTGATAAAACACCTCTTTGTGCTTGTTTGTTTTATTGTACTATTGCTTCTCTTTGTTCACATTCATATTGTGTGAATCTTTACTGATTCAAAACATTTACCTTAAAAAAATTGAGCTAAAACCATTTCCGTTTCACAGCAGTCAAAAACTATAAAATATCTTCTTTCTCTTGATATAAGTGTAAACTTTACACATTTCATATTCCTCTATGTTTTATATGTACAAGTAGAAAAATGGCAATGGTGTTAAAGTAACGTTAGCAAAGATATTCTTACATTTTGTTTGTAAGTGGTTTTAGCAATTAAGCTCTGTAGATTTCCTTGCACCTGAAAAGTTTTAGGCATAATCACAACGGTCAACATCTGATTTATACACAGAACACGTTCTGAAAGCTTTATGAGTTTGTATTATATGATGGGTTTTTCTTTCCTTTTTGTTTTGCAGCTCTGGATGACTGATTACAGAGTTGGAATTAGTAATTTCTCCATTTTCATCCATTTATATTTGAAGCATTACCAAGGCTAGAGGAGTCAGAGCAACTGATTTAAAGTGTCTGATTTGCACTTTTAGCAAAGTAGAAATGTTAAGAAGGAATAAAAGAAGAAATGTATGGAAAATATTACTTTATGCTTCCAAAAAAGGATTTGGATGCTTGGAAATACAGCAGTTTAAAACCAGATGGACTGGCTGATGGTTCAGATTCATCCATGGCTCTCTATAAATACTATTCTCATCCAGTCATTAAATATGGAAATTATGTCAGGGCATATTCTTAGAAATACATTTGTAAAAGTGGGTTCTTACGAGAACAGTAAAGAGGAATCATCAACTATCCTCACACATACTTCTTACTTAAGGACTATGTAATCTGTATAAAATATTCACATGGTATAAATTACATGTGCTGTGTTACACTGGGAATGAATACATATTGTAATTGTGGTTAAAATTTGCCAAAAATATATCAAAGGATCATGGAACTAGCATATTTGTCTAGCATGCTTTCAAAAAGAACATTGCAAAGTTTGAAACAATGAACCAGAAATGCAGACTGCATTTGCAAGAACATTAAGCCTCTCTCCAATTAGAGTGTGTCAACAGATTGCACCAACTGAGTTATCGAGTAATAATTTACTCTAGAAAGATTACACCTGATACTTTGCTGCATTTCCACAGTATTTCAAGCAAGTGTTTTATTTTTATTTATTTTTTTACGTTTGCTGCCTACATTTCTTATTCAAGATAAATGTTAGTAATATTTAAATTCTTCTTCTCTAAATGCATCTAAATCTATGTATGTGTGTAAGTAAGGAAACATAATGAAACCATACATAGACTAGATTTGCATTAATTAGATTCTTCATGCAATAATAATTTACAAACAACACATTTTTCATGGACATTGTGTCTCATTTTATTTGAATGCTTAGTATTTTCAAAATAATGTATATAATTATTATAGGGCCTTTATATTTAAAATATACAGTACCCTTTAAAGGGAGGCAAAGTATTTTATCAAGTAAAAAATATATGACACATTCTTATTTCAGGGGGAACTAGTATTTTTATACTTATCTGCCTCCACAGGTGAGAGGAGACCTTGAATGCAGAGGGAGCTTGTGTTGCTATGATGGAGAATTGGCTGTACAAATGAACTGTGAATTCAGTAGGAGAAATTAACATCTAATTTCAAGATCACACCCCTGAGAAAGCAGCTTAAATTGGCAGGTCAGTTACAGTTGATGGAGAATCACACCTTATAATAGGTAATACATCCAGTATTTATGTTTTTATTTGTTTTCTAAAAACAAATATTCTGATAATATTGTGAATATGAGACTATTGTGGTCACAGGGAAGGTTGATTCCAGTCAGGGAACCAAGAGGTTACACCACCCTGAAGCCAAGCAGGGTTGGACCTGGTCAGTACTTGGATAGGAAACCACTTAGGAATACCAGTAGCTTTATGCTGTGACCCACTGGAGAAGGAATTGGCAACCCACTCCAATATCTCTGCCATGAAAACTAAGTGGATGGGCATGACCATGGATGTCATGCCCAGGGAAACCCCTGGACTGCAGAGTTTGTCAAATGCTATGGGCCTGAGCTGGAAACAGTTATATCCCATAGGATTCTCTTATGGACTGTTATAATGTTCCCTGTTTTCCCTGACCCTGGGGATCATGGACTATGCTCAGACAGATAACCCTGGTCTGGGGCCCCATGGTGCTGTTTCCCTATCACAAATATAGTTGTCAGTTCAAGTATGTTGGTCACGCTGCGGCCCTGCGAGCCTTGCAAAGCGAGGTGAGCAGTTGAGGCAAGCTGGACTTGGGCTGCAATGAGCGCCAAAGGTGCTCATTGTAGCACTTAGCGAGGGACGCAAAATTATGGCCCATAGGACTTAGGACCAGAGGCAAATATATGGACTGTGGGCCTCGCAAAAATACGACTTTAACGTTCGAATCACTGAACAGGGGGAGAGCCAGGGAGCTTGTGACTGAGGTTGCAAATTAATTTGAGACATATTTGCCCTTTTTTCATGATCGAAAATCGCCTAAACGAGAGCAAAAAAGGGAGGACTAAAAAAAGCAAAAGAATGAAAACGAGGCCAAAGCTCGCAAAAAATAGCCTCAAACGCGTAACACTTAAGGAAAACCAGTAACACTTTCTACGCAACAGTAACATTTACACCAATGCAGTAACACTTTACTAAAAGCAGTAAGTTTTAACCGAAGCCTGTAACACTGAACCCAAAAAATGGAGGACAAAAAAAAAGCTAAAGGATGAAAACGAGGCCGAAGCCAGCAAAAACTAGCCCAAAATCAGTAACACTTAAGGAAAAATAATAACACTTCCTACGCAACAGTAACATTTACACTAATGCAGTAACACTTAACTCTTAACACAAGCCAGTAACACTGAACCCAAGCCAGTAACACTCATGGCGAGGCCCATAAACTACACGGGGGTGGGGGGGAGAGACTTGCAATGGGCGCTGAAGGTACAGCATTCCCAGCCTTAAAATTTCTGTCCCGTCATTTTTGATGGGCAAGTCGCTAGTGTATAATAATTCTGGTGTATTGTTACATATATTTTGTTTAATGGTTCTGTTTATTTATGTATTATTATTATTATTATTATTATTATTATGTATGCTGATTACATGTATTACATGTTGGTTGTTGGAATATTATGTGGATGTTTGGTATCAAACTGCTGGTGTGTCCATAAGGCAGCTAAAACAATATAGGGATGGGGTCCCAGGTACAAGGGGGGCCATAGTGAGAAATACTGGACATAAGGTGTCTCTCAGCACATAAAGAAGTTGCCAATACATGAATATTTCCCTAGAAGATCAGATGGAAGGGGCCGGAGGCTAACAAGATAAGCAGATCATGTAAGCAAATAAGATAGACGGTCTCCAATATTGTTCTACTTGAAGTGCCACTGGAACATCAACAACTTAGAATAAGCTAACGTGCCCTGATAATTAGCTTACTGCACTACGGAGGTAATTGAAGGTCTGACATCACTAGATGTACAGGGTCTCCCAGTGAATTAGGGGCAGGCTATTGGGGCAGACTATTGTACCCAAGGATGAGGCTTACTGTAATTGGCCAGCCTGTGGCCAGAAATCTGTATAAATGTGACAGTCTAAGTAAAGGTGTGGCAGTTGTGTCTGGACTTACATATTCAAAGTGAGAGTGTCAGTCTGTGAATTAATCCTAATTCTAAGGGATTTTATGTTGTATACGATGATGGAGAAGAGTGACAATCTGCGGCTATTGTGTTTCTGATATACTGGTCTGCTGAAGCAAGATCCTGGGCGTGGTACTTGGGTTTGGTCCATCTTCTGCTATATGAGGAGTAAAAGGACCGCCCGATTCTGCTGGATAGGTTTGACGTCCAATTGAGGTAGCAGATTGTGACAATTGACATAAAGATATGTCTGGTTTGTAACTGCCTGTAAGGTCACGGAGAGTAGGAACCGCAAAAAAAAAGTACTTTATTGAATATTACTAAAATGCATTTTTAGTTTTCCTGTAAACTAACAATGAAATGTATACAAAAGTCTATTAAATTGACCTATTGTTTGTATCCATTGGGTGCCTAACACCCCTTTAATTATATATAGAAGTTAATATTTTATTAGGATACTCTTTATCCTGGAAAAACACTGAAAAACAATAAAAAATTGCTACGCTGACTTATTAACTCAATTCTAAAGTTGCAGTACTTTAAATATTATAGTGTGGCCCAGATAAAATAATTCATAGACTTATACTTATACAGAACTGCAATGATGAAAATAGACAAATCAACTCTCATATATCAGTCTATACTGATGATCCTGTAAACACAGGATACACTGATAATCATAGAGTTGAAAAAAGATTTTGAGATAAAAACAGCTCACAATAAATCAATTAAAAACAAATAGTATTGTGGAAACCCAGGCATACTATATCTCCCAAAAATATGGGATCTTGTCAATCAATAAAGCAACTATATATAAATGCAAGAAAAAATCATTGCACAATAATAATAGGGATATAGTAGAAAAAATGGTAAAATAAATCACCAGTGAGTATACTCAATACTTGCGATTCAGTTGCCTCTCTCCACGTAGCTTTTTACCCCTTTATCAGAAGTTGTAAACAAGTTGAAAAAGGTTGACAAAAGGCCCTTAATGCCTTATAAGGGAGATAGGAGCCTGTTCCACACAAAAAAACTAGGTGCCAACGGTCCTTTTCGTCCTTTTACAGGACTTTCTCTGAGGCTATTATTGCAGTTCTGTATAACTATAAGTCTATGAATTATTTTATCTGGGCCACACTATAATATTTAAAGTACTGCAACTTTAGAATTGAGTTAATAAGTCAGCGTAGCAATTTTTAGTTGTTTTTCAGCGTTTTTCCAGGATAATGAGTATCCTAATAAAATATTAACTTCTATAACAATGAAATTTGCAATATTTAACTGTTAATTGTCCTTTCTGATACACACATTAACCAAGAGTATAATGTTTTGTTAATGAGAGATCATTGCCTTAATTAGTGTAGGTAACAGACCCAATGCACGTGAGGCTAATCAGTAATTCCTGGCAATGATCTCTTCTTAACAAAGGTTTAGAATCTATGTTTATGGGTGGATAACAAAGGCTGACTGACAGCTCAAAATGGCAAGTTTCATTGTTAGATTACTGTAGGAAAATGCATTTTATTAAATAATATTCATTTATAAAGTGCTTGTTACTACCTATAGTTTTAGATATACCATATTAAGAACTTCTGCTATGCTCATTTTAATATCTTGTACATGTTTACTGTGAATGCACATCAGACATGACACTGCTATTTCCCACAAATACCATTTTGTCATATTACATACTTCTTTCTCATTGTTTGAGTTTGGCTGAGTTGATATGAATCCAGTTTTTAATACTAAAGAAAAAAGACAAACAATCAAGCAAGAGCAGTGAAATGAATAATACAAGCCAGGACCAGGCATTAGAATACTCTTCTGTTCCAACATTTTAATAGCCCCTGAGATAGACATCAATCCTAGAAACAAACTACCAGGCTTTGTGATGTATCGGTAATGCAGATATATTTTCCTTTTTTATTTCCTCTTGTGTATTGAATTCTGGAGCAACATTAGAGTGCCTGAATGGGCGAACAGTGAATATAGCAAGTCTATGAAAATCCTTTTTATACTTATAAAATCAAAGACCTGAAATGTATTTTATAGAGCAGAATCTGTAAGGAAATATTGCTCAACAGCTCTGACACTAAACCGACAGATTTTAAATAAGCTAACTACTAAGCCTATAACTCCTCACAAGCTCTTTCCCTAGGCGTACACAACAGATATCTAGTCGTTTGAAAACAGACTTTCTTGCAATCTAATTCCCAAGTTTCTAAATTAAATATTGGCATCTTGAGATATATAAATGAAACTTTTATATATTAACATTTTTCTTTTACAGTATATGGATGATTAAGACAGTTTATACATTTATACCACTAAGGTTCATTATTCATGTGTATACATTTCCAAATGTTAAACTCTTCTGAATAATTGTATATATAATTGTATATATAATTGACAACACACATCACCCAAATTGTATTTAAAGCAACTTTTTGACTTCACAAGGCTGCATTTGCTGTCCCACGCATTGGTTAATTTAAACATTTCAGGGTTATGGACCCTTTACATATTTGGTGCAATTATCTAGAACTCTGGAGATTTCACCAACCACGTACAGTTCTAATTAACAACAGCAAAACTTACCTATGATTCTAAAAATAAGTTTTACAATGTAATCTCTTCCTAGATGCAAACTGGAAGCAACTTTATCTGCCTCAGTAATAATCAAAATTTAACAGTAATACAGTTGATGAAGCTCTATAGCTTTACAGTGTTAAAAGATCACTGCAATACAGGAAAATTTTCAAATCTGTATGTAACAAACTACCCACATTAGCAGTTGTGTATAATACCTAATAATATGTTTAAAGATCTTATTTTTCAAACCCTCAGTTTATGTATATAACGTGTTTATCTTGTCTGACTTCATCACTTCCAGTTAGCTTAGTTAGTTAGCTTCCAGTTAGCCTGAGTTACTGTGGTTATCATATGTATCAGTAGAGGGGGAGATTGAGGAGAAGGGAAGAGGGATTTGTTATACCATTGTCTTAAAGCCATCTCATCTCTTATACTATTGGAGGAGCCTTTTCTAATCACTAGCCAGACCTCGTCTGTTCTGGGATACAATCCATGAAAATTCTGAAGCTTGCTGCTCGTCTGAACAGTACTATGGAGGTTGACCAATCCCATGAGCCAATATCACTATTAATATTGTTACTAATGCATGCCCTTCTGGGTCTCTACCTTGTCACGGTGAAGGGGCTTGTGTACTTCAATGAAGAGTTGAGCTAACTATGTAGGGTCACTGAAGATGGGCAGGTCATAGCAGAGAGGTCAGACAAATCATGGTCCACTGAAGAAGGAACTGGCAGCCCACTCCAGTATTTTTGCAAAGAACACCTTATGAATGAGCACAACCTGACACATATGTGCCTGGTGTGCTGCGGTCCATAGGATCACAGAGAGTCAGCCAAGACTATATGACTAAACAACAACAACTAATATATGTCCGTTATAATTGTTTACGAGATAAACATTATTTCTAGCTAAATATTAATCCCTTACAAAATGTTGTAACATCTGTGTAACAAACCAATGCTGTGTCTTGTTTTCTTTAAGCCACCCTACCCATTTATTATTATTTGCATAAATTGCTAAGATCAATTCCTTCTCATATGTCTTATTTCTTTTCATTTTCTTCATTGCTCCAGTTCTCACTCCTTTCTCTTTCTGCTGTTTCCCTCTCTTCATGTCTCTGTGCCCTCATACCATTTCTCGTTCATCTTTCAGGAGCTTTTTGTAATTTCTAGCCAGACCTCTCCTTTTTTGGGGTAGAATCTAAGAAAAAGAAAAGAGCACTTCCATCCCTCACTTCCCCTCACCCATCTACTACTGTTAAGACTTTATTTATAGACACATGGAAACCAGTCCTCAGCATATGCTATCATAATATGCCACCACTCTACCCACCATACTCATCCGCTGTCCTATGCTTGATTGACAAAATATCCACTAGGTAAAGATAAACTGCATACTAGCACCATTGTTTCACAATTCATCCCTAACAGATTTCTACTGTCTCCTACTAAATGGAAACATCTTCACAACTTTGTACATCTTCTACCCAGGTAAACTTTACACCTGTCTTACAGCAACAAAATTGTTTTATTTCCTCTTTCATTCTCTCTCTTCCTGGATCTTCCAAATGTGTATCTGTCATTCTTGCAAGAGTTTCTGCCTCTCCCACTACCTTTAGATTATAAATTTGTGAGTTTTCAATCTTATAGGTGCTGTGGAAAAAAGCACCACACTTATATCATTTTAAACTAAAGACATGGCCCTCCATTTTTTGCTATGTGTTTAATATTGTATTTTTTCTTGGTGCTTAACCCCTGTATAGCACTATGGAATATGTTGGCATGATATAATTTTGCTCACAAATGCATTGCATCACTGATCTCTAATTTAGTCGTTCTTACAGTTTCTTTATTGTCATAAATGGTGGTTCAGTTAGAGCATGTCAAATTAGGAGTCTATTGGAAATCATTATTATCATAAATTTCTATTCAAATTAAACCTTCTCTGAGTCTTAATGTGGGCATAAAATAACAAATGAATGGCAAATGTATATATTAAATTATCACGTTTTCATTAGGCACTTATCCACTGGCTGATTTATGTTTTGTTCCACCTGGCTATGTTGCTTTTTTGACTGCTGGTTAAGAAGAGTGGCTCCGTAATGTGGTCATGCTTTTTACGCTTAGATGAAAGCTAAAAGATAGGAAAATAGATAGAAAGATAGAAATGTATGAAGCAAAGCTATGTGGTACTTCAATGGCAAATTTCCCTATGAGAGATAGAACATCTCAGCCCCTATAGTGCTTTGTGAATCTCCCCTTGTGTTCACAATTTATTTTGTTAAAAGACATCATGTTTTCCTTGCAAGGGATTGTAGATACATGAAGGTCAATATACTGTACAAAATAATAATTTACTTATAAATCTAATGTACACGCTAAAATATACTCCAAACAGGTTTTCCCTTTTAATGTGCAAATGGATAAACTTATACTGCTCTGATCTACCATATACTGTAGTCTATAGAAAATCAAAACAAATTTAAATAAACATATTTTTTTAACCAAATTTCTAAATAACAACATGTAAAATTTACAAACTATGGGCTCCATTTGTTTCTATTCCAGAAAAAAAACAACCTCTACCATAGGGTCCCATAAGGACTGACATGGGCCCTATCTCCCATAAGGACCCCTATAGGCATTAACACAACCCCCTAAAAGAATTAAATGCAAAAAATGAGTAAAAACAAAAAGAATTGCAGAAAAAATAAAAACATATAATAAAAAATACATCTATAGGGGGCAAATTAAACATAGCCTCCAGGTTGATTACCCTCCATTAATATTCCTCACTGCCCTGGTCCTCAATATTCAGCTCTGGATAAATCGGGCACATCCATGTAAATTGGTGGATCCCATGGGGTTATAGGGTCCCTGCATTTAGTTTAGTATTGGAGAAAATAATAGGTGTCATGTGGACCCATAAGAACTCCCACGGTATAGGAGCTAACTTACTGTGCTCTGATGGTCCATAAGGATCCCCATTGTTATACTTTAGATCACTATGGAGTAAAATAATTACTGTATTTACTTGAATCTAATGCGCACTTTTTCCCTGAAAAATCAGATCCCACATTTGGAGTGCGCATTAGAATCGAGCGTACTAGATTTGCGGAAATATGGTAATTTTAGCATGGTTATTGTCAGAGGTTCCATAGGAGCCCATTGGAACCCCCATTTAATGGATCCCAATAGCACACAGGGGTTAGGGGAAAGGGGCCTGATAACCCCGGGAATTAAGTTGGGGAGGGCGGTCCCAGGGAATACCCAGTTCATAGAGAGTTGCTGTTCAAATGTGGAAGAGTCATTTGTTTTATTATTATTTAACCTCTTCCTTGCCACGAGAAGGGTTTATATACAGATAGGTATATAAGGGATAAGGGATATAAGGGATAATAATAATAATAGTAATAAGGGAGGATGTTAATGCTAGAGTACATTGTATCCACAGGGTGTAAAATAGCTTATATATACATACATAAAAAACATAGAAAGAATTACACCGATGATAAAAGATATAACTTCTGTAAAAATATATCATGGCCTCATTGCTTCTACACAATTTAAAATCAAAGTATCACAAATAAGTTTTAAAGCTTATTAATGCCCATAAGTATTCTATTATTTTGCCATTCTTTTCCTTACACTCTGTTCTATTCAAATTGAACTTTGAACAATAAATTAGAAAGAGCCTGATATTAGACATTCTCCATCATCTTGCTATTATTACTCTTGTGATGATATATGTGGTAATACATTTTTTCGTGATTATTCTCTCTACCATTTAATTATTTTTTATTGACAAGTCTTCCTGGAGGCAGTAGAGAAGATGATTTTTATCAGAGGTGATAGGCATGACTAGCTATTATACTTCAGTATTAGCTTTGTGGCACATTGGACAATGAATGCCAAAGTGAATTTTTATTGACATTTCCCAGGAAGCTATAGATGCTTTGAAAATATCTGAGTGTATGTTGGGTTGTAGTTTTTTTGTTGTTGAATTAAAAATATCACTTTTTTAGTTTCCATTGAATTCATTACAATTACATGAATGTACGTAATTAGACTATTATTGCTTTCATTATACTGGGGTCATGCTTGTTTTAGCACTATAAGTTTAGCACTGTTTACACAATTTTTGAATTAACCTTCATGGTAATTTATATCGCCCTACACATTACTTGGTAAACATTATAAAGCTGTGGTTAAATCACTAGTATATAACTCTGACAGTGTTACCTATGGCAAATATAGATCACATAATTATAATCAGAAATGGCATGTTTAATTTATATGCAAGAGGAGATTATGGCCACAATCTGATCAACAACAGGTGGGCTGATTCGCACTTACAAGCACACATTGTATACATTTTTGGCATAAAAGGGGGTAAAAGGGGAAAGGAGAGGGGAAAAATTTAGAGTGACAGAAATATTTTTTATTTGGATACAATATTTGTTTGATAAGGATTATCTGACGTTGGCGCCTATTTAATTGTCCAAATCGCAATTATTTGAGCCCATAATGGAGACCGTAAATTTTGCTGATATTTAATTGGCTACATTTTGCTACTCTCATTCCAATTTTGAGTTACAGGCTCAAAAGCACTGCGGTTGTCAAGAACGTAACTCTGTCCTATCTCCTTCTATGATGTTTCAAGCCTGTAAATGCCTGTAACTTATGTACAGCGCTACGGAATATGTCAGCGCTTTATAAATAAACTATAATTATAATAATAATAAATGTCACCAGTTCTAAAGATGCAAAATCCATATTTAATTACAACAATTCAATAAGCAGAAATTGCCTTCAAACCCGTAAATGGCAAATATATCAAAAAATTATGAGTACTAGTAGGGTTAAACACCTGTTTGTAACACTGCAAAAGCAAATAAAAACACAACACTGTAATAAAAATACTAGTAAAGCAATGAAAGGCATTAGAATTAGTTACACAATAGTCTCAAGCTTGCAAATCTGTGTTAAATGAATCCCAGGAATCAAGGAGTTAATACATATCATGGAACCTGCATGGACTAGAACAATTGATTTATTGATTCTTATTGATTTCCACATATCTACAGCCCCATTAAATTCCCCTACCGTGTAAAAACATACAGCCTTAATAAATTGCGATTTGGCCAATTTTAGTTAGTGAACTTCTATCTAAAAGCACGGCCCTCACTAACTATAAACTTCTGTAAAAAAAATATAGTTGTCGTAATTGCGATTTTATCGGTAACGCTATGTTAAAAGTTACGGGCTTGTGCATGTGCTCATTGCAGGCCTTGTGATGAAGGCACTCATCATGAGGCCTGCAAGATTTTGAAAATGTCTGGCAATGAGCTCCAAAGGCGCTCAGCGTGAAGCCCACAATACTTTGAGAAAGGCTGGCAATGAGCGCAGAAGGCTTTGCAAAAAATGACGACTTTATTGGCTGCCATATTTTCAAGCCCGTAACTCGTAAGCCTTCGGTAAACCGCCAAAAGACGTCAATTACTTCAAAAATGTACTTACAACCTCACACACAGCAAAGGGGGGGGGGGGCAGGGAGCCTGTGAGTGAGGTTGCAAGCTACTTTGAGGTTTAACTGGCGTTTTTAGGAGATCGAAAATCGGCTAAGCAAGTTAGAAAATGGCAGCCGCAAACCAGTAATTGTTTGAAAAGAGGCTCAAAGAAAGCAATAACACTTAGGTGCTCATTGTAAGGCCCACAAGACTTTGAAAAAAGAACCAAGCACGCAAGACTTGAAAAAATGATAGATAGGGAGCCATGCAAGAATTGATCAGGGAGAGACAGGAGAAAGACACAGGGGAGGGAGAGGGGGGAGAGGGTGGAAAGGGACACAGGTGTGATAGAGGGGGGAAAAAGAGACACTGGGGAGTGAAATAACACAAGGCAGGGAGAGGGGGGAGAGAGGGAGTTACAGAGTCATGGAAGGGAGAAGGGTAAAAAGACACAGGGGTCAGAGAGTGGCTCGAAATGAGCGTTGAAGGCACAAAAGTGGCAGGATGGACAACATCTGCAATGAGCGCTCATTGCAGGGCTCGAGATGAGCGATGAAGGTGCTCATTGCGAGGCCCGTAAAGTAGAGGGGGTTAGAGACTTGCGATGAGCGCGGAAGGTGTTCATTGCAAAACATGAAAGTGTCGGGTTGGTGAGGCCTGCAATGAGCGGCAAATCCGCTCATCGCGAGGCCCGTAAAGTAGAAGGTGGGAGAGGCGCTCATTGTGAGGCCCGTGATGAGCGCTGAAGGCACTTATTGCGGGGCCCACAAGTTAGAGGGGGGATAGCCTTGCATTGTGTGGCAAACAGCATTGCCAGTCTTCAAATTTTATTGCCGCAATTTTTGACGGGCAAGTCACTAGTTAATTCTAATGTCTTTCAGCGTTTTCCCCATATTTTAAAGTCTAGTATTGTGTTTTTATTGGCTTTTATAGTGTTAAGAACATGTGTTTAACTCCCTTGCGAGTCCTCTTTAGTACTGGTAGAATTTTTTACTAACTTTGCCATTTATGGGTTTGAAGGCATTTGCGGGCTTGGGGAATTTACTCGCGATTTGGGATTTTGGCGATTGTAACAGTTGCGGGCTTGAAAGATCAAAGGCTTAGATGGTTCGGAGTTACGATTCTGACAACCGCAGGAATTTTCAGCCTATAACCCTTTTCTGGGCTCATTAATTGCGATCTTGACAATTTAATAGAGCCCCAGGTCTAATAGAATATTGATTTTGTGTAACTTTAATTATTTAGAGTTCATAATATTCAAGCTGTGCTGAAACCAATGGAGTTCTAAGGCCGGTTTTGAGGCTTTGGTTGGCCCATTGATTTTGTGGGCAGGTAGCTTGAAATTGGAATGCGAGTGGCTAATAAAATCTGTGGCACTTTTCAGTTTATAAATGTAGGAATGGGGCAATAGAAGATGGACCTATGTTGGGAATACCTAATCCTCCTTGTAATTTGTGAGTGTACATAGTTTTTTTAGCAATTCTGGGACATTTCCCAGACCCTATAAAGTGGTCTAGTTTAGTTGGTAGAATTTTCTTGCCCTTAATCGGAATTAAGGAGAAAAGTTTGAAATAAATAAAGCAATCTTGGAAGGTTATTCATTTTTGTTGAGACTATGCAACACAGCCAGGACATTATTAGTTTTTCCAATGCAGTATATCTGTATACATAAGAGAATATAGTTTGCTTTATATAGATCTGAGGATTCCTTTGTCAGTTTGACATCTAGATATTTTAAGGAGTGTTCTTTGAAAAAAAAGCCAAAGTTCAGTTTAATAAGTTTTATATTGTGTTGAGGTTAAAATAATGATTGGATGAAAGCGTGAAACATATTGTAAACTCATTTGCATGTACCTGCCTAGAGTGTAGTGTCAGGGCTACCCCCAAATTATTTACTCTAGGAAAACCCCAGCTTACCTTTTTTTATAAAAAGTGATCTTACAGCAGTTGCCTTTATTGTGTAAATATAATATACCTATACACCATATTCAGTGTTTTTCCTTTGACTGCTGCAGGCATCTAGCTGAATGGACAAATCATATCCTCACATGGATTGGAATTATACTAGCTAAATGCCTAACAGCTGCTTCACAAGCATGAGACTAGATAAAGCAACCAAGCTTTAAATCTGTGCAAACTGCATGAAATGCCACATAATGAAACTGATTATGTTACTACTAACATTAATATGCCTGTGAACAAAAATAACACACCAACAAATCCTCTAGTAATTTTAACAAGCAATGAGAAAGAAATCTTAACAGATGGATCATTATGAGGCATGAGGCTATAATAAATTAACATTGTGATCAAAGAAATTCACAGAGTTACTAATCCCCAAGAAGTAGAAGTTGTAATCTCCACGCGGAAAGCCAAACATTTAAGGATTTAGCATGACTTTTCTAGAAGTACATCTGTGAATATCAATGTGCACTGAATATAGTGATCTGAAATTAAGAAATATAAATCAGCAATTAATTGTTAATACAATAAAAAGCAGTTGCTATATACTGTTTATACACAATATTGCTAGGAAGCAATTTATTAATAGGGTTCAGAAAAGGGAAGCCTTGTTTTTGTTTTAATATTACATTTTCTTTGTTGGACCTGTTCTTGTTTTCATTTGCATATTAATTTATTTAAGAAGTGAAAAGTATGTATTGTAGTACACACACATTGAATTTTAAGATGTTTTTAAATTAGCATTTAAATCTTTTTAAATCTCTTTTGCCTTTGAATTCCCTATCTGTCATGCAAAGGATTCAAGTTTTTAAGCATAACAATTCTATTTTTCAATTGAGGTGTTTATGATTGTTTAGTCTTGGTGTGACTAAAATAAAACAATGTTTTCACAGTTGTCAGTTTGTGTAATTGTATTGCATTGCATTGTATTGTATTTGATTAACATCAGCACCTGCTGCAATTTGCCCATAATTACCAAAACTGACCACCAGTAATAAGAGTAACAAAGCATATTGCAATATATATGAAATCTCATTTTCAATCTTCCCTCCTTCTCCTTTCCCATCCTCTCTCTGCTTATTTTCTCCTCTCCCCTTTAACCCTTTTCTATGATCAAAGTATGATCTAGGGATTATGTCTACACAAATCAATGCTTGTGATTGCATATGTGCCTATTACATGGAGACAAATTTGCTGAACAGTTTTTGCAAAAGTGCAATGTTAAAGGGGATCTTTTGACATGACAGTCACTGTTGTTCTAAATGCACAATGTTCGCTTTTTCCTGGACGCTATGGCTCAACTGGATATGGACTAGTCTGTGTATAAAGTGTGAGGGGTAGTGTGATGCCCAGGAGGGCTCACTGGACTTTTGCGGTCTATGGACTGTGTGGGCCCTGAGGGGAATTTAGTAACTGAACTCAAGGACTATTTTTCTATCATGGACTATTTTGTTATGACTGTAATAAAATGCATAATGTTAGGCCTCAGCCTCTGATCTGGTATCCAGGAACCCAAAATAGCATGGTCTGTCAGTATTTGGGCCTACTAAGAATCACATATATAGTTGTGAGCGTACGAGTTGTTGCTAACGCTTGAGTAGCAACTGCGACCCTCGCAAAATTTACGTTCAAACGCAAACAACCACAAAACAACCACGACAACGCAAACAATACGACACACCAACTACGACCCTCGCAAACATTACCTCGCAACGCAAACAACATACGAGACACGTTACCACACATTACGACTTTGCAACAATCGGACGCAACTCGCGAACATTACAAAATTCAAAACACAATAAATGCACACAGCACATAAATAAAAAGCTTACCTACAGCAAGAGGAAGCATCCAGGACCTCAAAAAACAACTTACACCTTCATTTAACTACAAATAAAAGAGATTGAACACTAAAAAATTCGCTAAGCGAGAGAAAAAGTGGCCGCCGAACAAAACGAAAACGAGGCTACAGCACTCTAAACACGCAAAACACCACAAGAAACTTGCAAAACACCACAAACGACCTACGGATATTCCGTTAACATGCATACCACACATTGCCCGCCATTTTACTCCAATGCGGAAGTACACAACTACGCTAACGGTTTGTTCTTGATCACGCACACTATTTCACTGCACACATTCAGCACGCTTACACAGCAGCTCCACACCACTAATGCTGCAGCAACATCAAAACACATTGCCAGCTCTTCAACACAATGCTTCAAAATAGGTAAAATATATTCATTTATTAATGTATTATATATTTCAGTACTACACACCAAACAGCATTAGCTAACTTACAATTTCATTGCCGTAATTTTTTGACGGGCAATTCGCTAGTCACATGTATAGTTGTGAGCATGCGAGCCGTTGCTCACGCTTGCAGGCTCGCGTACGGAGCCCGCGGCCCCTGCAAAGTGAGGGCCTCAATTGTTGGCATGGAGCGCCCGAAGGCGCTCCTTGCCAGCAACTGCAACCCTCGTAAAATTTACGTCGTAACGCAAACAAAATACGAGACACGTTACGACCCATTACAACCTCGCAAAAAATGGCCGCAACACGCGCACATCAAAACATGAAAAATACAACAAATACATACAAAAAAAACATAAAAAGCTTACTTACAGGAAGAGGGAGCATCCAGGACCTTGAAAACTAAAGTTACACCTCAATTTAACTCAAATTAAAAGAGTTTAGACACAAAAAAATTCTCTAAGCGAGAGAAAAAATGGCCGCTGAAAAAAATGAAAACGAGGCTACAGCAGTCTAAAGACACAAAACACCACCAAACACCTACGTATTTGTCAAAAAACACCTACGAGATTAGAAAACAAGGACCCAAAAACATTACAAACACAACAAATACAAACAACAAACACATAAAAAGGTTACTCACAGCAAGTGGAAGCACCGAGGACCTCTGCAAGTGAAGTTACACCTCCATTTAACCACAAATTTCGGAGTTTAGAGACCCGAAATACACCTAAACAAGAGAAAAAATGGCCGCCGAACAAAACGAAAATGAGCCTAAACACGCAAAACACTACTATAAACACGCAAAACACCACCAAACAGCTACGGATATTCCGAAAAAGCCCACCAAACAGCTACGGATATTCCGAAAAACTCGCACGACATAGAAAACGAATATTACGAAAAACTTGCACGACATAGAAAACGAACGACGCTACATCAGCCACATTATATACACCAAACACCCTTAGCTCACTTACAATTTCATTGCCGTCATTTTTTGACGGGCAATATTCTAGTTGTTTATATAAAGTTTAGTGTTCAGGTTGTGGTTAGGACATGACACTGTTATGCTGAGCCCCTTTAAAAAGTACCAGCGTATCTAGTAATGCTATAATGTTTACAATAGTGGTCTGATTTAGTAGGATTATTTGTGTCATTGTATAAAGTTTAAAGAATGTATTTGCGCTCAGAAGTAGGCCCTAGGACATAATATAATGTCACTTTAGATGTTTCAGGACAAAGAAAGTTTATTACCACCTGGATTGTTTGGCAGTGGGGGCGGGGGGAAGGGGGGTTGATACATTAATCAGAAGTTTCTGGTGCTCTCCTTCCTGTAGGTAACCTTTTTATGTATTTGTTGTGTGTATTTATTGTGTTTGTAATGTTTTCATGTGCGCGGGTTTCGGACGGTAAGGTCGTATTTTTGCGAGGTCGTAATAGGTCGTAACGCATATTTTTGTGTCGTAAGTCCATTAATTTTGCGAGGTCCGCAGTTGCTGACAAGGAGCGCCCTTGGCTGCGCCAGCCCGCAGCGTTAGCAACAACCCCATGCTCACAACTTTATATGTAATATTGGGATATTAGGAATTCCATTCCCACCCCCCAGGTTGGCATGTAGGATAGATACCAGACCTTGTAGTTTGCTGCTCCCCCCGGGGTTGTCAGAGAGTGGATGAACAGAGATAGAGAGTGTTGATAAGAAATGTGGGACCACAACAAGGGAACTTTCCAGACCACCCCTCCAACCTATTGACAACCGAAACATACCAGATCAATTGTATCTCAGAGGGGGAGGAAGGCATGTTGGTGGATTACTTTGTGCTTTTTTTAAATATCGGTGTAAGGAGAATAAAGTTTTAGTCTATCTCTGCACTAAACACAGGGTGCATGTGTATTTCTTGTATGTTGTGAAATCCTAATTAAGTGATCTGAATTTCCTGCTTCTCCATGAAAGATGTGCGTGAACTGGCTTGCTGGGCACTGAGATTTAACCCCAAATTCACAACCTAGAGGGATTTTTGTAACAGAAAGCAGGAGATTTTGGGGTGCATGTGGCCCCTCATCTCTGGGTTGTGACAGGTGGTCACACTGCTCGAGGTTCCTCTGTATTTACTGTGCTCTCTGCAGTGTGGACTTGGGGTACAACCAGTCTTATTTGTCAAGAAGTTACTGCAACAGTATATCATTAGACAGGTATATTAAAGAAAATACAGCAAAAACAAGAATACTAAGCTCATGACTAATCCTCTCAAAACGAGCCACTGTAAGCAATAAGCGCTGACTACTTTGGGCTCTGTGGAACATACTATAACCAGACTAAACTGTATAAATAGTCTGAAAATTGGAGGTAAATTGGTCTGATTCAAATACAGTTGAGCGAATGTATTGTATATACAAAAGAATCTTGTTTACCCAGTTGTATACTGGGACCCTAGATCGTCATTTTACACTTATAGTTCCAACTTGACAAACCAAGCCCTTCTAGTACTTCTAGTAAAAAAAGTGATAGTGAGAAGAGCAGGCCTATGACCTCGATAGGTCCTCCTACCTGGACAACTCACTTACTGTAGCCCCACATCTGACTAGAATGTCTATTATAAGATATGAGGAAAAAGAAAGAGAGGTGACCTGCTCACAATAAATTAAGCCTAATAAACTCACAACTGGAAATATATAGAAGTCTCTAGCACAGACAAATGTTGTGGAGGGTTAGTATTTTAAAATGCCTTATTTGTTTTTTAAATTATCCATAAGTTGTCCAATTAAAATCAATTTTAAAAGAAACTCAGTGATCTGTTGGAGATTTGTTTGACCTTCTAAATTCCAAAGGCCATAAGCCATAACATCTATTTGCAGTTTAATTGCTACAAATGAACCCCTGATTCGGGAGCCTCATGGCTTAAATCCATATACAGTAATATATTTGAGGGTCAATATAATTCCCCATAGACTACCATACGGACGTTTCTCCAACTGTACAGTTTACTCATAGGATTAGGAATATAGTCCTGACACAAAAATACACACTAACATGAACACATTTTTTTCACCTCTCTTTCTCCTTTTCTATGTCCTTTGCAATACATTGAATTGTATTAAACAACTGTTTACAATTAAACTATGTTAATACAGATGCTTTAAACTGCTGATAAACGTACAACAATGTTTCGCAAATTTTTATGTTATTTGTTGTTTTATGTCTTTTTATGCTCAAAAATTATATAAATAAAAAAGCAAAAACAACAAAAAAACAGTACAGTTACATTTTTACATAAAATCTGCAAATGGTAAGAAAAAGAATGGTACTAATTTATAATCCTTGTACAATATACATTTTAATGCCAGGCACGCAGAACTTAGAAAATACATGACACCAAAGACAGTAACACTTAGACGAACAACGCCAGGCACGTGGGACTTAGAAAATACAGGACGGCTAACACAGTAACCCACACCAACAACGCAAGGCATGCAGGACTTTAAAAATAAAACCAACATAATGTGTGGCAAACAGCAATGCCAGCCTTAAAATTTAATTCCCAGCAATTTCCTAGTAAGAAAATAGAATCTAGAAAATAGCCAGTGAAATAGTTTTTCTTCAACAGTAGAATAATTCTTACTGAGATATCTGCTCTTTTTTTAGTTTGAAATCACTAGACTTTTAAATGTCATATATTACAAAAGTGGTAACCTTTAAAAAATATATATTTTCTTATCAACGTTTTTTGTCTTTTACAACAGACTGATATTTGAGGTGTTCCAGAATCTGGATTTCAGGAACAGCTGAGTGGTTCGAAGACCAAATTGCATGGAAGATTTGTTTATTGTCAGGCAAATATGAAGCAGGCACTAGTGGCCAGATTGGAAGAGATTCGAGACAGGGAATGTCCTACTGGCAAATGTTCAGGATCAAACATGAACAAGATCAGGAAGCATGAACCAGATAGTACTGAACCCATGAAATGCAAGGAAGGACTAAATTGATAGTGCTTAAATAGTCCTAACTACATTCAGCTTTTTAGCACATATGGCTCAGAACAGGTCTCAAGGTGGAATATAGTGTTCTTATTAGATTAAAGGCAGAAGAAGGAAAGGCAGGGCTGCTAACACAGGAATTATGCTAGCCTTGTCACTGTGTGCATTCCCGCTTTCAAACGCAGATGGTTCAGTGCCAAAATCATGTGCAGGCCATTTGACAACCTTTGATGATTCCCAGGAGCACCATCAAATCTATCATAACCAAATGGAAAGAACATGGCACAACAGCAAACCTGCCAAGAGACGGCCACCCACCAAAACTCAAGGACCGGGAAAGGAGGGCATTAATCAGAGAGGCAGCACAGAGACCTAAGGTAACCCTGGAGGAGCTGCAGAGTTCCACAGCAGAGACTGGAGTATCTGTGCATAGAATGAAAAAAAGCTGTACGCTCAATAGAGTTGGGCTTTATGGCAGAGTGTCCAGAAGAAAGCCATTATTTTCAGCAAAAAATAAATGGCAAGTTTTGAGTTTGCGAAAAGGCATGTGGGAGACTCCCAAAATGTATGGAGGAAGGTGCTCTGGTCTGATGAGACTAAAATTGAACTTTTCGGCCATCAAAGAAAATGCTATGTTTGGTGCAAACCCATTACATCACATCACTCAAAGAACACCATCCGCACAGTAAAACATAGTGGTGGCAGCATCATGCTGTAGGGATGTTTTTCAGCAGCCGGGACTGGGAAACTGGTCAGAGTTGAGGAAAAGATGGATGGTGATATTCTTGAGCAAAACCAGTACCACTTTGTGCGTGATTTGAGGCACCTCACCTTCCAGCAGGACAATGACCCCAAACACACTGCTAAAGCAGGGGGAAACATGTAAATGTCTTGGAATGGCCTAGTCAAAGCCCAGTCCTCAATCCAATAGAAAATCTGTGGTCAGACTTAAAGAATGCTGTTCATAAGCGCAAACGATCCAACTTGAAGGAGGTGGAGCAGTTTTGCAAGGAGGAATGGGCAAAAATCCCAGTGGTAAGATGTGGCAAGCTCATAAAGAATTATACAAAGCGATTTGAAACTGTGATTGCCGCAAAAGGTGGCTCTACAAAGTATTGACTTTAGGGGGGTGAATAGTTATGCACATTTACTTTTTCTGTTATTTTGTCCTATTTGTTGTTTGCTTCCCAATAAATTAAATGATGCAATTCCTCAAATAATCCATGTTAATTCCAGGTTGTGGGGCAACAAAAGACGAAAAATGTCAAGGGGGTGAATACTTTTGCAAGGCACTGTACATGTTAAAACATTCTTCCTGCAGTCACTTTTGTATGATGTCACACAGCAAGGCCAAAACATGTTTCATAAAGTGCGTGGTCTAGTAATTGTAACTTACAACCCAAAGTCTTTGATCTTTCAAGCCAGCAAAAGTTACAATTGCTAAATTCGCAAATCGCAAATCCTCAAGCCCACAAATGTGTTCACACCCGTAAATGGCAAATGTAAAAGAAGTAAATCCTACGAGTACCAGATAAGACTCGAAAGGGGGTTAAACACCTGTTCGTAGTACTGTAAATGCAAATAAAAAATCAATACTGCACTTTAAAGGCTGGGGAAAGAGATGACAGACATTAGAATTAATTGAACAACAGTCTCAAGCTCGCAAATCTACAAAAACATTTTTTTTTTTAAGTTTCATTTTGGTATCATATAAATCTCGGGAATCAATGAGTTAATACATATCAGGCCACCCACATGGACTAAAACAGTATCAGCGTTTATTTCTAATATTTTGTACATTGCCGAATTGTGAGTCTGAACGCATATCGGACATCTAACGATAATTGATTGACATGTAACCTCAATATTTTACTGACGTAATTATGACGGTCTCATTTACTATTAGCTGTTTCTAAATCGGTAGTTACGGCCTTGCTTAATTGATCATGATAATGCTCTGAAATGCTACTTATGATTGGAGGGTTTCCAGTTTCAGCTTTCGGCCCGTGAATTGTGGGCTTGTTCAATTTAATCGCATTGTAGCGAATTTCAAGCCCCCAGACATATGCAGCCTTATTAAATTGCAATTTCGCCAATTGAATAGGGCTCTATTTAAGCACATAACATATTTCTTTTACAAAAGTTTTTAGTTTGTGAAGACCTTGCTTTTGGATAGAAGATCACTAACTAAAAACTTCTGTTAAAAAGATATGCTATGTGGTGAAATAGAGCCCTATTCAATTGGCCGAATCGCAATTCAATAAGGCTGATGGCCTGTATAAGGTAAATAGCAGGCTTGCAATTGGATAATGGACACAATGGTAGAAATGGGAATACGGAAGAGGAAGGCTTGGGAGAGGAAGAGATTAGCAGCCTTATTAAATTGTGATTTGGCCAATTGAATAGGGCTCTATATAAGCACAGAGCATATATTTTTACAGAAGTTTTTAGTTAGTGAAGACCTTGCTTTTGGACAGAAGTTCACTAACTAAAAACTTCTGTAAAAAAATATGCTATGTGCCGAATCACAATTTAATAAGGTTGTAGGTATACAAGAGAGATAAGGAAAATAGAAAAGTAAGAGAACAAAGTAATACGTTATTCAGAACAGAAAAAAAGAAAAGGTAATTTCTAACATACATACATAGTTGCTCCTTCACATATGTTAAATAAAAAGATATTTCTGTATCTAACTTCTCATTAATTTGAAAACATTATGGTTTTTTCTCCCTGTTAATTAAACATGTTTAAATCTAACTACTTCAAAATATTGTCCTTAAAATTTCCTGCCCAATCCTTTAGCAGGTTAAATGCCACTATTTCACTAAATTGAACTAAATGATATCTAGTTTTTATTGCCCTGCATGCAAGCTGTCAGCTGATTTGTCGGATGTTGCTCTTTCACAGTTAAGCTATTTACTGACTGCTGTAGTGTGTGCAGCCAGCCATTCATATAAAAGTGTTTAGCACAGCTTTTTTCACAATCTACAGCACAGTTCATTTCTATGTGTACAAAAATATGGAATTACATAATTTACACAAAGTTAGGTGCCCATAGTTTTTAGCCTGTAGAATCCATTTTATTATATTGATATGGTTCATGTAAAACATTTCCAAAAAACTAAACGTTTGCTATAATTACTCCAAAATTAGGGGAATATGTAAATGGCCATCACACTAATAAGTAACATTTTACCATGATATTAGGAAGGAAGCTAATCCCATGATTAAATTAAGTTATGTACTAAAATGTATTTCCCAAAACTTTGCTTTTCATTGATTTTTTTAAATACATATGTAATGGATGCATCAATGTAACCAACCAATGTAATACTGTATGTGATATTAAATATTAAAGTGTGATTCTCGATTTGAGAATGAACAATGACTCAGCTTCACTATAATTCATTTGGTGGTACATGTGGTATAAAAAATATCCTATGATTTCAATATCAATCACCTTTTAATCTTATTTCATAAATTGGCTCCATAGAAAACATAAGGGGAATGTACTAATATCTCACCGCATCTCTCACATGTATCCTTTGATTTACTCTGCATTATTTCCTTTAGGGAAAAACTGAGACCACAGCCATTTTCAACTCTTCTCAGGTGATAAACTGCATATTAAATCTCTGCATGGAAGTAGACATACTTTATGTTTTAATGCCGCTTAAACCAACTTCTCGTCTGCTTATCCCTTCTTTTAACCCACTTTGATATATGTTCCCCATTGAGAGAGCAGGCTGTTTTAGTTCACTTATAATTTACACAAAAAAGAAATATGCTATCACATATATAGTTGTGAGCGTACGAGTTGTTGCTAACGCTTGCAGGCTCGTGCAGCGAGCCGCAGCCCTCGCATAGCGAGGGCTGCGGGCGAGGGCCTCAGTTGCTGGCATGTATCGCCAAAGGCGCTCCTTGCCAGCAACTGCGAACCTTGCAAACTTCACGTCGCAACGCAAACAACACGACACACCAACTACGACCCTCGCAAACTTTACCTCGCAACGCAAACAACATAAGAGACACGTTAACACACATTACGACCTTGCAACACTCGGACGCAACTCGCGAACATTACAAAATTCAAAACACAATAAATACACACAGCACATACATAAAAAGCTTACCTACAGCAAGTGGAAGCATCCAGGACCTCAAAAAAACAACTTACACCTTCATTTCACGCAAAATAAAAGAGTTTAGACACTAAATTCGCTAAGCGAGAGAAAAAATGGCCACCGAACAAAACGACAACGAGGCTACAAACGCAAACAACATACGACACACGTTAGCACACATTACGACCTCGCAAAAATCGTCCGCAACTCGCGAACATAAAAACATTTAAAACACAATAAATACACACAACACACACATAAAAAGCTTACCTACAGCAAGAGGGAGCATCCAGGACCTCAAAAAAGCAACTTACACCTTCATTTAACTCAAAATAAAAGAGTTTAGACACTAAAAAATTCTCTAAGCGAGAGAAAAAATGGCCGCCGAACAAAACAAAAACGAGGCTACAGCACCCTAAACTCGCAAAACACCACAAGAAACTCGAAAAACACCAGAAAAGACCTACAGATATTCTGCTAAGACGCATACCACACATTACCCGCCATTTTACGCCAATGCGGAAGAACACGACTACTCTAACGGTTTGGTCTCGCGCACGCACAGTATTACACTGCACACACTCAGCACGCTTACACAGCAGCTCCACACCACTAATGCTGCAGCAACATCAAAACAGATTGCCAGCTCTTCAACACAATGCTTCAAAATAGGTAAAGTATATTACATACCAAACAGCATTAGCTACCTTACAATTTCATTGCCGTCATTTTTTGACGGGCAGTTCGCTAGTCACATATATAGTTGAGAGCATGCGGGTCGTTGCTAACGAAGCAAGGGCGGCAGTTGATGGCAAGGAGTGCAGAAGGCCTCACATGCGGTTAAAAACACCCACACAAGCGGCACTACCATGGACTTACACACAAAAAATACGAGACGCAAAAATACAACCTTAACGAAAAAAATACGACCTTAACGGCTGAACCGCCCGCACAAAAAAACATTAAAAACACAATAAATACCCCCCCAAAAAGACATAAAAAGCTTACCCACAGCAAGGGGGGGGGGGGCACCCAGGACCTCTGCAAGTGAAGTTACACCTCAATTTAAGTCCAAATTCCCGAGTTCAGACACACGAAAATCCCCTAAGTGAAAGAATAAACCACAGCTGAAAAAAAACGAAAACGAGGCTCCACGACCCCGGACCGCCCAGCCACGTACAACTTACCCAAGAAGGGATCCGAGATAAGCTCGGAAACCCGCATTAACCCCACGGGATCCGAGATAAGCTCGGAGACCCGCATTAACCCCACATTAACTATTGCAGTGGGGGTCCCGATCGCATGCGATCGGAGACCCCCGCTGCAATAAAAATATATTTTTTTTAAAAATACCCTATCACGCATGGGGCTCTATAATGAGCCCCATCAACCCCTAAAAAACACTATCAATCATGGGGGACAATAAATAACCCTGGCACTCATGGGGGTCAATGTAGGCCCCCATAAACCCTTAATTAACCCTGTCACTCATGGTGTCAATACAGACCCCCATAAGCCCTTCATTAACCCTGTCATTCATGGGGGTCAATACAGACCCCATAAGCACTTAATTAACCCCCACACTCATGGGGGTCAATACAGACCCCCATAAACCCTTAATTAACCCTGTCAATCATGGGGGTCAATAAAGACCCCCATAATACATATCATTAACCATGTCACTCATGGGGGTCAGTACAGACTCCCATAAGCACTTAATTAACCCCTTCACTCACGGGGGTCAATACAGACCCCCATAAACCTCTATTTAACCACATCAGTCCCATAAGAGTATATTATGACCATTATGGGCCTGTTACAACCCAACATTAACCACATAAGTGCCATGACGGTCCTCAGAGACCATCATGCCACTAAGTATAAACACTACACTGCACTATACCCCCCCAATAAAACATTAAATATCAACTAAACACACTCTACACAAACCTATTAACACCTACACTACCTACCTACCCCCTAATAACCCCCCACCACTCTAATTACAGAAAAAAAAAACAATACACACCTGAAAAGGAAATACATATAATACATACAATACATACAATACAATTAAAATGAAATACAATACAATACACCCTTATCTAATATACAATACATCCTATATATCTAATATACATCCCCCAATCTATCTAAATAAATACCACAATCTAATAGACAATACATGCTATCTATATAAAACACATACCCCTAGCTAACATACAATACATTCTATCTATATATAAAATAATCTAATTCTAAGCTAAAATAAAATAATTAAGACCACTTACCAGATGTCCCTTCAGATCAGCCACCTAGGGAATAAAAAAAAAAAATTAGTGCAAGACATTTACAGTAAATAAATAAACATTATAAACATTCTAAATATTCTACTCACCTTTCCAGCATGTCCCCGTCCTTCCTCTTTTTTTCTCTGGTGCGGCCCCTGTTACAAAAAACATAACATTAGTACACATACATAAACATAAAACAAACTAAAATAAACATAATCTACATTGTACTTACCTCCCTGCGATGTCTCCCGCCTCCTCCTCTTCTGCCCCGCCCTGGAACCGCGCGCTAAAAAAATAAAAAATAAAAAAATAACGGAGATCCGCATTCGCTAATGAGCCTCCTGGAGCCTTTTCCGGAAGAAAATAGGCAATGACGCCTTCTGATTGGTTGAAAACGCTGTCTATCAAATTCACCCAATCAGGAGTTGCTAATGTGTGAGCCAATCAGAAAGGGATACACCCTAAAATCCCACTCTGATTGGATAATAAACCTGTCAATCTTTATTTAAACCAATCACAAGGCGCAGATACCTTCAGCCAATCACAATGGAATACACCCCCACAGGGTGATTGGCTGGAGGCCTCTGCACATTCTGATTGGTTGCACTGACAATAGCCAATCACAATGGGATAAACCCCAACATACTGATTGGCTGAAGGCATTTGCGCCTTCTCATTGGCTGTTGTAAATGTCAATCAGTATTACAGCCAATGGAAAGATGCAGATGTCTTCAGCCAATCAACCATGGGGGTGTATCCCATTGTGATTTGCTGATGGCAATAAAGCCTTCTGATTGGTTCAAATAAAGATTGACAGGTGCGTTATCCAATCAGAGAGAGATTTTGGGGTGTATCCCTTTCTCATTGGCTCACAATTGGCGTCATCTGATTGGCTGAATTTGATAGACAACGTTTTCAGCCAATCAGAAGCCGCCATTGCCAATTTTATTCTGGAACACTCCGTAGGAGGCTCATTAGCGTCGGGGAGGTTTGCAAGTGTGGACCTCCATTAGTTTTTTAACCATTTTTTTTTTACATGCGCGGATTGTTCCAGGGCCCATCCGGGGCAGAAACGGAGGAGGCCGGGGACATCACGGGGAGGTAAGTACAATGTAGTTTTAAAAATGTTTTTTTTAACAGGGGCCACGCCGGAGAAGAGGAAAAGAAGAAGGACGGGGACATGCTGGAAAGGTGAGTAGAATATTTTGAATGTGTACTATGTTTATTTATTTTATGTAAACGTGTTGTAGTATTTTTATTTATCTTTTTTACTCTAGGTTGCTGATCTGAAGGGACATCTGCAAAGGTAAGTGGTCTTAATTATTTTATTTTAGCTTAGAATTAGGGTTTCTATATAGAGATAGCATGTATTGTATATTAGATTGTGGGATGTATATTACATAGATAGGATGTATTGTATATTAGATAGATTGGGGGATGTATATTAGATAGATAGGATTTTTGTGATTTAGGTTTTTTTATTTTCTGTAATGTAGATTTTTTTTGTGATTTAGTTTTTTTCTTTTATGTAATGTACATTTTAGATTTTTGGTGACTTTAGGTTTTTTTGTTTTCTGTAATTAGAGTGTTGGGGGTTTATTAGGGGGGAGGTAGGTAGTGTAGGTAGGTAGTGTAGGTGTAAATAGACTAGTGTAGAGGGGTGGTAGTTGATATTTAATGTTTAATTGGGGTGTATAGTGCAGTGGAGTGTTTAGACTTAGTGTCATGATGGTCCTTGAGGACCATCATGGCACTTATGTGGTTCATGTTGGGTTGTAACAGACCCATAATGGTCATAATATACCCTTATGGGACTGATGGGGTTAAATAGAGCCTTATGAGGGTCTGGATAGATCCCCCATAAGTGACCAGGTTAAAATGGTATAGTGCTTATACTTTGGGTCATGAGGGTCCTGGATGACCCTCATGGCACCTATAGTGTTATTACATGCATTCATTACTGTGTTAGAGGGGTCTATATAGTTGAGGCACACAGTACACTCACATTGTGTGGCAAACAACATTTCAACACTTTCTTTTATTGACTGTCATTTTTTGACGGGCAAGTCGCTAGTCACATATATAGTTGTCAGTTTGTGTAACATTTGAGATGTAGGTCACGCAAAGTTGCACAAAGTGACTTGAGCTGTTTGTGGTCCCCAGAGCCGCAACTGCAAGCTTCCCCAAGTGAGATGAGCCATTGACCACGCTCATTGCATTGCGACCCTCGCGAAGCAATAGCATGTCTACCATTAATCTAGAGGACTACCCACCTTTCCAGCATGTCCCCGTCCTTCTTCTTTTCTTCTTCTCTGGTGCGGCCCCTGTTAAAAAAAACCCATAAAATTAGTACACATACATAAACATAAAACAAAATGTTCCGGGCATGGCGTTGGAGTACTACTTGCACTCGGCGTAAGCTCCCTGAAGCGTTGCCACTGACCACGTGACAGTGCATCAGCGATCCTGTTAAGACGCCCAGGAACATGTAAAGCTCTGTATAGGATGTCTTTCTGCATGTAACACAATACGAGCTGACGCAGTAAATGTACCACTGACAATTATGTAGATGTGAGCTTGTTGATTGCCATAACCACTCCCATATTGTCACTATAAAATATGACATGTTAATCCTTTAAGTTATCACCTCATAAGTGAAGTGCCATGATGATGGGGAATAACTCTAGGAAGACCATGTTCTTGAGCAGCCGCACACGCAGCGCCTACCGGCAGAGTCAGTGTGAATATCAATGTCCTCGCTCATAACCTGCCTTGCCATGAAGGCAGGAGTTACCATTAAAGTGCTGCTGGAAAGCAGACCAAATACGTAAGTCATCAATGGCGCCGTCATCCTTAATTCCAACCGTAGCCAAAAATAGTCTTCTGCAAAAAACTCAGGTCAGTGTAGTATCGAGACCCTCCGTCTTATCTTCCACCAAAGGGATACCGAAGTCCCGTGCAACTTTAACAAAAGTTTTCATCAAGTGGTGAGTTAGTTCGAGTGAGGATCTGTCCATCAAGAAGTTATCCAGATAGTGGTTCATGGACCTAGAGCCAGACACTTGTTCCACCACACACTGAATGAAGGAACTAAATGTTTCAAAGTAAGCACAAGAAATAGAACAACCAATAGGCAGGCAAAGATCTACGTAATACTTAGCTAAGAAGCGACAACCCAATAACTTGTGAGACGTTGGGTGAACAGGCAGTAGCCGAAAAGCTAACTCAATATCATACTTAGGTAGAAAACATCCAGGTACCAGGCCGATTGCGTGATCAAAGGAAGCGTAAAGTACGGAGGATAGTTGCTTGTCAATTCCATCATTTACTGCGTTTCCTTTGGGAAATGAGAGATGATGGATGAGTGTATTTTCCCTGCTCCTTTTTTGGGACCGGTCCTGATGGGGAAATTCTTAGGTCAATAATAGGGGGAAGCAGATAAAGACCTGCCATCCTTCCGAGCACAACCTCCTTCTTGAGCTTATCAATCACCATATCAGGAAATTGTTTGGTCGACACAAGGTTACCAGGCCATAGAGATGGAGATAAATTAGAACGAAGCAAGGCACGCAATTGAGGCACACGGGACTTAGGCTACAATGAGCGCCTAAACAGTTGGGGCACGTGGGACTTAGCGAGGTGAGCAGGTGAGGCACGCTGGCCTTACTACCCGTACGACTTAGGACTGAAACCCGTACATGCACTGTGTGCCTTTAGCAAAATTACGACTGTAACGGCCCAACCACCAACAGAAAGATGACCACCAACTGAAAAGACATAAAAAAAAATAGGGAGCCTGTGAGTCAGGTTGCAAGTTAATTTGATGCATATTTGCTGTTTTTTCACAATCGAAAATCGCCTAAGCGAGAAAAAAAGTGGCTACCAAAAAAAGGCAAAACTAGAAAAACAAAGCCCAAGGACATAAAACTAGCCCGAAGGATGTAAAATTAGTCTGAAGGACATAAAAAAAAGCCCAAAGCAGTAACGCTTACCAAAAGCCAGTAACACTTAATCCAAGCCGCTAACATTTAACAGAAGGCAGTAACACTGAACCCAAGCCACTAACACATAACCCAATGCAGTAACACAAGCCAAGACAGTAACACTCAAGCGCCAGGCCTATAAACTACACAGGGGAGAGGCTTGCAATGAGCACCCGATGAGCGCAGAAGGTACAGCATTCCCAGTCTTAACATTTTATTCCCTTTATTTGTGATGGGCAAGTAACTAGTAGTATATAAAACTGGTCCTAATCAAAAGAATGATCCAGCGCCAAAATACTAGGAACATTTCCAGGAAACAATGGAAATACATGTCTGCCTCTGAGGGGTTCTGTAAATAGGTATACCTGGTGTCCCTATACAAGGAGCTCTCTATTAATAGTAGAGCTAGTGAATGGAGGGACTTTGTGAAAAATAACTAGACCCCTTTCCTTGTAATTTCTCTATACAAAGTCGGTGCCTGCAGGGATAAATTAAAAACCAAAATATATTACTCGTCCACATCATCCCTAAGGTGATCAGATCACCTTTCCATAAAAATAAATGAGATGTAATAAAGTAAGAGATGCCCTTTACTCCATGTAGCAGAGGAGATCTACCCTGTTGTGGCCCCGGTGCTTTGAGCCTGCCACTCCAGTAGTAGCTCCGCTACTGATCTATAAACATTCTGACCAGTCTGAAAACAGAATAGCAACAGATATTGGCATGTTCTATGGGAGTATAAGTCATTAACAAAATTTTAAGCTTATGTCTAGTGTCATGAATCACCCAGGGGCCATATTGGATTTGGTGTGAACTATGCTGGGGCCATTTTGTGACTGGCAGCAGTGGCCATTTTGGGCTGGATTATCTTACCCATGCTGGTGCCATGTGGAAGAACAAAAGAGTTGGGCACAAAGTTACTGCTTGTAAATGGTATGAATAGGGGGTTCCACTGTCACCATTAAATAAAGTCAGCAGTACTGCATAAAATGGATTGACGTGGAAAACTTGCCCCACCCTGATACCATGTGGGAATGGGGAAATATGGTTATAGGTTATTAATATGTTAGTGTTATATTGTATATTGTATTGTGGAGTGATAGCTATGTTTTAATTAGTCAACCCTCCCCCATTGTATAAACTCTCAGTTAGGAGTTGGCCATATGGTCCTTAGTGTAAACAAAGGATAAAACCTAAACAAATAGATTGGCCAGACTGCCAGGCACTGCAGGACAATAGTATAGTATGGGGTTTCCCAACCACAAGCCCAGGGGCATAGTTCAAGAGCTAATAAAGGATGTTTCTCCCTTGAGAGCCAGCCACCAAATTAATTAGTAGCCACGCCTGGGGGAGGCACTGGGGGAGGAGACTAATAAGTTCCCACAAATTACTTCTGTGAGAATGGCCAGAGGGGAATGAGGGTTTGACTAAGAGTAGCCACTCCCTGTACTGGTTTTGTGAGTTGTTTAAATACTTGTGGAAAAATAAAGAAGTTGTTCATAATTTTCATCAAGACGTGGTGTGTAGATGTATTATTTACCCAGGGACATATGCTTGCAGTAAGATTCGTCAGACTTACTGTCAATATTGCTCAGTCTAAACCAAGGGCTGAGACATGATGTTCCTGTACTCAAAGTTACTCCAAGGTCCAGAGTAACCCAAATCAAGTCAGCAGACCCCAGCCAGAGAGTGGGTCGTGATAATTGGTGGCAGTGGTGGGATACTCTGAGAAGGACCAGAAAATGGAGCAGATGGAAGCAGAGGACTACAGACTACTCCTGCTAAATCAATGGATGGCATTCATGCAATTATGGCATGGCCATGAGCTGGCAAGCTGGTTGGAGGAACTGGTAGAGAAAGAGATGGACTTGGAGGAACAGTACCTTGCCAGGATAGAGTCCTTGGGTGGCCGGAGAGAGGATCTCTATTTTCGTTTGGATCTAGAATATGGGGTCGGTGAGATTCTGAATGGTGATCCGGAATGTGGCATGGGAACTGCAAGGAGGCATAATAACTTGTTTGTTGAACGCTGCCGGGGTCTGGGACTGGAAGCATGGTTCCCGGAGGCTCCTTTGCTGGAACCCCTGATTCAGCAAGAGCTGCAACTGGAGGCTGAGTATGTGGAATTGTGGGATGCGATACCCAAGAAGTATTTTTTCAACTCAGACGGTATGTACCAGAGGGAGTATGCTCACTGGAACTGGGGAGAGGCTTTTCTAGACTGTAAACAAAGTGAGGAGTGGGAAGGGGTAAACACTGTTCCTTTGCCAACTCCTGGGGATGGAGAATGTTTGCCCCTAGAACATGCAGTAACTGTGTCAGGGCCTAGTCACCAGCCAAAAGAGCCAGAGACCCAGTGGAATGTTCCCTGGGTGGGGTCAGATAATCCATGTCTGCCCCCTGATACCCCAAGAGATTTAATCCCAGAGGAAGTGGGAACTGTTCACAAGCTAGGGCCAGATAAGTTAAGTCTGCCCTCAGAAGTTCTAGGCAAAGTGTGTTGGCCAGAACTGCTAATGGAGCCAGAGGCTCTGGATTATTATGTGATGGACGGTGGGAAGGGAGCCTTAGAGGCCAGGCTGGAAGGGAATGATGAGATTCCCCAGCCTGCATCAGATAACCACTGTCTGTACCCTGACAGTCCAGGGGAGTTGTCCCCAGAGGTGCTAGTGAAGCACAGAGCACAGGAGGGTTGTTTAAGAGACTGTGGGGAGGGAAAAGAATTGGTTTCTGGCTACAGGGAACCTGACCTCCCACAGCAAGAGAGTGCCAGGGGCACAAAGAGCCAGGCCGGGGCAGAAAGCATGCCAGCTTTGGCAAAAGCATTATGGGTGCAGAGTGGCACCATGACAGAGGGTGTACCAAGTGGGGAGATACCCTGGATAACCATTGTCCAGGGGCCCACTGGAACAGACACCACTCCAAAGACCCAGTTCAACAGAAAGGACTGGGATAAAGTTGCTCAACCCCGGGCAATGGAGGAGGGTAAGCACAGCTTGGGTGGGAGCAGCGTAGCTCCCCAAGCAGCAACGGAAACAGCTGGACCAGAGGAAGAAAGCCAAGAGGAACGGTCCATTTGCAATCCCATAGGCCCAGAGACTGTATTAGAGATCCCAGCCCATCTGTGGGGACTGGCTGGGGGGAACAGAGTTGCTATGGGACAGAAACTGTGGCCCACCTGTTGTACTCTGGGATACCAGATTATTGGGGAGGTACCCTGGACTATTTGGGTGAGTGTGAATGGGAAGAGCAATTTGCTCTATACAGTGGGAGCAAGGCCAAGGGCTGGGGGAGGTTTTTACTCTGCACCTTGGGACAAACAAGAACTGGCATAGCATACAGAGGGCCAAACCAGCACATTCATGACTATCAGCGTAGCTGGAAAAATCAGGGATGTTTCCTGCCACGCTTGGGGAGGTGTTGTCATGAATCACCCAGGGGCCATATTGGATTTGGTGTGAACTATGCTGGGGCCATTTTGTGACTGGCAGCAGTGGCCATTTTGGGCTGGATTATCTTACCCATGCTGGTGCCATGTGGAAGAACAAAAGAGTTGGGCACAAAGTTACTGCTTGTAAATGGTATGAATAGGGGGTTCCACTGTCACCATTAAATAAAGTCAGCAGTACTGCATAAAATGGATTGACGTGGAAAACTTGCCCCACCCTGATACCATGTGGGAATGGGGAAATATGGTTATAGGTTATTAATATGTTAGTGTTATATTGTATATTGTATTGTGGAGTGATAGCTATGTTTTAATTAGTCAACCCTCCCCCATTGTATAAACTCTCAGTTAGGAGTTGGCCATATGGTCCTTAGTGTAAACAAAGGATAAAACCTAAACAAATAGATTGGCCAGACTGCCAGGCACTGCAGGACAATAGTATAGTATGGGGTTTCCCAACCACAAGCCCAGGGGCATAGTTCAAGAGCTAATAAAGGATGTTTCTCCCTTGAGAGCCAGCCACCAAATTAATTAGTAGCCACGCCTGGGGGAGGCACTGGGGGAGGAGACTAATAAGTTCCCACAAATTACTTCTGTGAGAATGGCCAGAGGGGAATGAGGGTTTGACTAAGAGTAGCCACTCCCTGTACTGGTTTTGTGAGTTGTTTAAATACTTGTGGAAAAATAAAGAAGTTGTTCATAATTTTCATCAAGACGTGGTGTGTAGATGTATTATTTACCCAGGGACATATGCTTGCAGTAAGATTCGTCAGACTTACTGTCAATATTGCTCAGTCTAAACCAAGGGCTGAGACATGATGTTCCTGTACTCAAAGTTACTCCAAGGTCCAGAGTAACCCAAATCAAGTCAGCAGACCCCAGCCAGAGAGTGGGTCGTGATATCTAGTATAACGGTAGCCAGTTTTTTTTTTTTTACAATAATCTTCAAGGACCAGATGAATTTATGAATATTAAATCAAGTAATAGTTTTTTTTTTTTTATAGATACACAAACTATGAAGGGTAAATTAAGGAAACTTGCACTGTTTGAAACTTTCAGCTGGGATACATGGTAAATTAAATAATGCAATGGATATTGCAAAGAAAGGAACCAGAGATTCAGACTTGGACCCAGGTCCACCAGCTGGATAGTCCATTGTAGTATATTAGCCTGGTTTCACTAAAAAAGGATAACCCAGTACAGAAATACCAAACAATTCTGCAATTATATGAAATAATAATAATAATAATAATAATAACTTCTCTCTCTCTCTCTCTCTCTCTCTATATATATATATATATATATATATATAAATATATATATATATATATATATATATATATATATGAATATGAAGAGTGAGGTAGCCGTAAATGTCCAGTAATCCAGTTGAATATTTATAGTATTGCAGTGAATAGTGATGCCTTTTTTATTGGATAAACGTATTCATAATAAAGCGACAAGCTTTCTCTCTCTCTCTCTCTCTCTCTCTATATATATATATATTTATATATCTATCTCTATATATATATATATATATATATATATATCTATATATATATATATATAGATATATATATATATATCTATATATATATACAACTATATATAACTATATATATATATATATATATATATATATATATATATCCCATCTGGATTGCTACCTTATCATGTTGAAGGTTATCATCAGTGAAGCTGTGAGCTATACTATGTAAGGACACCCCAGATAGTCAGGTCATAGCGGAGAGGTCAGAGATATCAACGTCCACTGGAGTAGGAAATGGCAACTCATTCCATTATCTTTGCTGAGATAACCTTATCGACAAGCACAACATAACGATATGACACAGGAAGATGAGTCCCTCAGGTCAGAAGATGTCTACCACATTACTGGGGAAGAGCAGAGGGTGAGTATGAGTAGCACCAGATCTAATGAGGGGGTTGGGTAAAAGCCAAGAGGACACCAAGCTGCGGATGTGTCTGGAGGGGAAAGGAAAGTCAGCTGCTACAAAGAGCAATTTAGCATAGAGAAACTGAACTATGAACCAAGGCAAACTGGACATAGTCAAACATGAGATGACAAGGTTAAACATTGATATCCTGGGATTTAGTGAACTCAAATGGATGGCAATCAGACATTTCACATCAGACAACCACCAGTTCTTCTACTGGGGTCAAGGATCCTGCAGAAGAAATGGAATAGCCCTCATAATCATTCAAAGGGTGGCCAAAACAGTGCTTGATTACTAGCCAATAAATAACAGAATGATTTCAATTAAAATTTAAAGCAAGCCATTGAACATCACAATGATCCAAGTCTATGCTCCAACCATGGATGATGAAGATATTCAACCACACATAATATAAAACAAAACAACAAAGTTAGATGAACGCATCTGGGGTTTGCTGTTTCTCCTGTTCAGGGTAGAATTGCCTGGTATTTCGGGGCTGGGTCACTCTTCTGAGTGGGACCAGACTGATATGCTACAGGATATTTCTCCCTGTGAAGGCACAAGTGAGCTAAAAGAGGTTGCTCTCAGAGTGGCTTATCATGGCCATAGAACTAATCTATTAAGGTTGGTTCGTTCTCTGATGAGCGCCTCTGACTTAGTGTTTTTGTTTATGCAAATTACCCTTAGGATTTAGTCTCCCTAAGGGTAATAGGGGAATCCAGATGTGGACCCCTTGCTCACTGTGCATTAGGGAATTCAGCTGCACCACACGGACGAGGCCCATAAAGGCTGAAATGCATCTGGGGTTTGCTGTTTCTCCTGTTCAGGGTAGAATTGCCTGGTATTTCTGAGCTGGGTCACTCTTCTGTGTGGGACCAGACTGATATACTGCAGGATATTTCTACCTGTGAAGGGAACAATTGAGCTAAAAGAGGTTGCTCTCAGAGTGGCTTATCATGGCCATAGAACTAATCTATTAAGGTTGGTTCGTTCTCTGATGAGCGCCTCTGACTTAGTGTTTTTACTCATAATATAACACCAAAAAAGGATGTTACTCTCATCATAGGAGATTTGAATGCGAAAGTAGGGAGCAGAAAGATACCCAAAATAACAGGCAAGTTTGACCATGGAGTACAAAATTAAGCAAATCAGAGGTTAGTAGAATCATGTGAAGATAATTCTCTGGTCATAACAAACACCCTCTTCAAACAGCCTTTGAGATGACTCTACACATGGCCATCACCAGGTGGACAATATAGAAATCAGATTGACAATATAGTTTGTAGCTAAAGATGTTAGAGCTCTATACAGTCAGTAAAAACAAGCCCTAGAGCTAACTGCAGCTCAGGTCATGAGTTCATAATTAAACTGAAGAAAAGAGGAAAAATCATCAGAGCAAGCTCTTTAATCCAATATCATTTCAAACATGTCTACTTTTAAGCATATGCCTGCTGTTTAACACAGCTTTAAGCAAATCCCATGATTAATTATGCACAAGCCAGAAAACCTACGCAGAGAGAGCACTGATTTGATGCCTCTCATCAGCATAGTGCAGGTTCCTAGCTTGTGCAGTAGATTTTTGGTGGAGGTAGTTTAACACAACAATCATTTAATTCATGGTGGGCAAAAGAGTGATAGATGCCCTCCATGGTACAGCAAATAAATAGTTCACATTTTAACATCTAAAATAAGTAAAAAAAATGTATCACCTGTTCAGCATTCCCAGAAATACAGTTATTTCACTGCATTAAATATATATATTTAAATGTACACTAGTAACCCCCAAATAATTTTAAATGTACTCTTAACATCTGGCTATTCATTACACAAATCCTTCTTTGGATATGCACTTGTGTCTGTGCTGTTCCATGGTAATATGCAGATCTGGTATGATTTTGTGCAGATGTGCAATTTTAATTTGTGTTCTTTATTTCTTTACTGACAATTATCTACTCCATTGTTACTATGTAGTTAGATACCCTCTTCTTCACTAATAAAGCACAAATTAGGATGAAAGAGCCAAAACAGCCAATTATTATATACTGCAGAGAAAATGGCAAGTTTTTATTACTATTTCAAACACAGCCCAATTGCTTTGGGGATGACAAGGCCCCTTTAAAAAAGCTGACTATTTTATGCCAAAAAGTATGGGACATACATTATGTCAACTCATGCTAGAATACAAGATATGTTCTGTGAGATTAAGTGCCCATCATTAAATAAACAGTAAAATGGTACACAGGAGTTAAGAAGCTTGAGTGACTGGTAAAGTAATTTAACATTTTTCATAAATTAATCTTTGCAATGTCAGAGCATGAAACAATAAATAATAGCGTTTCTAGATTTACCCATCTGGATTAGAAAGTCATACTTATCTACTTGATGTCTAAAATGTAGTTGATACATAGTGTGTTTGATATAATGTCTTTAATACAGTGGGAGAGAATTAACTCATCTGTCATCCCCAGAGAGTCAACCATACGGTTCTTAAAATTATCTTTTAATAAGAAAATATTCAACAAAAGTATACTTAACTCTTGTGAATCAACATAACAATAGCAAAGCCATCTGGTGTGCACTGTCTCTAAAAGATATATAAAGTATATATCTGATTTCCCATGTTTTAGAGTTGTTCCTCTATTCCTTTACAAAACATAGAAACTACACGTGACAGTGGTATATATACATTGGGTATGTGATAAATCACATCCATTCTCCACATTGAGACCTGGTAGATCACTATACAAAAGTTACCTGCAATGTACAGCAATTAGTGTATGCTGCACTGATTATATTTTCCCTGTAAGGACATGACTGTTTGGAAGTTATTTGTTAGCCCACTTCTATCACTGCTCTAAATTTATCATACTTTTGCAATACCATGATTGTTGTTATAATAGATATAATTAAAACATACAGCCTCTACACTATACACATACAGGGTTGAATTTACTAAGATTCATCTCTATGACAGGTATCCTTTTACACACACACACACCTTTTCAGACACAGTTCAGTACGTCCTCTGTAGTGCCATATGCTCTAAATATACAGCAGTTTTTGAATTCACTATTAGCGGTGGAGGCACATAGAAGCAAACACAATATGTACATATAAGTGCAAATATGAAGCATTGTCTTAATGGGACAGCATATAATAATTATATACTACTTCAGAAGGGGATGAACAGAGTTGCAATGTTACAGGTCCCTTTTAATGAGAGAACTACTGGATTTTTCTAATAACAAAATTAGTCATCTGTGGACCTTGAGTGCAGGCAAGATTCCCTTCAGTTCTACCGAAAGATCCCAGCAAGGGTGAGGCAGTAAACAATAAGGTTAAATCAAAGTGCAACTCACTGTAAGGACGACTGCCACTCGGGGGGCAGATCAACAAACATCTTATGTGGAGGTCCACATATGCAAATAAAGAGCCTGATTCAATTGAGCAATTATAAGTTACTGGAGGCCGTAAGTGAGTCCGTAAAATAATTTGCTATTCAATTGTCGTGGTTTACGGGTTACAGGCTTGAAATCTTTGCGGTTGTTAAACCTGGTACTTACAGCCTTTCCCGTCCGCAAGAGTTACAATTGCTAAAATCGAAAATCGCTATTCAATTGCTACAATTCCCCAAGCCTGCAAATGTTTTTTTGCCTGTAAACGGCAAATGTAGGAGAAAATCCTACAAGTGCTAGAGAGACCTGCAAGGGGGTTTAACCCCTGCACTGTAAATGCAAATAAATAATCAATACTGCACTGTAAATGAAGGGGAAAGATATGAAATACATTATATTTAATTGCACAACAGTCTTAAGCTCGCAAATTGGCAAAAATTATTTCGGGGTTATATCGATCTTGGTAATCAATGAGTTAATACATATCAGACCACCCACATGGACTAGAACAGTATCAGCAGTCACTTTAATTATTTTGTATTTTGCGATTTTGTGTGCACCTTAACACTAATTGATTGACATGTCACCTTCATGTTTTACTGTCCTCATGAAGACGGTCTCATTTTCTATTAGCTGTTTCAAATTGGGTGGTTACAGACTTGCTTAATGATCATATTCCCACCCTGAACTGCTACGGACAAGTGCATGGTTCATGGTTTCGACTTTTGTCCCGTAACTTGTGGGCTGCTTCAATTGCATAGCAACGGAATTTGTAGGAATTTGTAGCTAACCCGCAGCATGCCAGCAGACATATGGCTTGTATACCGTGAAATGCAGGCTTCTAATTGAATTGGGCTCAAAGTTTGCTAAAACTGATTTTTAGGCTCCTAGCTTACATGGCCGTTAATGCTGCGAGTTAGCCACATACAAATAAGTGAAACTTTTTCCAAACTACAGTGGTACTTTAAATGTGTTATATCAAAGACCTGACACATGGTATGGGGGCTAAAAGGCAACAGTTCTGTTTATTATAACAATAACACACATAAAAGAATGAGAGTTGCATGCCCCCCCCCCCACCCACACACACACACACACTTAAAGGCTCGAGGGGACTCGTGCCCAAGGAGTACAACCAAAATGAGCGCTCCTTGCAGAGCACTAACCCCCTGTGGGCAAGCACCCCCATCACAGGTGAACAGGACACAGTTACCCCTTACAGAAATGCAGCCCTAGTGGTAAATGCGCTCCTTGCCATCTAAGAAATTAGAAATCATACACTTAGGGTTAAGTACTTTCCTTGACATCTATGGGACCCCAGAAAATGTCCCCCCAGCAAGCATGCCTTAAGGATAATCATGCTCCTTCCCATCTATGGGACCACTGTACATGTCCCCCAAGAAGTGTTCAATGAAGTCTGTATGGCGTATTGAAGTACCACCATTTTTTTAACATGGTGAGCTATTGCATTTCGGTCTTTAGTTAGTATTGCAGGTTGAATGTTGCAGGTTGAATGTGGTATTTCCATTTTCGACCATATAATATGCAAACTAGGAAATAGCTGGTGCAGCCTTTCCACATCGATTTTCATGCTGGTAATTTTAACAGCATGAACCCCTGATCATTACCTCCCACATGAAGAATCAGAATGTTTGGGGGACCCGCTAGACAGATATACTGCACTACCTCCCTAATGACACACTCCCACTTCATATCTGTTATGCCAAAACATTTCAACAGCAACTCTCTTTGCTGAAACCCATCTGCATATCACCATCTTTCTGTGCTGCAGTTCTTTGTGCCCAATACATGTAAGAGTGTCCTATAAGCAATGCAGTCCCAGGGAGCGTGCCTGCAGGATGATAACATTTCCAATTAGAATACCACTAGTTTAACCTTTCCCCTAGAACCCCTTTGTTGCACCCTAGAACAAGAAACAGGTGTTAGTGCTATTTATTACAATATAGCTAAAATCAACAATTAACCAAAAAAACAAAAAATGTTACTTTTATTAATTACAATATCAGCCAAACCCAACAATTAACCAAATAAATAAACCCAATAACAAACAGGAAGAGAAAAGAGAGGACATGCAATAACATGTCTACCATTAATCTAGAGGACTACCCAGGTCCCATACATTTTCCGTCATGGCGTTGGAGTGTTACTTGCACCTGGCGCAAGCTCCCTGAAGCGTTGCCACTGACCATGTGACAGTGCATCAGTGATCCTGTTAAGATGCCCAGGAACATGTAAAGCTCTGCATAGGATGTCTTTCTGCATGTAACACAATACGAGCTGACGCAGTAAACGTACCACTGGCAATTATGTAGATCTCAGCTTGTTGATTGCCATAACCACTCCCATATTGTCACTATGAAATATGACATGTTGGTCCTTTAAGTTATCACCTCATAAGTGAAGTGCCATGATGATGGGGAATAACTCTAGGAAGACATTGTTCTTGAGCAGCCCACACCAATGCTTCTTCAGGTAAGCTCTGAATCCCACGCAACCAGCAGAGTCAGGGTTCACACTTTCAGTGTTCACACGCTCAGAACTTTCCTTGCCAGGCAGGATTTACCATTAAAGTGCTGCAGGAAAGCAGACCAAATACGTAAGTCTTCAATGGCTCCATCATCCTTAATTCCAACCGTAGCCAAAGATAGTCTTCTGCAAAAAACTCTTCCCATAGGTATAATCCTACATGCAAAATTGAGCTTCCCCAGCATTGACTGCATCTCCTTCAGGGTGAACTTCTTTGATCCCAAAACCTTCTGGATGGTGGCCATCAAATCCTTCACCTTTTTCGTGAATAGCGAGTATTGAAACTTTACTGAGTCAACTTTTATTCCTAAAAAGGTCAGTGTAGTATCGGAGCCCTCCGTCTTGTCTTCCGCCAAAGGGATACTGAAGTCCTGTGCAACTTTAACAAAAGATTTCATCAAGTGGTGAGTTAGTTCGATTGAGGATCTGACCATCAAGAAGTTATCCAGGTAGTGGGTCATGGACCTAGAGCCAGACACTAGAGATCTACGTAGTACTTAGCTAAGAAGTGACATCCCAATAACTTGTGAGACGTTGGGTGAACAGGCAGTAGCCAAAAAGCTAACTCAATATCATACTTAGCTAGAAAACATCTAGGTCCTGTCTTGCGTACCAGGCCGATTGCGTGATCAAAGGAAGCGTAACATACGGAGGATAGTTGCTTTTCAATTCCATTATTTACTGAGTTTCCTTTGGAAAATGAGAGATGATGGATGAGTGTATTTTCCTGTCTCCTTTTTTGGGACAGTTCCTAATGGGGAAATCCTTAGCTAAGGCATAGGGGGAAGCAGATAAGGATCCACCATCCTTCCGAGCACAACCTCCTTCTTGAGCTTATTAATCACCATATCAGGAAATTGTTTGGTCGACACAAGGTTACCAGGGCATAGAGATGGAGATGAATTAGAACATGCGATAACAAAACCTGAACTACAACAACATAATAACAGATATGATTTTTTCACAAAACCGCGTCTACTGGCGTAAAGTTTTACCTGTGGCAGCATTCTTTTTACCAATAACGGTGTCGCGGCTCTTAGTAGTAGCCTCGGCTGCCCATGGACCCTTGTTCCTTCTGAAGCATCTGATGGTGGTACCAGAAATCAGAGCATTCAGGTCTGAACCTGCAGGACGCCCCCCACTTACAATATCCCTGATTAAACTGGAAGCACAAACCGTTTTTGACATCAGAGTTCTTTGCTAGGGTACCCAATCTAGCACAGAGGAAACAAAAGGAAACACTGTATCCCTCCACCAAAACCTTAGCTGGTCTGATGATTTTTAACCACATTCCCATGTCTCATCCCATCTCATGCTCTCTAACTCATCAAGATAACAAAAGATAGCTGAACAGCACTCCAGGTACTTTTCCCCGATGATACTGGCCTTGATTACATAGGCCTGCAGCTAAATTGAAAAAGTGTCAGGGATCCATCTATAAAGTTTTTTTCTTTCTTCCTCCTCCTTCTTAGTCTCTCTCTTTCTATCCTTCACCTCAAAATAATTATCAAGGGGAAAGAAAGAGAAAATGTAAATACATTTTCTTTTCCAAATTTGTTTCTAATATAAGAAGGGACATGCATTCAATAGGGCCCAATTAACACAAAGATGGTCTTGTCCTCACTGTATCTGACACAAAAAGCCTCTCATGTTCATTGTGGACTTTTCCCCTGCTTCCATGTAAGTGTGACTACCTTGTAAATCCCTAATATGGGAATGAGCAGGAGCTACCCAAGCCCCAGCAGCTGATGTTTCCCCTATACTTGAAGTTAGGTTGTCTATTAAACTATGTAGTGTGGCAGTGTGAAAACGATTAGCATTAGACTCACAGGATGGTGTTGCCTGCGGGACTGGAAAGGTGTTGTCTTGCAGCCTGCTGCCCTTCTCCCTAGGCTCCTTGCTCCTCTCCTGCCCCGCCTTACGGGGGGGATAAACTCCTTCTGCTGAGCCACCTCTCCCTTAGTCAAGGACAGAGATGCATCCACCCTGCCACGCCTTCTCTTTCGTCCATTAGGATGCTGTCGGGATTGTTGCTCCTAGCATGCCGATCCATTTGGAATTGAGTAGAGATTAGGATTAACATATATGCTTTCCTTAGCACCAGATGCACCTCACTCCCAACAGCAATTCCTCCTCAAAATCCTCCTCTTCCTCCCCTAATGCTACTTCTCCCTCTCCTAATTCTACCTCCCCTCAATTGCCCTTCATCCTCAACCCCATTTTCCCCTCCCATTAATCCCTTTTCCTACTTTGTGCCTTCACCCCCCTCCCCCCTTTAATCCCTAGGCCTAAGGGAAGGAACGGTAGTGTTGGGAAATGCATCTGTTGCTCAGGAAAGCATATATGTCAATTCTCATTTCTACTCAATTACAGATGGATCAGCATGCCAGGAGCAAAATTCCCGCCAGAAGTAACGGATGGAAGAGAAGGCCTGGCAGGGTGATCCAAGTCTATGCTCCAGCCACAAATGCTGAAGAGGCTGAAATTGTCCTATTCTATAAGGATATTCAACACCTCATAGATAAAACACCAGATGTTATTTTCATCATAGGAGAATGGAATGCAAACGTTTGGCCTTGGTGTACAAAATGAGGCAGGTCCGAGATTAGCAGAAATCTGTCAAGATAATTTTCTGGTCATAGTAAACACCCTCTTCCAACAACCTCAGAGACAACTCTAAACATGGACATTGCCAGCTGTATATATTGTCTATATCATTTTTAGTCAAATATGGAGGTCTCTATACAGACCTGGAACAGACTGCTGCTCAGATCATGAGCATCTTATTGCAAAGTTTATAATTAAACTGGAGAAAAGAGGGAAAAGCATCCGCCAGAGCAGGTATGAAGTAAATAATACCCCCTGTGAATATGCAGACGCGGTAAAGAATAGATTTAAGGGATTAGACATGGAAGATAAAATGCCTGAAGAAGCGTGGACAGAAGTTTGTGACATTATGCAGAAAACAGCAACAAAGAATTCTTCCAAAATAAAGAAAACTAAGTAGGCAACATGTCTGTCTGATGAGGCTTTGAAAGTAGCCCATGAAAGCAAAAAAGCAAAAGGTAGTGGAGTTGGGAAAATATTCATCCGACTGAATGCAGAATTTCAGATTATAGCAAAAATGAGCGATGTAAAGAGATACCAATTCCCGAAAAATGCAGTGCCAAAGAATGCTCCAATTTTAAAACAATTGCACTCAATTCACATGCCAACAAGGTAATGCTTAAGATCCTGCAAGCTTTGCTCCACCAATATATGGACAGAGAACTACCAAATGTGCAAGCTGGGTTTTGCAGAGGCAAAAGAGTACAATCTGCTAATATCCGCTGAACAATACAGAAACAAGATAGTAATTATTATTATTTCCTTTATTTGGTATGTGCCAACATATTTCATAGCGCTATAGAGGGATAAGTTCAAGTCAAAGAACAATATTAATAATGGCAAGGGCGCCTATGACACCCTTTCTACCACAACAGGGGTCTATTTTGGACCCCCATTTAACACCCCCTCGGGATCCTTAAGGACCCCCATAGTCCATATCAGGTTTTTCAGGTGGAGGCCCTTTTCAACAGACAGGAAGATGAGGATCATGGGCTTCAAGCAAGATTGAAGAGGACAGGATTCTTCAATCAATATTGAAAGCCTGCTTATCCAAGAATGATAACCAGGTCATCACTGATCATCACTGGAGGGCCTCACAGGATGAGTAAGTATAATTTTCCTCTTGACACATTTAGTTATTTTGTTATTTTATGTAACTTTTTTTTTCCGGTAATTTTTTTGTATTTTATTGTTCAAGGGACTATGTGTGTCCTTATTAATATTGTATTATTATCCTTTATTTGTAATGCTCCAACATATACTGTAGCACCATACAGGGGATAAGTACAAATGCAATTTTAACATTGTAAAAGAATGGAGGGCTCTGTCTTTGAACTTAAAATCAATGGTATTTAGTGTTTTTTTCCCAGAGCAGCTTACACAATTGAAAATTCACAAACTTTCAATCTAAAGATTTTGGGTGGGATAAAGGAGGCTAATAGATGAGTTGTGCAGATTAGGACTGATGCTTTTTTAAACAGATGTGTTTTAGTGAGGTTTTGAAGATTTTGAGCCTGGAGCAAAGGCAGCACGAGAAGTCCTGAAGGCGGGAATGAGAGGAGGTGATAAAGAGAGGAGGAAAGAAGAAAGTCATCAGCAGAGTGAAGTGGATGGTTGGGGGCGTATTTTGACACAAGAGCAGAGATATAAGGGAGCGCACTGTTGTTGAGGGCTTTATACATTAGGATCATAATTTTATATTTTAATCTGGAGGCTATGGGAAGCCAGTGGAGTGACTAACAGAGGTGCTGCAAGCACTTAGCCTTGAGTATGGTAGAAGAGTCTAGAAGTAGAGACAGATGGTAGATGGGGAGGCCAGCAAGGAGTGAGTTGCAGTAGTCAAGGCAAGATATGATAAGAGAATGGATTATAATTTCAGTTGTGCCTTTGTGTAAGATAGTGAGGTATTTTGGAGACGTCTTTGGGTGAAAATTACAAGATTTTGTAATTATTTTATGTGACGAATGAAAGAGGGCAGGGTCCAATCGAAACCCAAGACAACGAGCCTAAGAGGAGGAAGTAATGATGGCATTGTCAAAAGTGAGAGATATATGTGGGGTGGAAGCTGTGGTTGAGGGTGGGAAGATTATTAAACAACTCATGATAGAATGGAGGGGGATATATCTGGTGCTGAGATTTAAATTTGAGGATCCTGAGCACCTCTGGATGTAGCATATTTAGGTAGTATGCCATGATTGTGGATGAAAGAGAGGGCATCTGCCTGTGATTATTATAGCAATAGTGTCAAGGGTAGAGACACTTTGCTGTGAGGTAGCATTGTCAGGTCAGGTGAAAGTGGGGAGGTGGCTGAGAAGGGGCTGTAACACATTGGAAATATGGGGTGATGAAATTTAGGAGGTTGCTAGGAGATGGGTGAAAATAAGGTCAAGGGAATCCATCATGTAAGCTAGGGATTCAGTCCATTATGAGAGGACCAAGTGAAGAGGTAAGTGAAAGTAATATTGCAGTTTTAGGGGAAGTGTGAGGGGCATGACAATATTGAAATTGCCTAGAACAAGTGAAGATAATTTGGAGGAGAGAAAATGAAGGTGCCAGGCAGCAAAATGATCCAGAAATTGAGAGGAAGGTCCAGACAGGCGATAGATCACAGCAGCTTGCAGAGAGATGGATGAGAAGAGGCAGTTAATGTAACCTTCAAAAGATGAAAATTGGAGGGAGGGAACCAGGAGAGGAAAGTAGTATGCTCACGCTTCCACTTTGCTTGTTCCTATGTCTAGGTGTGTAAATGAAGTGAAAGCCACCATATGAGATTGGGGGTGCTGCAGTGAAGGCAGTGTCTTATGGAGTGAGCCAAGTTTCAGTGATTGAGGGAGTTGGAAATAAATAAGTCATGAAGAAAAGTGAGTTTATTGCATATAGATTGTGCATTCCAGAGGTCACAGGACAAGGTAAAGTAGATTGTTTGTGAGGGACCTGGGTGAGAAGATATATCTCCAGCAGAAGAAGGAGTGAGAATGAGAAGAGATGGGAGAAGCATTTCTGCTTTAGAGCTTTAGAAGATGGAGGGGATAGCGACTAAACGAAGGAGAGGAGCTCATGGAAGCATAGAAAAGGAGAGCAGGGGAGGTGATATGGTTAAGCTGTTCAAGACATGATGTGGAGAAATTGAGGACATGAGTTGAAAAAGAGGCATTAAGTTATAAGGAAGATGAATGTATGAGAAAACATTGTGACACAATTTGTAAGCAAGAAGGAATATAAAATATTAAAATATAGGTAATATTTGCTTGGCTTGATTGTTCTTGTCAGAGGTGATATAAAAGTACAAAGAATATCTGTTTAAACCTGTTTAATTCCTGTATAATTTCAATTTCAGGTAGAAATGAGTGAAAAAAAGGTTGATTAGGGTGGGTTGGTAATAATGTAATAGATGATTTTGTTGGCAGGTTTTGGTGACTAATCGGGTACAGGTGATTTGTGTCTCTCAATAAGGTAAGGTGGATGGAGGAGGAAGAGGGATTGGAGTTTTTTTCAATTAGCTGGGCCAGATATTGTTAAAATGGCTCCTGTAAGAGAGAGATGTTTGGTGTTACAAGGAGAAAGGAAGAGTGACCAAAAGAATGGCTGTGGGGTTATAGGGTGAGAAGGTAATAAAACTTGTGGTTGAGGTAAAAGAATGCATAAAAAGTATAAGGGTTGGAAACAAATTAATGGTATTGGTACACAATGTGCCTAGAGAAAGTTTCAGTCTGCTTTGTTACAATAACAGAGATACAGTCATACTAATATTAATAATCAAAGTGAAGATGATAATAAGGACTGTAGTTGTGGCTTCCTCCATTGCCTGTAAATACTTCCAATTGCTCCAGTTGCTGTACAGATTTTTCAGTGGATTTCAATTAGTAGGGCCACCTAATGTTAAGATGATTCTTCCATTTGCTACAGTTCCTGTGCAGTTGCTGTGCAGATGTTTCAGTGGTTTTCATTTAGCAGGGCCCGGTATTGTTCAGATTGCTTCTTGAGGAAAGGATAATGTGGATTTTCAGGTAGATACAGGTGTAAATAATACATCATAATATATAAAAAATCAGACTACCTTACTCAACTCAAAATGTAGAGAGAAACATATTACCCAATTAACTCTTAACAGAGTTAACTGGCAAATTAAGCAAATTTTATATAGATAGTAATCTTTTCTAGGATTGTTCTTTAGTATAAATGAAACAAAATTTTAGCTGAAAATGTACTTTTAAAGTGAAAAGTAGATAAGAAAAAAACTATTTTATAAACACTTATTAATTTGTAAAGCTGGAAACACAAAATCTGACTAAAGAAAAAAGCAAGTATTTTGTGTTCAGCTGATAACTTATGCAGTGATGAATGAATCAGTATATATTTTGTTATTGCCTCTAATAGCCTTTCTGGAACTTCTTTAAGTCCCATAGATTAACTAAGAGACCCATTAAATTCTGAGTCCGCATCGAACGCGGCTTGAAATCTGCTGGCGTTACAGAGCGATTACATTGAACAAGGCCGCAATCAAAGGGCCCGGAGCCGCAAGCCAGTAAACCCCTCCCGCACCTGCAAGTTTTTAGGGGGCTGGAATAGATGCGGGCCACATTTCCAATGCAAAACCATAATCACGGAGTACGTTGCAGGCTTTAGAGCCACTAGAAAGTGGAGAACAGCAATTAACTTGTCAGAAAGGGTTTTTAAAGGGCACGACAATGTAAATCGTTGATTGTGCTGTAGCTTAGTAAGTGGACACACAGGTCTAGACATTGGTGGGTTTCTGAGGGATGTACAGGTGTAGGAGAGCAGGAGGGGGGTGTTCCCCCAGATGTAGACACACAAGTAGTGGGGGCAGAGGGTCAGGGGCCTGATCCCGGGGGGGGGGGGGGGTAGTGGGGATGAGGGACCAGCCCCAGGGAGAGAACAGGGAGGCCGGGAACCCCACACTCTAGAGCAGACCTGGGCATTGTACGGCCCGCACCCACATCTTGGCACTTTGGCTCTCCCTGTCTGTCCCTTTCTTTTTAAAATGTTTACTTTATGAATTTGCATATGGTGCAGGAATAATGTATAATCCCTTGCATTTAATTAAAATGTTCACAGTCTGTATAGTTTATAAATAATATTTTTCTTTTTTATATACATTATTTGCCAGTCTATATAATATTACTGTATGTGTTTGTCATTTTTTTAAATTAATCATCTGCAGGCTATAAAACATAATTTATTAATAGATTTAAGTTTCTCATTAATGCTTAAGGCTAATTTAATATTATTTATCCAAAACAAACTGACTTTGTTCCAGTAGTTTTTTTGTTTTGTTTTGCTCCCTCAATACAAAAATAAAATAACAGGAAAATCATTAAAAGAGTGACCTTTGCAGGTTAAAAATAATAAAATAAAAACTTTTTTCTTTTCTTCTTTATTGCTTTTTGAATATAATTAATAAATATATGGTCTTTAACATACTACAAAACATGCACATTTTCGGTATTGTTTTTTTGAAGATTAAAAGTTTGTTATGAAAATTACCTAAATCGTAATATGTATTCTTACTAGTAGAAGCTTATCAAAAGTATGTAATTTACTGCTTTCGATAAAGCTATAAACTTAATATTGAGCAGAATTAAGTTTAGCCTATGGTTCGGCCCTCCACAACAGTTCCAGTTTCTCATGTGGCCCCTTTGGGAAATTAATTGCCCACCCCTGATCTAGAGCATCCTCCTGTGGAAAAAAAATGAGACAGAGATTGTGCATATATCGCATTCATTTTGATAGAGAGAAATATCAATCTGCTTTATCATTCCTTAAATTGTAGTAACATGAGCCATACAAAAAAAAAATACAGCTCAAAAATAAAAATAAATTGGCCAACAAACCAAGCCGGCAAAAGAAAAAAAAATGTAAAGAGAAAAAAAAAGAAATCAATTATTATTCTGGTTTGATTGACACTTCTGACTCATCTTACATGCGTACTGTATTAGACCCAGTTGGTTACTATTATTAACCTTAAAGATGAGCATGTCTTTGAAACAAGTACAGTATTTATAATTTGACATGTTCTTGTAAATGGAGTTTACTTCAATCCATCAATAACTCTATGTGCAATTATAAAATGCTTTTTACCCAATAATTATTAAGTACTTAATCAGTATTTTACTTTGGGGTAAAAAGATTGGTTACCATACACACCCTACCTCAATAATATTTAAAACAAATAGGAATTAAATCTTGCTAAAACATTAATAAATATCTAAAATGGCCAACAGCATATAAACAATATCTATAATATTCATCCAGAGGTGACCAGGCTCTGAAATATATATTTCATAAAAACAATTTATCAAAACTGTCTGTCAATCAAAATGGATATCCTCTGCATAGGATTTTTATACCAGTATTAAAATATTCTAATAGAAAAAACACAAAGACAAAATTCACATAAGAGAAACATCACAAAACATAGAAACAGATTATTGTGAGCTCACAAAAATAATATGTACAGTGCCTTGCAAAAGTATTCACCACCCTTGGCAATTTTCGTGTTTTGTTGCCTCACAACCTGGAATTAACATGGATTGTTTGAGGATTTGCATCATTTAATTTACAGTACATGCCCACAACTTTGAAGATGTTTTTTTTTTTATTGTGAAGCAATCAACAAATAGGACAAAATAACAGAAAAAGTCAATGTGCATAACTATTCACCCCCTAAAGTGAATACTTTGTAGAGCCACCTTTTGCTGCAATAACAGCTCCAAGTCGCTTGGATAAGTCTCTATGAGCTTGTTACATGTTACCACTAGCAAAACTGCTCCAGCTCCTTCAAGTTGGATGGTTTGCACTTGTGAACAGCAATCTTTAAGTCTGACCACAGATTTTCTATTGGATTGAGGTCTGGGCTTTGACTAGGCAATTCCAACACATTTACATGTTTCCCCTTAAACCACTCAAGTGTTGCTTTAGCATAGTGTTTGGGGTCATTGTTCTGCTTGAAGGTGAACCTCCGGCCTAGCCTCAAATCATGCACAGAGTTGTACAGGTTTTGCTCAAGAATATCACCATCCATCTTACCCTCAACTATGACCAGTTTCCCAGTCCTGGCTGCTGAAAAACATCCCCACAGCATGATGCTGTCACCACCATGTTTCACTGTGGGGATGGTGTTCTTTGGGTGATGTGATGTGTTGGTTTTGCACCAGACATAGCATTTTCTTTGATGGCCGAAAATTTAAATTTTAGTCTAATCAGACCAGAGCACCTTCCTCCATACATTTTGGGAGTCTCCCACATGCCTTTTCGCAAACTCAAATTGTGCTATTTTGTTTTTTGCTTAAAGTAATGGCTTTCTTCTGGCCACTCTGCCATAAAGCCCAACTCTAGGGAGCGTACGGCTTATTGTCGTCCTAAGTACAGATACTCCAGTCTCTGCTGTGGAACTCTCTAGCCCCTCCAGGGTTACCTTAGGTCTCTGTGCTGCCTCTCTGATTAATGCCCTTCTTGCCTGTTTTGGTGGGCGTCTGTCTCTTGGCAGGTTTGCTGCTGTGCCATGTTTTTTTTCCATTTGCTTATGATAGATTTGATGGTGCTCATTATTTTGATATTTTTTTATAATCTAACCCTGACTTGTACTTTTCAACAACATTGTCTCTTACTTGTTTGGAGAGTTCCTTGGTCTTCATGGCAGTGTTTGGTTAGTGGTGCCTCTGGCTTCGGTGTTGCTGCCTCTGGGACCTTTCAAAAAAGGTGTGTATATGTAATGACAGATCATGTGACACTTAGATTGCACACAGGTGGACATCATTACACTGATTATGTGACTTCTGAAGGTAATTGGTTGCACCAGAGCTTTTTATGGACTTCATAACAAAGGGGGTGAATACATACGCACATGCCAATTTTCTGTTTTCTATTTCTAAATAATAGTTTTATGTATATATTTTTCTTTTTACACTTCACCAACTTAGACTAATGTGTTCTGATCTATCACATAAAATTCAGATTAGCAAAACATTGAACTTAAGGCTGTAATGTAACAAAATAGTTAAAAAGTATAGGGGGTGAATACTTTTGCAAGGCCCTGTATGTGTATTAAAGACAGACCTACTACATTTTATATGTTTTAACCTTAAAATATAATTGAAGGAACTGAAGAGAAACAAAAATAAATATTTGACATGAAATTGGTTTCTCAAATCATTAATGAGATCTTTTTTTTTTTTCATAATTACATAAAAATACTTTAAGGCAAAACAAACATAAAAATACATATAGCTTTTGTCTAGAAGTGCAGCCAATTTAGAAGAACAAATACAGCATTAATGCAGTATATATATAACATTTGTTTTTAGCCTAGAAGAGACTTTATACCCTAGGGTCTTTATACCCTTACACAAACAAAGTTAGTCACTGGGACTTTAAACCTGTGACAAAAGTGCTTTCCTTTAATTCAATAATTTATGCAGAAAAGGGTGAGTATAAAAAGGAACAAAAACATTTGTTATGTTCACTCACCGTGTTCTGGAGAATATCCACCGACTAAGCCCCCAAATTATTAGAAAGAAGGATTTACTCCACCGCTAGGAATAGAAAGATCCCGGGGTCGACACCTGTTATCTCTTGCGGCATATGTGGATACAGACTCTGTAGGACTGCATGTGCGTGTCATATACTGTCCTAACCTGGATCATGTCTGTTAGAAAGCAGGATTTACTCCACTGCCATGAACAGCACGGATCCTGGAGTCAACACCTGTTATCCACTTTCCTCTCTCTGTCTCTCCCTTCTCTTGGTACAGAACCTGGGAGACACAATTAATAACACACAGACACAGGGTAGGTCTTATCAGCTATTTCTCAATATTATTGCCATGACAGAGGAGTTTATATAGATTTTAAGCCAGCCGTTCAATATAATGCTAAATATATTTACAATTGTGAAACAAACCATCTATAACAGAATTTTTTTCACTACATACGTTACATGTGGTTACACAGTTATACAGACATAAAATACGGAAGTAAAAGCAATCTACTGGAAAAACCTTTGCATAGGCCTTCCTTAAAACTTACTGTAAACAACTTCAGTATCACGTACTTAATAACACTAAAAGAATACAATGAAAATGTGAGTTTAAGATATTTCTGCATTAAAGCCCCCTGCTGTGAAGTGCAGATCCAGCAGAGCACATGTCTGATCCACATGCAGGTGGTACACTGCACCAGCAGTACATATATTCATATGAGCCATGATTCACAATGCACATTATGATGGCGGTGGTTCATCTGTGTAACACAAGCACCTCAGTCAATTACAGGTGACCATGATGTCCAGGATATGGAAACACATAGCTGTCAATTGTGTAGATAAACCAACTCAAATATGTTTGTTCTCCATTACAGTACCCAGGAGGACAAGGCCAACCACAGAGGCAAAGGTGGAGGCTCAAACTCCAACCTCAGGAGTGGTTGATGAAGAAGGGCAGAAAATTCAAGAGGGCCCAGGACCATGCACAGAAGCTGGCCCTTCACAATCAAGATGATCACCCACATCTAAGGAGTGGGATTCACTACCCGGGCCTTCAAACACATCATCTAGCCATGCACAGCTGTTCCATCTTCCTCTACCAGGCATGTCATGGAGCAAACAAACAACCACACCAAACCTAATGACGTTGGCCTGGCCCCACCCATGATCACAGCCACCACTGCCACCTGCTAGAACACCATTGAAGCCATGGCAAGGCACCACCACTCCCACACAATGGGGTCCCCTAACATGGCCTCCCACACAATGGGGTCCCCTAACATGGCCTCCCACACAATGGGGTCCCCCAAAATGGACTAACACACAATGAGCTCCCCTAAAATGGCCTAACACACCAGCACACCTGCTGACACTTCAGGCACTCCTGCCGTCAGTTCAGACACTCCTGCGATCCCCTCAGGCCCTTCAGCCGTCACCTCAGGACCTTCTGCCGTCACCTCCGGCCCGAATGCTGTCACCACTGACCCCAATGTTGTCAACATCGGCTCTAATGCCGTCAACATCACCTCCCCTGACTTTGAGGGAAATCATGGCCTGATTTAACAGGGAGGACAGGAAACGAGACAAACAAGAGACTGAGAAGCTTTTATTGCAACTCGCTCCTTGTTGGCCTGCCCATCACTCGCCTCTCCCCACTTCAATCCATAATAAATGCCTCCGCCAGACTCATCTTCAGTACACATCGTTCAGTGTCCACAGCTCCTCTTTGTCAATCACTTCACTGGCTTCCCTTAGCCTCCAGAATAAAGTTTAAAATCTTGACCCTAACTTATAAAGCCCTCAACAACAGCGCACCCACATACATGTCTGCTCTCATCTCCAAATACTCCCCCACACGCCCTCTTCGTTCTGCTAAAGACCTTCTTCTTTTTACCACTCTTGTCACCTCCTCTCACTCCCGCCTCCAGGACTTTTCTTGTGCTGCCCCTAATCTCTGGAACTCCTTGCCTCGCTTCACCAGACTATCCTCCTGCCTTAAATCCTTCAAAACATCAATAAAAACGCAGCTCTTTAAAGAAGCCTATAACCTTCCTCCCTAACATGCTCAGCACTACTTTCTCCCTACTGTACCACATACAAACTTTAACCTTTAGATTGTAAGTCTGCGAGTTTCAATCCTGCAAGGTGCTTTAGGGAAAGCGCTATGGACACTGGATTCCAAGCTCAAAGACAGGGCCATCCACTCTTTGCAATGTGTGAATCTTTAACTTGTCATTGCCTGTAACTTAACTTATGTATAGCGCTACGGAATATGTTGGCGCGTTACAAATAAACGATAATAATAATAGGAAATACAGCTTTTTCTTCACCTGGAAGCTTTTTTAATGGAAGTTTTGGAAGATATACCACTGTTAAAGTGAGCATATAATCTGCTGTGTATATATCGATGAAAGAGACCTACACATGTGAGGAAACTACCAGAAGCCAGTAGGTGTATTGCGGCTAACATCAGTGTAATTTTTGGTATAGCTCTATTGGTCCATGCACAAGGCTCAAGGTCCTCACTCAGGACCACATAGAGCTCTCCAAGACTCACACGGGTCGGCCTAAAATGCTCATACACCTCCCCATCAGTTAACCCCTCTAATGTGAGTCTCTACCTGTATACATTGGGTACCCAGACCCTCCTCACAGGCTCCTGGACCTGCTCACCCCGCCCCCAGTGGCTCTTGCTGTGCTGGAGCCAGTACTTCCTGGGCACCCAGTTCTTGTTGTCCCCGCCAAAAGCTGATTAGCCACATCAATGCCATCCTCCCTGTATGCAGGTGCCCCTATATCCCTCTGTCCCTTTGCTACTAGAGCTATCTCCCATCCCTGATCCTCCACCATGGTGCATGGTCTGTGGTAATTCACTTGCCTGGCTTGGCTCTGGCCCAGCATGAATCACTTTACCACTCGCACCCTCATTCACTCTCAGACACTCCTCTCTGCCATTCATCATCCACTCCTCAATAACACACCTTGCATCCAGATTTCCATCATGCCACATGCTGTGCAGACAATAGTACCTCAGATGTGAGCATGCATCCATACTCTCATGCATCTATCTGTCATATTGGGAAACCATGCTGTTTCAGACGTGCTAATGATCTGTTGGGGATGGGGTTATATAGCTTGTTGATTACAGTACCTGTTAATAGGCAGGTAGATTTCAGGTTTGGAATTGCTCACCTGTGGATTTGAGACTTATCTGGCATTTCAGCTGATGATTCCTCTGCTCCATATATAGATCACACTCACTGTTTGATGCAGAGTAAACAAATGATGTTACTGACAATGGTATCAGAATATTTATTCAGGATGTCTCTGATTGCATTGCTATAGTTAATGTTCTGATGTTTGTTTTACTGTTGTGGCAGTCCTCAACATGGTCTTTCCTGTTCACATGTATTTCTTGACCTGTGATTTTCATTTGGATTGATATATTACATTGCTCTTTTGTGCCTCAGTGTTTGCTAAGTGATGATATCTCCCATAGTTCAATGATTGTATATGGTTTTATATAAGTGTGCTATCTTTTTAAATGCTGCATCAATTCTTTTTGGCAATGTGTAAAGCAGTGTTTCACAAGCTAATCCTCAAGGCTAGCCGGACAGGTCAGGTTTTCTGTTTAACAGTGTGTAAACACAAGTGAGGCAATTATTATTTAACAGGAGCCTCTGATTTCTTCACCTGGGTTGTCATGGTTAAGGATTCTGTCTGGGGAGTCTGGAGGAAAGGCTTGTGAACCACTGGTATATGATGTTTATATGATGAATGTCACTTGAGGAGAGGGGAACATGTTTTATTTTGACACTGATGTGGCAATGGGAATGTTGAGCATGGCAATCTGATAAACTTCCCTGCTTTTGTATTGTTTAAAAGTGGTTTACTGTCTTTTTAAGGGCTACTAGGGTCCTATTTATATTTCAGGGTTTACATGAGTGACTCTGGGAGTTAGAGAGGGTTAATATGGCAGGCAGTTTCATGTTTTTGTGTTGCTATTGAATCAGGTAGTGTGTCTTTAATTGATGTATGCATGTTGCAGCATGGCTTTTCATATTGGCATATGCATGACCATTCCAAAATATGATGAAATAAAAATGTTTAAAATGCCTATTTTGTATTTGTGGATTGTTGTGCAATGAATTGTAATGCCTTTCATTGCTTTCCCCATATTTTACAGTCCACTGGTTTGTTTATATTGTCTTTTACAGTGTTAAGAACTTGTCTGTGAACCCAGTGTGGGTCCAATTTGGAGGCAGTAATATTTTTGACTCTATTTGCCATTTACGGGTTTGAACGACAGTGCGTCCTTGGGGATTTGTAGCAATTTAATAGTGATTTGCGATAATAACATTTATTGGCTAGACAGATCAAAGGCTTAGTTGGGACGGAGTTCAGATTTTGACTGCCCGTACGTTTTTTCCTCCTGTAACCTGCAGATCATTTGCGGGTAGCTGAACAAGGCCAATTTAATAGTAGTAACTCTTGCAGGCTCCTTTACGGGCTACAATTTCAGTAGCTCAGCGACTGTGAAGCAGGGAACATATCCAAAGCAGCCCTTCACAGTGGTGCTTTTTGTAAAACACACTACCAGTTTCTCATGTTGCTCAGACACACGTCAGCTTGCTAGCATCATTAGACATAGCTAGCGTGAAGATCCTCCACTGAATGAGTGGGTTTAGGTCACAGCTGTGCAGGATGGCATCTCTCATGAGGAAGAAAGGGGAGGCTCTTGAAGGTAAGCAACTGTCACTCTGGAGACTTCTTAGAAGTAAGTGACGTATACATTTTACTTTGTAATTACATTATGAAGCATAAAATGAATTTAATGCCCATAGAGTCCCTTTAAGCAGGAAACGATAAATCCTTAAATTGTAAATACATATTTTTGAGCTACTGCACCACTTCTAAAGTTTGAGTAAATATGAATGTTTTTAGCTTCTACTAAGTTTTCTGAAATATAATTGCACAGCTTAATGCAATGTGTGTATAAAACTTGTTATTTCAGAGATCAGCACTTTAATATATTCCTACTATATTGATTTGTATTTATACAGGCTTATGGTAATGTTAGTTATTAAAAATACAATTGGTTTTATACTGTAATTAAAATGTTGGGAAATGTAAAACGAAAGCTAATTATGATAACATTTAATATTATTGACTAATATGATTTTACAGACAAATTATAAAATGTTAAGTTACCGAAAATTAAGCATTCCGTCACGCTAGACTAGTATCATTAGAATTTTTTCCAATGTAAATTGGAAAATTGTATTCCATTGGCCATCACGTTGTTTTTTTTTTTTAATAACAGCAGCAAATGTTAATTAACTACAGCAAAATAATGTATATGTTTTCAAAACAATTTAAACGTAAAAAAACGCTCAATAACCATTATGAACGAACATTGTTTTTTGAACATGTCGAAGTCTCTTCAATTTTTTATTTTCCAATAAAATGAAATTAAAAAACAAACAAAAACATGTGATCATAAATGCCTTCCTCTTGCTGTCTGCTAAAACTGGACTCCATTTATCATCCCACCACTATGGTATGTAAACTAGATCAGTGTTTTCAACCTTTTTGGGTCTGGGGATTGGCTGTAAGATCATGAACATTTTTAACAGGATAATAATTTATGTGACTTACTGAACTTATATTTAGGGAGTTTACTAAGATGACACATATTAATAAGCAATCTATCAAGGCACAGTACACAGATCTACTCACATCTAAATCTCTACTAAATCTTAAGTATTATAATTAGGTCAGTGGTAATGCTCTATAATACCCAATGTAGCTTTATGTATGTATCCACCTCCTATTCAGCCCTTTACACATCACAAACAGAACATCATGTGTGTTTTAGGGGATAAACATGCACAGTTTAACAGCTATTTCACTCCGCACAAGCACAATTACATATGAGATGGCATTTTCGGACGATTTTAGATTTTGTTTATGCACCATCAAAGGAAAGATAGAGTTTGGCAAAGATGCAATAATTGTTATTACATCACAAACCTGGCAAAATGATAGCATGCCTGTGCATTGTTAACACCATATATTAATAAATGTTGTTTAATTTATGCTACTTTAAGAGCGAGTTGTGTTGCCGCTTATGTTAATAGCTGAAAGCAATTGGATAAATAGATCAGTATAAGTATATAAAGTATTGTTTTTGTAACAAGTAACGTATGCCAAAAATTATGAGAAACTTTTGAGGGAGTATAAATAACAATAATAAAGAAAGAAATAATACATTTTTATATAAAGTTATTTACTTAAATTATTTTGCATGTTTTGCTGAATAAATTAAAATTTGTTCCGGAGATCCAGAAACACTGTTTTTTACAAATGTTTGTTTCAATAAAACTATAAAATGGATAAATAACTAGTTCAAAAACATATACACATATATAGTATGAGCCTGATTCAAATGCGCAATCGCAAAGTTACTGTAGCCCGTAAGTGAGGCCGTAAGTTAATTTGCTATTCAATTCGGGTTTTTTGCAGGCGCCGAACGGGCTACGGGCTTTAAATCCTTGCTATTTTTAAACCCAGAACTTAAAGCCTTTGATCTTTCACGGGCGCAAGAGTTTCAATTGCTAAAATCTCGAATCGTTAATCACTCAAGACTGCCCCTTCAGTCAAGCCCACACGGCAAATGTCGGCGCAATGCTTACGGGTTCCAAATAGGACCCGCAAAGGGTTTACAGACTAGTTTAAAACACTGCAAATCCCAATAAAAACACACCAATGCACTTTAAAATATGGGAAAGCAATGGAAGGCATTACAATTACTTGCACAACGACTCCCAACTATCAAATATAGAAAAAAATAAAATGTTATTTTCCTCGTAGGTTGTAATGGTCAATATGAAAAGTCATGTTGCAAGATGTTGAAAGCTATTAAAGACAGACTACCTCATTAAATTGCAACACAAATCCATGGAAATGGCTGCCATATTAACCCTTTCTCACACACAGAGGCTCCAATGTGGACCCTAAAAATAAAAATATCATCTCATATACATCTCACTCATCACATCTACATTGGGAAAACAAATAGTGGACAAATTACACGCCAAATGACATATATCAAGTACCAGGGGAACATTTCACATTTGGTTGTTTAGTCCCTCTGTTGTGTCTGACTCTCTCTGACCCTATGGACTACAGCAGGTTTGCATGCCAAAGATACTAGAGTGGGTTGCCAGTTCCTTATATAGTGAACTGTGATTTGAAATAGTTTTCAGCTTTCTCTAGATACACAAGCCCCTTTACCTCCACCACTTAGCAATCCAGAAGGGGACCAGGGGAACATACACCACACTAATCTACTGCAACCCATCAGGAAGGGCCGCTACAACACATGGAGGCTGTGCAGATTCAAGTGGAGCGGCACGTGGAGTGACAGCCAACTCACCTCCACCATCCGCTATGCCCATCCTGGAAAGTCCCACACCATTGATGGTGGTCATATGCCCAGATGTATACCCATTATCATTTGGTGACATCCTATTAAGTGTTTTCCTATCAATCAATTCAGATTCTCACCTGTCATATTCCTATCAGGCCTTCAGGGGAATGTTGATACTCCACAGTATCGTAAATTGGACTTTGCATGTGTATTAAACCTTTTTTATAACATATTATATATATTATTATATGATATCAAATGATATTATTACTATTATTATTATTATAATATGTATTAACCCATTGCATAGTAACAAGGGTTCATTAGTTTACTGAATAGAATTGTGACACAAATATGATGTATGTGGATATTCCATACAACCAACCATTGAAAACACACTGATACAGTGAGAACAGTATATTTCATACACAGAGCACAATCAGAAATGAACAAGATTGTGCATTAATATCATGGGTGTGGTGTGGGCGGATCCAAGTAGAGCAAGAGGCTATTGTTGGGAAAAAGGGGATACCTAAATTGGGGTAATGTCATAGTGTAGAATAAGCATGATGCATAGCACCTACCTTGGGTCACATGTGGTCACTATACCACTGCAACCGGAATCTGATGGAAAAAAAGGATCTTTAGAAATCACTCCATTTAATTGAAGAAACCATTAATGTGCATAGCACTGACAACTTGCCTATATTTTCTCAATGAAACAGATGCTTAAACCTCTGGACTGTGTAATCCAATCCAGTTTGACACATACAGGATGTTGACAAAAAAATCTTTAAAAAAGCGGTAAAAAAAAGGAGAGAGATAAAAACTACAAAAAACATGCATGTACAGTACAGTGCTAAATACTGTAACTGTAACAATATACCAACTCACCTGATTCCCATCTGCAAGTATTACTAACAATTAGCTAGTTCTGAGGATAACTCACTGGCCATGACCAGTAATAATGATGTGTCCTCAATAAATGCTTAGCTGTGACCAGCATCAGTGGTCAAGGTGTACTGTCACCTTCGCACTATGATGTTGTTCATCAACATTGATATCACATCCATCAGCTATACAGCTGTTAGCACATTGATAAGTAGCAGGATTTTCTCCACTGCTAGGAACAGCAGAGGATCCTGGGGTCAGCAACCATTATCCACCTTCATCTCTCTGTCTCTCTCCCTTCTCTTGGCTCAGGACCTGGAAGTCACAGTCAATAATAACACAGACAACATAATATTATCAACTTTGGCTCAGCTTTATTGACGTGACAGGTTTTTTTTATAGCAGTTTGACATATACAAAAGATAGATATTATTGAGAAATATTCTGGTCTATGACAACTGTTTTTCATCATACATATTTGTGGTTTCACAGTTTTGAGCAAACTGAAGTAAGCGGAACATACGTTATTCCTGTGTATATATAAGAATGAGGAAGTAACAGCTTTTACCGGAATATATTGCACATCATTTCCTGCAAACATTCTACAGTGTCACGTACAATGGAAAATTACAAAATGAAACTATATTGATTAAGTACATGATTAAAATCTTTAATGCATAAAACCCCCCTAAATACCTTTCAGGCCCCTTCTTTTGTTCTGAACCAAGGTACAATCTAGCTGGTTGTGGGGGAATCCTTATGGTGCCTTTAAGAGATAATATTATGAATATCAGGATATGGAGGGTCAATATCTTGGGGAAGCATGGCAACGTACATACCCTGAGGATCAGGTGGAGGTGGCAGAGATTTAGAGCATGATCTCAGGCCATGGGAGAAGATGCACTGCAAAAGGGAGATGCAAACAAAAAATGAAAATACACCAAAAACGAGGATTATACCAAAAACGATATTATGGCATTGGGAGCCTAGCCAGGAGCCAGTACCAAAGGACCAATCAAAATCCTTAAATAAACCAGAGAATTGCTTCCTCATATTTTTTTGGTCTTCCTCTAACTTATGCAGAGCAGCATCTACAACAGGGTGGTTGACAATGATTGCGACACAACATTGGGGACCAATTATAGCACATGTTCCTCCCTTGGCAGCTAACAGATAGTCTAAGGCCATACGATTTTGTAAGACTACGGTTCTTACTTGTTCCATTTCCATGTTAAGTGCTCTAATTGCCTGATGAGTATAATTAAATATGGCATCTTACGGGGGGTCTATAAGGCCATCAGTGGAAAAAGCATTGTCTTGTTTTAGACATAGGTGGCCAGAGGGTTTTGCCATCCACACAATAATCTGGCAAGGCTTCATGGACATTCGTTTTAGTGGCTTTTTACAAGGCAGGTAAGTTAGAGATGAACCATTGATATACCACAGCTAAATCTGAAGGAAAATCAGGTGTACAATATTGGTATCTTGTAAAATGTCCTACTGCAGGGGGAAACAACACACCATCCCACAAAGCAGATTTGCCAAAGTTATTTCAGACGACTGGGGTGAATACATTTAGGGGTTTCTTCCGAAAGGACATCGGTCCTGGTTACGGCAATGACAGTCATTGGGGGTCCGTATGGTGTGTCCAGAGGCATATTCCATATGATCCTTTTCACCAACACATTATCTCCAGGCTTGAAAGGGTGCGTCGGTTCACCTGGTGGAAGAGGAAGAGAGAGAGCTATTTTACACAAATGTTATTCAACCTGTTGACCAATTCATATACATACTCTTCCTAAGTTATGCCTAGTAGGGCCTTCCACTGGGGGCCTGGCTTATAAACACAGCCGGGTACAGGGAAAGGTCTTCCTATAAATACTTCAAAGGGTGAGAGACCAGTGGTAACATTAGGGGTAATACAAATGTCTACCAAAATATCTTAAAAGTGCCATTAGTTGCCTTCCTCAGCTTATCCTTAATGGTTTTATTTGTCCTTTCCACTTGTCCAGAGGACTGAAGATGATAGGGGATATGGAACTTCCAATCAACACACAACAACCTAGCAATCTCCTGTGTTACTTTAGAGGAAAAATGTGTACCTTTGTCACTATTAATATGAAAGGGACAACCAAATAGTGGTATAATCTCTGTGCATAAGATTTTTGCAACTACCTATGCATTTTCTTTTGCTAGTGGGAAGGCCTCTACCCATTTAAAGAACTGATCACATATTACAAGAAAGTACTAGAAAGGACCACTAGGTGGCATATGTGTGAAGTCAACCTGTAACTGTTGAATATGGCCTTTAGTGGTGGTAAGTGTTCATGCTGAACTTTTAGTCCTGTGTTTGGATTGTTTTGAGCACATAAAAAGCAGAGTGACAACAGCTGTTCTATTAAAGTAGAAACATCCTTAATTACAAATCTCTTGCTCAGGTTACTCAGTGTATTTCTCTTGCTCAAGAGCCCAAAAATGTGACATACAAATTGGGGCACTAGACTGTGGGACACCAACACATCCATCCTTATCCGACCAGAGACCATTAGAGTCAAGGGTCAGATCCTGCTGTTTCCAGAAGGAGAGATAAGCCTCAGTAGTATAGTACTGAAGAGATGCAAGAGGAAAATCAGGAATAGAAGGAACACGTAGGAGAGAAAGCTGAGAAGAAAAAGTAGATGGGTACAAAGGATGAAGAGGAACATGAATGCCAGCATCATTTGCAGCAAGGTCAGCAAGGTTATAACTCTGAGACACAGATTAAGAATCAGTAGAATGCCCCTTACACTTGACCACAACAATAGTAGATGGTAGCTGTATAGCATCAAGCAACTGGGAAACAAAGTTATGGTGAAAAATACCATTGCCATCACCTGAAAAAAATCCACATAACTGCCAATTACAGCCAAAATGCACTACCACAAAAGAGTATCTAGAATCAGTGTCAATGGTGACAGGGAGATCTTTAAAAATGCAACATGCCTCTATCAGTGCAATAAGTTCTGCAGCTTGAGCTGATGTAAAGGGGAGGGAGTATGCGGGAGTATGCGGCATGAAGCAAATTTGGAAATTGCACGACTGCACAACTAGTGTGAAATTGACCATCAGAAGGGCAAGAACAAGAACAATCTATAAAAACAATTTCTCCATCTGGTAAGGCGGGTGAACTGGAGATCAGCTCTAAGGGATGTCTCAATATCCATGTTTCCAACACAATCATGTGCTTCAGGTGGAAGGACAGAATCTGAATGTACAGATAATAGCTTGCACAATAGTTGTGCAGGGCCTTGATGGTCAGGTGTACATTTGATAACAAGGTTGGAAGTGGCAGTGAGAATTGCCTCATAACCAGACCTTCTATGGGCAGTCGTGTGTTGTGTGGTGGAATTGTGTAAAAGTGTGAGGACCTGGAGAGTGGTGTGTAGAATGAGTGTTTGTGTGAGTACAAGAGGTTGGGATGCTTCTACAATCATTGCTGCAGCAGCAACTGCCGGCAAGCAAGCAGGCATATCTCGAACCACAAGTGGCAGGACTTTAGAGAAAAATGCCACAAGTCTATAGCCTGATCTATGCCCCTGTGCTAGGATCCCAGCCACTGTGTCCCCATCCTCCTTAACATACAGATGAAAAGGTATTTGATAGTTTGGAACATCTAATGCAGGTGCTTGGCAAAGAAATGACTTGAGATACTTGTATGCTTTGTCTTTTTCAACAGTCCATGACAGCACATCAGGAGCTTGTTGTAAGGTTGCTGTGCGAAGGATGTGATCATAATAGAAAGAGTCTGGAATCTCTGTGCATAAGATTTTATACTCAAGAAGGAGAGCAATGCGTCCTTAATTTTGGGTTTGGCTAAGGTGTGAGAGGAGAATCCCAAATAGTGGACAGTTGTCTGCCAGTACTGCATTTTGCCAGGGGAGACTTTGTGGCCAGTAAGAGCAAGCTGTGTGAGGATAGAAAATGAATCCTCCTGACAGGCTTCAAGGCTTGGACTACACAGTAATAGATCATCTACATACTGGAGGAGTACAGAGCCTGGTGGGGTAGACCAAGACTGTAGGGTGGCACGGACAGCAGCAGAATAGGCTGTGAATGAGTCACAAAAACATTGAGGGAGGTATGTCCACGTAAATTGTTGACCCCCAAAATTAAAGGCGAACAAGCGCTGGGTACTAGGGTCAACTGGAATACTAAAATATGTGGAATTAAGATCTAAACAAGTAAAGTACGTGGCATTTGCTGGTATGAAAGTGATGATAGAATTAACATCTGGAACAATGCTAGCCAGAGGCTTCACCAAATCATTAATGGCCCTAAGGTCCTGTATGAGACACTATGTCTGTCTACTTTTTTTAGGGACAGGGTTAATTGGAGTTTGTAGGGAGAGGTAGTAGGAGTAATAACTCCTCTAGCTAACAAATCCTCAGTAATGGGCAAAATACCCTCCTCTTTTTCCTTTGACAGTGGGTATTGTTTACCATACACAGGAGAGACAATCGGGCGGAGCTTGGCCTTATAAGACATACAATGAACAAAACATGGGTCGGGGGGGGGGGGGTCCATGATGTGGGGGGTAAATTGTGTAAAGGATGAAGAAGAGTGGACTGTGCAACAAAACAAGGGGAATGTATCTTGACTGTGTTCACATGCCTTCACCGACTAACCAAGTAAACATTTGCTTATTGCTGTCAACTAGGTAAGCAACAGTAGGAGTAAGCCAAATGCCTTTGCCTACCTCTGGGAAGCCTTCAAAAAATTGTTCAAAATCCTGTGGAGAGCATGGCAAAGGATTACGCAGAGAAGTGAGAGAGACAGTATCAGTAAGAGAGTGAGACAGCTTTACATAAGGTGTCAGTAGAGGAGGTAGTAAGATAGAGAGAGGAAGAGGAAGGTGCCTCTTCTTAGGCTGACAAAAAATTGAAACAGCGTTCCTCAGGAGGGAATAAGAAGTATGGAGAGTCACAAGTTATGCCTCCTTTAGTGTCTGCAAAAGGATTTAGCTGTAACTTTGAAATCAAATCTCTACCCAAAAGATTGACAGGGCAATTAGGTGTGATCAAACATTTGTGAACAAAACATTCCACATGCCCTTCCTCTTTTGGCAAAAGCATAATAGGCAAGGGGGGGACTAATGAGACACAAAACAGAGACCCCTTAAACACCAATTGAAGATTCGCCTGATTCAAAAGTTTCCCCTTTGTAAACATTTTTGGATAAGGATGAGCGAGTTGCTCCAGTATCTACAAGAAAATCATATGTTTGATTATTTACTGAAAGAGATATTAATGTCAACTCCTCCCACTGACTAGACAATTGGGAAAAGTAACAGGCTACAGGGTCTATCCTCTGGCATCCCTATGGGTGTTGGAAACTGGGGGAGGGCTGAGTAAGTGGAATGAGTGACCATTCTGAATGAGTGATCATTCTGAATGAGTGATCATTCTGAATGAGTGATCATTCTGTGTGCCTTTGACACTGTGTGGAGCCCTCAATTCCCTCTGACAGTGTCCTGTCTTACCACAAATAAAACATGGACCATGTCCATTCGCTCTGCCTCTAGTGTAATGTCTATTTCCCTGAGGGTATCTCAAATCTCCATGGTTGTTATTTTGTGAGTCATTGTAGTGATTTCTGTTATCATTCTTGTGCACCTTTTCTATGCCAATCATCAATACATTGTTTTATGGTCTGTGACACATTAGGACGCAGATTGGCCATGGCATATTGCACAAATAGTTCTCCCATGTCCATGGTCAGTCCACATTCCTCTAACCAACATCTCTAGAATCTGACTAAAAAATCTGACATTCCTCATCCCCTTTCTGCTTACATACCTCCTTCCAAATTCCATCTACCTTTCTTAAGTCATTCCATGGATTGTTATCAATATCAGGAAAGTTATCATATCTTCCATCAAAGTACTGAATATCCTTCCAATCTATCTCAAAACCTTTACTACATCTGTCCAACAAAAATGTATAATCTGCACCATTCATGCAGAGTCCTTTAGTGGAGCGTTTCAGATAGGCTAAAGCAGCTGCCAGATTTTTTATCAGGATTGGGCATCCCTCAGCTACAGCGTTATACACTAGTACATTAGGGGGGTTGTTAATCACTTGATTACCCACACTTATAAATGTCATTGCCAATGTTCCTGTAGTATCTACAGTGGTGCTTCCAGGTGAGGTCAATATGATATTTCTGGTAGATTTCCTTGACCTAGTACTGAGGGGGAACAAACCTTCATTGGATGCATGAGAGGATGATTCTGGAGACTCCTGTATAGTGGGGGTGACATGTGGCTGTGGGTTTGTGGTGGCTGCAATTTGCATTAATTCGGCAACAGGGTCATTCTCAATTATGGTAAAGGGATCATTTTTTGTAGTGTTAAAAGGATTATTTTTTGTTGTATCGGTAAAGGCGTTATTTTTTTAGTGTTGTAGTATTGATAAAGGGATTAACCTTTAGCAATTTAGGGTACATATGAAAAGTTTTCACATCCTCACATGGTGGGGAAGATGGGATTAAAGGAGCCATTAAGTGGGGATATTTTTCTTTGAGCATATCAGGGTTTGGGGAGTTTCCTCCGTAATCTTTACCCACACATTGGCACATACTTTCATATAAGGGAAATCCCATTCTGGGCCAGGATCGTACCAGTACTATGTAATAACATTCCCTTTAATTGACAGATACTAAATGTAGAAAATGATCATTCTCTGGGGGGAAAAGTAGCTTGTGTTCACAGCCTTTCAGTACAGCCAGCCACATTATCTACAAAAGGATCACAATAATAATCTCTGACAACCCTGGCAACATATTGTTTAGGGGTTTTCCATGGCATAGGGCCAGAGAGTTTGTTTAGCAACACTTCATTTGATTGCGTCATATTCAACAGTCCCCTCTTACAAGGAGCATTAGACTTGAAAGGAATAATGGTTTTAGCATTCTGATTTTTGGTATCAGCATCTCTCTCTCTTTGCTTTTGTCCTAATATTCCCCATATTTTATCACAATAAACAGTATTAAATGCAAAGGAAGCTGTGGTTTACAGGTAATATTATACGCAACCAGCAAAAAAAAAAAAAAAATATATATATATATATATATATATATATATATATAGTTGTGAGCGTACGGGTCGTTGCTCACGCTTGCGGGCTCGCGCAGCGAGCCGCGGCCCTCGCGTAGCGAGGTCACTGGGCAAGGGCCTCAGTTGCTGGCGAGGTCACTGGGCAAGGGCCTCAGTTGCTGGCATGGAGCGCCGAAGGCCTCAGGCCTCAGTTGAAGCGAGGGCCTCAGTTGCTGGTGAGGTCACTGGGCAAGGGCCTCAAACCCTCGCAAACTTCACGTCGCTACTCAAAAAACACGACACACAAATTACGACACTCGCTAAATTTTACGAGGAACGCAAACAACCTACAAAACACGTTACCACACATTACGACCTCGCAAACATCGGACGCACACGCCGACATACAAACATTTAAAACACAATAAATACACACAACACACACATAAGAGGAACCATCCAGCACCTCAATAAAACAAGTTACACCTTCATTTAAATAAAAATAAAACACTTTAGACAATAATAAAATCGCTAAGCGAGAGAAAAAATGGCCGACGGATAAAACGAAAACGAGGCTACAGCACTCTCCAGACGTAAAACACCACACCACACTCGCAAAACACCACACGAAACTCGAAAACCACTACAAACCAACAACGGATAATACGCAAAGACGCACAACACACATAAACCGCCATTTAACGCAAATGCGGAAGTACGACACTACGCGCACGGTTTCGACTCGCGCACGCACAGTATTACACTGCACACATTCACCACGCTTAGAGAGCAGCTCCACAACACTAATGCTGCAGCAATGTCAAAACACATTCACATCTCTTCAACACAATGCTTCCAAATAGGTAAAGTATATTCATTTATTCATGTATTATATCTTTACTATTACACACCAAACAACATTAGCTACCTTACAATTTCATTGCCGTCATTTTTTGACGGGCAATTCGCTAGTATATATATAAAGCAGAACAGTAAATGCAATATGCTTAAAGGTATATGAAAGTGAGCTGGGTTATTAACGCATCTGATAGAGGAGAATTTATCGTGTCTGAAAAAAATAGTTTGCATGAAAAAATTCCAAATTAAATAGTTAAACGGTTAGCCTGAAGTTTGCTGAATTCCTTGCTTTTGCGAACTGACACCCCCCTGAAATCCCCAGTGATAATTAGCATCTTAACCGATGTTTCTTTTGGCCAGGGGATTGTGCAGGCATGCTCAGTTAGCACCTGTAGTCGTCACTAGTGTGGGAAGTCACATGATTTCAGACATTTTCCTCTCCTTTAGCCAATCAGCATGTGTATGTGCTGCATATTGGATATCTCATTAAAAATGAGATATCCAATATGCAAATCTCAGTTGTTAGTGGTGTCTAAATCACCCTCAGCACATTTTTTTATTTTCTGCAAAAAATGTTTGCATTTTTTCATGCAAACAAGTTTTGCTAGGGGGGGTTATGATGCATTCTACAGGATGCATTCATAACCCACATCACTTTCATATACCTTTAATGAAGCATAAGCAAAAAAGAAAAGCAATTACAGCATTAATGCAATATTTATATCACAATTGTTTTTAGCCTAGAAGAGAGAGTACAGGAAGATGATAAATCACAAACAGGGTTAGTCACCAGGACTCTGACCTGTGACAAAAGTGATTTCCTTCAATGCAATATTTATGCTAGATATTTCTGCAGAAGAGGGTGAGTATAAAAAAGGAACAAAACAATTTTGCTATGTTTACTCAACGTGTTCTGGAGAATATCCCCGGACGTAGCCCCCAAATTGATAAGTATCAGGGTTTTCTCCACTGCTAGTAACAGCCCAGGACCCTTGGGTTAGCAACCCTTATCTACCTTCCTCTCCCTGTCTCTCCCTTCTCTTGGCTCAGGACCTGGAACTCACAGTCAATAATAATACAGACAAGGTAATAATATCAGCTCTGGCTCAGCTTTATTAACGTGACAGATTTTTTTAATAGCAGTTTGACATATACAAAAGATAGATATTATTGTGAAATATTCTGGTCTATGACAGCAGTTTTTCATCATATGTATTTGCGTTTTCACCGTTTTGAGCAAACCGAAGTAAGAGCTTTTATTGGAATATATTGCACATCATTTCCTCCAAACATTCTACAGTGTCACGTACAATGGAAATTACAAAATGAAGCTATATTGATTAGGTATATGATTAAAATCTTTAATGTATAAAAGCCCAATAAATACCCTAACACACATGTTAAAGGATAACCATGATATCAGCAACAGGGGGAAATTAATACAGAGAGGACACACAGGTCAGCAACCAGATTCAATGTTACTTACATCAGACCAAAGCATCTGTTCTTGGACTGATATTGAGGTCTTGATCACATGCTTCACTAGAGCATATATTAATGCTGGCTGTCATTAACATGCCATTGTAAGAATCTGCAAGTCCACCTCCATAGCAGCATTGATCTATATTTAAGCTAACAACAATCATGTCATAGACATCTGGCTATATGATAGCTATACATTTGTGGAAGCTACATGTTAAAGGGGGCTGTCATTGAAGGAATGTCTACCTTAGAGGCACTGTGAAAACATTAAACCTCATACATTTACTTCACAATGCTTGCAGATGCAGAAGAGGATTTCATGGACCTGAATTGTACCTAAAACAAAACAAAACAAAAACATAACACCTACAAAATAAGGACTTAACAAAGATAGGGACTGCAGCATCACTTCTCAACAGCATTCATCAGTGATCATCAATTGGTGAAACATTAAACAGAACCATAGATGTCCACAGAGAAGAGGATGATGGACTATGTGATGGGAGGTAGCCATCTGCATACAACATATCACCATCACATAGGTCATGATTCTATAGTCTGTAGCCAGGCTATATTATGTTAACATTTGGACCAATAGATTGTCACTTAGAAGTGCTGTTGAGAAGGCACAAACATATGCACAGCCCTAGGTCCTCCACCGCCTAGCCACAGGTTCCCAATACCCCATGGCCGGACGCCATCTCCCTGGTGGTGGTAGGGGGGGCAGGGGGAGGCATTCCCCAGGATGCCTGCAGTGGCGGTAGAGGAGGCATGTGGGGAGGAGAGGAGGGGACAGGCTGCAGTTGGACATGGGAGGCCTCTTGGGTGGAGGAGGCGGGGCTGGGGACCAGAGTACTGCCCAAGGCCTCCATAGCAAGGTGTTGAAATGCGATCTGGTCCAACCCCATCCTGTGCAGCCTGGCCAGGTAGGATTTAGTCATTAGGTGGTGCCTCCTTTCCTCCCTATTGTGCCTGGCCAGGCTGCGCGTGACCTCCGCATGATTGACGGAGATGCTGGCCTGGATCCCACAGATACACTCCATCTGCTGCCGCATGAGGGCCAGCATCTCTTGGTGGTGGGGATTGAGGTCCCTGGGGCATGGCCTGTTGAGGAGGTGGTGGTGACCCAGTGGGGAGGGTCTGTGGCCTGGCTGGAGACTGGCTCAATAATGGTGGTGGCATTGGTGGGCCTGGTGGTTGTGATGGTGGCGGCCAGTTGGACGCACTGGTGAGTTGAGGAGGAGGTGGGGTCAAGCCAAGCTGGATCCTCAAGTAGGACAGTCCCGGAGAGATGCTGAGTCGCTGGAGGAGTGGCATAGTGGGGTAAAATCCAAGTGTTGTGGCTGCTGGTCCTGCTTGTGACCCCACTAGCCACATTGCATCCTCCAAACCAGTGCCCTCAGCCCCTCTTCTTTCCTTCTCCTTCCTGCTGGGAGGGGGCTTGCTCCTCGACTTCCTGCTCCGATGGAGCCAATGCTCCCGCCTCTGGCTCACCACTGGTCTCAGAACTCCTTGAAGCTGAAAGAGAGAAAATAAAGATATATGTTATTAGCATGATGAATAATACACTGTTTTGTGTTCATGCCTAACTATCTGACATCTAGGCTTGAACCTGGATGATTCTCCTAATTGCAACTCAGATTAGCTGTCATTTGCTAGATGTGATCTATTCTTTGTTTCTTGATCTTGATTGTTCTTGGCTCCTAACGCTATCATACCTGGACTCTCTATTAGTTGATTACTGTTGTTGTGCCCATGAATGACAGTGATTTGTCAGCTTCATCGGTTTAACAACGCATCCATCTATCTCTTGTTAATTCCATAGAGCTGACATGTCAGTGTCCTAGTTGGTCATTATGTACCTGTGTAGTGTGTGATGTATATGTGGTGGCATGTTGGTGTATGTGATATTCACCTGACATGGAGGCTGGGTCTTGCTGGGCCACCAGGCCTGAAGCTCCAGCGGCGGGCACCTGGCTGAGAAGGTCCTTGGCCACTCCTCTCTTCCAGTCTCCACCCCTATTCCACCACTCTCGTCCTCCGGCCCCGCCGTTACCTCCTCCTCCAACTCCTCAACCTCCTTAACTCCACCACTCCTCACCTCCTCCTCCTCTCCTCCACCACTCCCCAGGGCCAACTCTCTCTCCTCTCCTCATCTGCTTCTCCCCGCTTCACCACTCCTCTCCCCTCCTCTCTACTCCCTCCGTTTAAATTCCTAAAATAATATAAGGTTAAATGAAATAAATATTTTTTCTATTTATATGAGGGTGAAAAAATGTTGTGTATTATGTATATTTATTAACTGTTGGGAGATGTGTTGTGGGGGATGGGAGGGGAGTGTGTATGGAATGACCCAGCTCTATGTCTATCTATGTATGTTCTTTAATGTATGTGTATTGCTATTAAGTGTAATCTGTAAATATGTGTAATCAAGGATTAAGTGTAAATTCATAATTAGATGAATAGAGATAAACAAAACCGCAATATACTGCTCTCACAACTTTCCTACTCTCTCACTCTAACTCAAAAATCACCAACTCCGGGACCTGCTACTTCGGAAGAAAATACAACACAGTGAACACATGGGCTGGTAGAACGCAAGTTTATAATCTCCCGCTTTCAATCATCTGCGGCTAGACCGCTTTCTATTAGCTGAGACGCCTGCATAGCACTACGTTATACTGTGATTGGATCGTAACAGCGGATCGCATCTCGGCCAGCCCATTAACAGTTTGCGGGAGGGGTTTATGGGCTTGAGGCCTCGGGCCGTAACTCTGGAATTGGAGACGAGCGGGAGTCCGCAGCACGCCCGCAGACATACGGCCTGTATCCCATTAAATGCAGCCTTGCAAATGAATCTCAAGTACTCATAGGATTTTCCCTTATATTTGCCGTTTATGGGTGTGAAAACATTCACTGGCTTTGGGAATTGTAGCAATTGAATAGAGATTTGTATTTTAACAATTGTAACTCTTGCGGACAGGAAAGATCAAAGGCTTCGGGAGGCTGTAATTTACTGGTTTAACAACCACAAAGTTGTCAAGCCCTTAACACCCTTACCTAGCAAAAATGTCGGCAATTAAATAGCACCCTTGGCTAGCAAAAATACGCCAATTACAGCCTCACTTACGGACTCCAGTAACTTACAATTGATCAATTGATCGGGCTCATAGTATTTGTAACCCTGAGTTCTAATAAGAAAAACAATGCTTATATTTATTCTAGGCATAATCTCAACATATCAACAGCACCTATTAAAGCCAAGGCCATAAAACATTTTATACAGAAAATATAAATGTTTGCAGACTCTGGGCCTCATTCCATTGACCCCTCGGGAGACGGAGCCTGTAAGTTATTTTCCTATTTAATTGGCGTCTTTTTATGGGCTCCGACCAACTTACGGTCTCCGGCTTCCGATTCCTTGGGATGGTTACATTGGCAAGTTACAGCCCGTCCAAGCCTTTGATCTTACACAGCCGCAATATTTACAATCGATAAAACAGTAAATCGCTATTCAATTGCTCCGATCCCCCCTCGCTAACCCCGCAGATACGGCCGCAAATGACAAAAGTTGGACCACATGTTAAGGGTTCCAAAGAGGACCCACAAAGGGCTTACAGACATGTCCGGAACACTGTAAATGCAAATATATATTCTATATATACACTATATATATACTGCACTTTAAATGATGGGGAATACAATGTAAGACATTAGAATTAATTGCATTGTATATAATAACAGTCTCAAGCCCGTAATACTGCAATATAAAAAATGTATGTTATATGTGTCATTTCATTGTTATATCAATCTTGGGGATCAATGAGTTAATATATATCAGGCCACCCACATGGACTAGAACATTGACTTCATTCATTTTTATTATTTTGTACTTTGCAGGTTTGCGGGTCCGATCCAGACCCTGAAACGGTAGTCGATTGACATGTAACCTTCATGTTTTACTGACTTCATGATGACGGGCTCCTTTTCTATTGGCTGGTTCTGCATCGGAGTTACGGTCTTCCTTCAGTCATGGTTTACAATATTCGCCATCGGTCCTTGCAGTCTAGTCAAATACACTGTAACGTGATCGCGCTGCAGGCCTACAGCAGGCCTACGTCCTGGGAGCTGCGGCCTCCAGATTGAATGGGGGTCTCTGTTATTGCATGGAAGCTGCCATACTTCCTTTTTAAGGCACATGTGAGAGGTTACAGACCACGGAAAGCGAGGCTTGCAAGTATTTTTGCAAGCAGCCTTTTCTGAACCTAAAGGAGTGAGTGGAAGGTTATCTGAATCCACCAATCACTCAACCAATCATCCTCCCTCCTCCTTTCCCTTTTGAATAGATAATAAAAATGATCAGAGGCACCCATTCTGTCTTGAAGACAGAAGATAGCCAGAAAGACAAAGACAGGGAATCCTTGAATCCTTAAAGTACAAGTAGTGACTACTAAACTAAATATTTTCCCTGGAAATACTGTTATGCCAACAGCAATGTAGAGGACAGATGAAATGAGTTAGTGGGAAGAGGGGTGTGTGAAGCGGATTAGATCTGGTATATGAGGTGACATTATTGTTGAGGGTTTTGTAGGTGAGTGTCAGGATATTTCTAAGTTTTATCAGGTATGGGAAGCCAATGAATGGGCAGCAGAGAAAGAGCAGATTTTTTTAAGGTGGATTAGAGTGGGGAGACTCTAGTAAGTGGAAGGTCATTTTAAAGTGAATTGCAGTTGTGATTGAATTAGGTTTTTGGTTGTTTCTTGTGAAGGATTTTGGAGATGTTTCTTAAAAGCAATAGGAAGGTTTTGCTAAGTGACTGTTGTAGGCATGCGTGTAAGAGCACAAAAAATCTGGGGGTGTAAAGTAACAAAAAAAATGTAGCCCTGAGTGTTGCAAGTTCAACTCTACAATCAGTACAGGCAGCATCCAAGGGTAGTTAGGGCAGGCCAACCAATGAGTATAAAGAGTTACAATTGAGGTGCACTACACAATATAAACAAAATGTGTTAGAATATCAGAGGAATGGTACTTACCCACTACCAATGGAAGTAGTGATCTGACCCAATACAGATTATGCCACAATTTTAATGGTATCAGTTCAAATCCAAGTATGGATGAATGATAAACTGCTATTGTGAAAGCACTGAGAGACCTCTCAGCAGAGGAAATCAGCTTGATGAAAAAGAAGTTGGCGAGAGGGCAAAAAAAGAAGAAAAAAAAAACACAGAAAAATATATGGTTATATAAATAATTGATAATTGAATTGTTTAGTATTGAGTAAATAGTCGTTAATTAATATTTATCTTAACAATACTTTTTTTTATATGTATTGTCAGATTGTGGACATGTTTCTGTAGTTTTCATGTCTTATATGTGCAATCTTTCATGTGTGTATTTAAATAACCCAAATTTACATCACCATACATACTTGCTGTTTTCACCTATTTTGGGCTCTTCTCTCAATAATTTTTTCAACAAACTAGTAGTAACAGAAAGGCAAATATAAGGAAATATAAGAAAGAAATGGAGATTAAAGAGAGAAAGGTAGAAACTGAGAGAGAAAAAGGAAAAAAAGTAGTACTTTACAGAAAGAGTAATATATAACTGGGATAGCCTCCCAGTGGAAGTGGTACCAACACAAATGAAGCATAAGCATAAGGCCGGTACCTTAAAGCTTAATAATTTAATGTAAGCACCTGCATCCTATTCACTGGGCCACCAGTATTTTTGTAAATACTCTTTCTTCTGCCTCTTTGCTGCCCATTTCATTCCCCAGGGTTGATGGGGGGGGCAAACTCTAGTAATGCATGATTACGTTTAATTTCACTATTTTGTGTGTTCCCTATTCATATAAACCAGGGGATACGCCACCAGTATCCCTAGATCCTACACCCCTGGGTGTAGGTGTGATTGAGCAGTCGTCAACTGTAAAGGTGATGTCTGGAACCAGGGAGGTGGTAGAGGATCAGATTATTTTGGGCAATGTCTTTGTCGTGCTTAATTTTAGGTTGTGGGAGGCCTTTCAATAGGAGATGTTGGATAGAAAGTTGGCGACATGAGTTCGTAAGGAGGGAAATTAGTCATAAGAGAAGATGTGGGTTGGTTATCATTAGCATAGAGATGAAATTGGAAACCAAGATAGCTTATTAGTTTGGCAAAGGGGACAGTGTAGATTGAGAAAAGCAATGGACCAAAAACAGAACCTGGAGGTACCCCAAAAGTGAGTCGTAATGGCGATGAAGTGAAACCCGACTACATAACACTAAAAGCCATTAGAAAGCTAGAACCATGGGAGTGATGTGTCACAGAGGCTAATAGAGCTTTGTTTTGTTTACAGGAGCCATGGAATAGAGCCCTTGCACGGTAGCAATTTTAATCTAGATACCATTCTAATACTGCTTTATGATGAAATAGGCTACATACAATAAAATCTGTGGACATCCCTTTTACGCAAGTCTGCTTACAGTTATGTCTAGAAGAAAGATCTATATTTGCAGATTGCAGAGTTTATATGGAATAGTGCTACAGTGGAATCTACCATATTGTTTTCTGCTGATCAACTTCCTGAGGTGGGAGAAGACTTTTAACATGGAGGAAGCTTCAATCTGCACAATGGGAAAGTGGCAGATAAAACTGTATGGACTGCAGAATATAAAGGTTGTGATCAAAGCTTTATGGCTTTCCAAAATAATCTTGTGCATTACCAAGTTTAGTTATTCAAAAGACTATATAGAAAACAATGCAACCACAGTATTTTGCTTCTGAAAGACGTTCATAGTGTTTTTTTTCTTTTTTAAACAAAGATCTCAGAACCAGGCAACCTTTTGGCACCATACATACATATGTAATATTACAGTTTGTGTTAATAATTCTAGGAAAGTACTCAAAACTTTAAATATGCCATAAAACCTGTATATGCAAGTGCTTGGTTGTTTATATAATTATGTAGCTACCCAAAACTCCCAAATTGCAGTGAAAGCATTGTATTATAGATTTTATGCTAAAAAAATGTATTTATAGATAAAGATAGATAGATAGATTAATACATTTATATATTTTTGTTTCTATTGCTATCCCTTATACAGGAGTGGACAAAATATCTAAAACTTAGGAGGCATGTCACGCCCAGGCTTTGGGAGCATGGGGGGACCTGTCCAAAGCCCACTTTTAACTGCTTTGGTCAGCTTAAAGCCATTTTAAGAAGGATTACCTATATAAACAACTGATTAAATCTAACATAGACTGTTACCATGAAAGTTTATGGGAGACATTTCTCCATATATTCCCATAGACTACAGGCAGGATTGTAATTGGCTCATTCAAATTTCCCAAGCTAGTAGGCCCTCACGTAATTGTCTCCCTTGGGACCTCCAGGCTAAGTGGATTGAAATTCAGCCAATCGGATGGCTGCAATCCTTTCACTGGGCAAATGGGAACTTAGATTGGACCTGGAACATGTATGGTCTGCAACAGTCATCAGTCAAGAGACTGATAGCCAAGCCAACAGTCAACATTCACTCAAGATCCACTGCAAATACAGCCTATGAGCGGACTAACCAGTCGTTTTCACACAAAAAAAACAATAAATGGCAGGATATGCCCTAGCATATTAACCAAGCACAAAGCCCTGGGCAGTAATCTTGGAAGGAATGCGAAGGTTGCGGATAGACAACGCCTGCCCCTTACCTTGACCCCAGATACTGGAGCGGCCTGTCCAATGATTGGCCTTTGCTCCTGGAGTAAGTCACAAGTCAAAACATATGCTGCCACCACACACGGGCCACCAGCCCGAGGATGGGAGGGTCCCAGCCATGGTGCCACTGGAAGGGACCTCGGCGGAAGGAGAGACCCAGGCATCTGATATGGGAGTTATACGCTGCCAGACAGTAGCTTGCAGGAGGGTTATAGGAATGCTTGAATCTGGGCCACTGTTCAGTTTCAGACTTTTTATCGCCAAGGACTATGCAAAGCAAAGTGACTTCTCTCACAATGCTACATTACATTTTCTGTGCTAATTATTAAGGACTGTTCTCACAGCCAGCAGATATACAACCGAAAAGTCTAATCATTGATGTACCAATGGATGGCATGCCCCCTGCTACTGTATGAAGCATTATTACCCTGCTGCCTTCCCTATTGTGTTGTACAAGTAAGTGGTATGCTTACCACTACTGTGTCCTTTATTCTGTGTTCACCAATTTATTAGAAACCTCACGATTGGTGTTACTAAACAAAAAGGACTTGTTGGTGTGGAAGGACACTGACATTGGTGCTACACTAGTAGCAATGGCGCTTCTGTTATTGTAGCAAACATATTTACTATGTGTCAAGATGACTTACGGGCTCATTGTGTAGCTATAAAGTTGACCCTCTTTTTCTGGGATGGTTCCTAAAAGTATGTTCCTGTAGAGTTGCAAAACTCTCCTATTCTGACTGCCCTGTACCTCTCCTGCTCACACCTGAACCCAGCAACATGCACCATTTGCAAAACTCTCCCATTCTGACTGCCCTGCATCTCTCCTGCTCACACCTTGACCCAGCAACAATGTATTATCACAGGACATCACCACCAGAGTCATCACCTTACCTCCAATGGATATTTACTATTATTTTCAATGTCTCTGTTATTATATCCTCACAGATAGTTTTATTTTCACTCTATTTTTTTGTTCTGCACACCACTAGTTTTTATTGCCCCTACAACCTCTAAGAACACATTGCCCCTCTCTCCGCCCTCACCAATTCTTATATACTTATCTGTTACAACACCATTTGCAAAACGCTCCCATTCTGTCTGCCCTGTACCTCTCCTGCTCACACCTGGACCCAGCAACAAGGTATTGTCATAGGACATCACCACCAGACACCAGAGTCATCACCTTCCCTCCAATGGACATTTACTATTAATTTAAATGTCTCTGTTATTATATCTTCTCAGATAGTTTTATTTTCACTCAAATTTTTTTGTTCTGCACACCACTGGTTTTTATTGCCCCTACAACCTCTAAGAACACATCACCCCTCTCTCCTCCCGCACTAATTCTTATATACTTATCTGTTACAGCACCATTTGCAAAACTCTCCCATTCTGTCTGCCCTGTACCTCTCCTGCTCACACCTGAAACTAATCCCCTCCCTCCCTGCTCCTCTCCACCCTCCCCTTCTTTCTCTTAATGTATAGACTCATTCAAATCAGCAACACTACTAATTAATCCTGATTACTCTTCTAAAACACACACTGAATCACAATGTTTCCTCTCACCTTCTTCTTCTTTATATTCTCCTATCTGTCTCTCAGATTCTCCTCCCCATTTAACCCACATCACGTATCTAATGAAATAACCATTTCACCTTCTCCCATCTTCTCCCCTTTTCTTTGCTCCCACAAGCTCCTCTCCTTCCTCCAGTCACTATCTCCTCCATCTCCTACAGCTCACAACCAAAAATGCTTCTGTAAGACCCACTCCCATCTCCTATAACTTTCACTCCTCCTTATGCTGGCAGATGGAGATATATCTCCTAATCCAGGCCCCTCACTCATTTCCACCCCCTGTCAGCCACGCACTGTCCCCAGGATTGCAAATACCCAAACCCCCACAACTTAATACCTATCTATTACCACAAACAACCCTCTTTGCCCTTCTCCTGTGCACTCTGGAATGTACAATCTACAGTGCCTTGCAAAAATATTCACCCCCCTTGACTTTTTACCTATTTTGTTACATTACAGCCTTAAGTTTAATGTTTTGTTAATCGGAATTTTAATTGATGGATCGGAACACAATAGTCTAAGTTGATGACGTGAAATGAGAAAAGTATATACATAAATCTATTTTTTAAATAGAAAACAGAAAATTGGCATGTGCGTATGTGTTCACCCCCTTTGAGCCCATAAAACGCCCTGGTGCAACCAATTACCTTGAGAAGTCACATAATTAGTGAAATGTTGTCCACCTGTGTGCAATCTAAGTGTCACATGTCATTACATATACACATCTTTTTTGAAAAACCCCAGAGGCTGCAACACCTTAGCAAGAGGCACTACTAACCAAACACTGCCATGAAGGCCAAGGAACTCAAACAAGTAAGGGACAATGTTCTTGAGTACACTCAGGGATCATTATCTGGCCCAGGTTATACAGGAGCCTACTAGAAAGGAAGCTATCTTAGATTTAGTCCTCACATATAATATTAATATAGTAATGTTGGAATAGGGCAACCGTTGGGAAACCATGATCACGACACAGTCTCATTTGAGATTGAATTTAAAAAAACACAATTTTAAGGGGCCAACAAAAACTCAGCAATACAAAGTATAGACTGGGACAGAGAACTGGCAGAACATAAATGGACAACATTTAAATCCTCACTAAATATACATACTTGTCACCATATACAAAGTGGGAATAAAAGTAAAAGGAGTAAATCACATCCAATGTGGCTTAACAATGATTTAAAGATCAAGATACAGAGTAAAAAACAGGCATTTAAATTATACAAACAAGAGGGGACAGAGACTGTTTTACGGGAGTTCAAAGAAATCAACACGGCTTGCAAAAAGACTATTAGCCTGGCTAAAATAGAAAATAAATTGCAAAGAGAGTAAGACTAACCCTAAAATATTTTTAAGTATATTAATGGGAAGAAGGTGATCTGAAAATTAGTGACCAGGAAAAGGCAGATGAGCTAGAAAGGTTCTTTTCTTCTGTATACACAAGGGAGGTACCAGCGGGTGGGTCACTGCAACATAATGGGGCTACACTACATTTGCCAAATAATTGGTTAACGCAGGATGTAATCCAAAAGAGGTTCGAACAAATATACCCGGGTCCTGATGGAATACATTCAAGGTTACTGAGGGAACTGGGTTCTGAAATAGCCAAACCATTATATTTAATTTTTCAAGATTCACTCAACACAGGGTCTCTACCAGATGACTGGAGAAAAGCCGATGTGATACCTAAATTTAAAAAGGGAGCAAGAGCAAATTCGGGAGATAGACCAGTGAGCCTCACTTCTGTAGTGGGAAAGCTTTTAGAAGGGTTGATAAGGGAAAATATTAAAGAATATGTCTATTTGAACAGGATTATAAGTAAGAGTCAACATGGTTTATGAGGGATAGGTCATGTTGAACAAATCTAATTCGTTTCTATGAGGAGGTTAGTAGGAACCTGGATCAAGGCAACTCAGTGGATGTAGTCTTTTTGGATTTTGCAAAGGCTTTTCATATAGTGCCACATGGGAGACTATTGTGCAAACTAAGAGATACAGGAATTGAAGTAAATATCTGCTCATGGATTGAGAGCTGGCTAAAAGACAGGAAGCAATGGGTTGTTGTAAATGGAACATACTCCAATTGGACTAATGTGGTAAGTGGGGTTCCTCAGGGTTCAGTATTAGGTCCTCTCCTTTTTAACATATTTATTAATGACTTAGAGGTGGGACTGGAAAAATAGTGTCTCCATTTTTGCTGACGACACAAAGTTGTGCAAGGTTATTAAATCAGATAATGATGTGCTTTCAGTCCAAAGGGATTTACATACAATTGAGGTATGGGCATCTAAATGGCAGATGAGATTTAGAATGAATAAATGTAAAGTTATGCATCTGGGAAGGAAAAATAGCCATGCAATTTATAATCTTAATGGAGCAAATCTAGGGCTATCAGATATTGAAAGGGATTTGGGAGTGCTTGTGGACAATCACCTAGGTAACAGTGCTCAAAGCCAAGCAGCAGCTGCAAAGGCAAATAAAATATTAGCATGTATTAAGAAGGGTATAGAAGCAAAGGAAGCAAATATAATTCTGCCACTATACAAATCCCTAGTATGCCCTCATTTGGAATATGGAGTACAATTTTGGGCACCACTTCATAAAAAGCACATTTTAGAGCTGGAAAAGGTACAGAGGAGGGCAACAAAACTAATAAGGGGAATGGAGCGGCTAAGTTATGAGGAAAGACTAACCAAATTAAACTTATTTTCTCTTAAAAAAAAGGCTTCTAAAAGGAGATATGATTACCTTATATAAATACATCCAGGGTCAGTATAAAGATTTGTTAAGGGAGCTTTTTGTGCCAAGAGGTTTTCAACTGACAAGAGGACATCCCTTGAGGTTAGAAGTAAGAAGTTTCCACTTAAAGAAAGAAAAGGGTTCTTCACACTGTTGAATTCTCTACAGGAGGAGGTGGTGACAGCGGCTTCGATAGATAATTTCAAAAGGGGACTGGATTTATTTCTAATTAAAAAGGGAATTCAGGGTTATCCTGGATAATTAAAGAGAGAGTATTGATCCAGGGAGAAATTTGATCGCCAGTATCTGGGGTTAGGAAGGAATTAATTTTTTGTCCATTTGAGACGATAGGCTAAGTTTCACTTGTTTTTTTTTTCTGTTTGCCTTCATCTGGATAAATTAATAATAAAAAAATAAAAATAAAAGTAAACATACATAATTAAATAATTGATTAATAATGAGTTAACAAAGAAATAATTAATAACTAATCCGCATATTGCAATTCAGAGGAGATCTTTAAAGGTTGAACTTGATGGACTGAAAGTCTTTTTTCAACCTTAATTACTTTGGGCCTCATTCTATTATCGGCCGTAAATCGGCCGTAAGGCTGCGATTCCTTGCGGGGGTTCTGTTAACTCGCGATTCTATTATACGGCCCCGCAAGGATCTCCCCTTACGGCCGGCCGCATATCTTGGAACCGGCCGTAAGCTCAGAAATCTAAAAACGCAAAAATAAATTCAAGCCTGCACTGTACAGCTCTGTAAATGCTAGGGATCATATTGGGGGACATGAGGATTAAAAGTAACCCCCTCTCAAGCTTGCACATCAGCCCAAACCCGAGTTCAAATTAACTGTTTATTTTCCGGCTGCGGCGTGGGCGGGTCTGAGGTGCTCCAAGCCCTCTGGACTTTTTACATGGATATTTTACGGATATTAAAAATAAAATATTTTACGGATTTGAGTATAGGGTAATTATGTGCTATTTTTGCTAACACCGAATATCACTTTATAGACTCTGCAAAGTGCAGGATGGCTTTATTTGGGCTATTTTATGTTCTTAATTGGTGCTAGCGGGACCTCTTTCCTGCAAGTAAGCTGCGGCTCGCTTTTAGCCTTGCAGAGAGGGTTCCCGGAGCAATTGAATTGCAAGTAGGAATTTCTTACGGCCGATTTCCTTGCGGCCGTTTAAGATCAAAGGATTTCCTCCGGCGCGAGCGGCCGCAAGAGATAGCAAGGCACCGGCCGCAAGCCTGCCGGAATCCCCGGCCGGAGGGGAATAGAATAGCCGAATAGCTTGCGGCCGGTCCTTGCGGCCCCGCAACGGCTGCGGCCGCTAATAGAATGAGGCCCTATGTGACTATGTAATAGAGATGTCGCGAACATCAAATTTTGGGTTCACGAACAGCAAACTTCAGCAAATGGTCGCGAACGGGCGAACATCAGCGAACCGCCATAGACTTCAATGGGCAGGCAAATTTCAAAACCCACAGGGACTCTTTCTGGCCACAATAGTGATAGGAAAGTTGTTTCAAGGGGACTAACACCTGGACTATGGCATGCCGGAGGGGGATCCATGGCAAAATTCCCATGGAAAATTACATAGTTGATGCAGAGTCTGGTTTTAAGCCATAAAGGGCATAAATCACCTATCATTCCTAAATTGTTTGGAATAACATGCTTTAAAACGTCAGGTATGATGTTGTATCGATCAGGTAGTGTAAGGGTTATACCCGCTTCACAGTAACAGACCAATCTCCCTGTTTAATGCACCGCAAACAACCGCAAACAGTCCCTTTGCACAACCGCAAACTCCCCATTTGCACAAGGTTGGATACCAAGCTAGCCATGTCCCGTTCCTTGTCCTCACTGATGTCATTGAAGGTCTCTTCCTCCACCCAGCCACCAAGGGTCCCCGAAAGGTGACAACAAGCCCCCTGGGACGCCTGCTGTGTTTGGTCTTCCACCTCCTCAAAGCCACCTTCCTCCTCTGACTCCTCTTCTTCAGACACCCAGAGTCTGGGGGCTTCCACTGCCCAGCATGGAAGATTATACACAGGTCAGAGTCTGGGGGCTTCCACTGCCCAGCATGGAATATTATACACAGGTCAGAGTCTGGGGGCTTCTACTGCCCAGCATGGAAGATTATACACAGGTCAGAGTCTGGGGGCTTCCACTGCCCAGCATGGAATATTATACACAGGTCAGAGTGTGGGGGCTTCCACTGCCCATCATGGAATATTATATACAGGTCAGAGTCTGGGGGCTTCCACTGCCCAGCATGGAATATTATACACAGGTCAGAGTCTGGGGGCTTCCACTGCACAGCATGGAAGATTATACGCGTTGCCTCTGTCTGCGTTATTATAAGGTGTGTACTGTTAAGTAGTACTATTCCTATCGGTTTAATCCCTGTTACGTCCATTATCAGGGGACGTGTATATGGCATGGATTTTTGGAAGCGGGAGATGGAAAAAGATGCTTGGTCAGTCCTCCCACTTCAAATTTGGGGCACTGCGCGTGCAATCTAAGGTGCCACCAGATATGAGTGTCACTGTGCACTGGCAAAAGTTGGCAGAGTAGGCGCTGTAGGCCTCACACACACGCCTGTAGGCAGGCAACTGATATTCAATCGATTACAGTCAAAAAAGTGTTGTTTTATGTCACTATACACTACGGTTGCACCAGATATGACGTATCACTGTGCACTGGCAAAAGTTGGCAGAGTAGCTACAATAGGCTTCACACACACGCCTGTAGGCAGGCAAAGGATATTCAATCTATTACAGTCAAAAAAGTGTTGTTTTATGTCACTGTACACTGCGGTTGCACCAGATATGACGTATCACTGTGCACTGGCAAAAGTTGGCAGAGTAGATGCAATAGGCTTCACACACACGCCTGTAGGCAGGCAATTGCTATTCAATCTATTACAGTCAAAAAAGTGTTGTTTTATGTCACTGAGCACAATATAAGCTCTGAGCCTGACACAGGCAGGCAACTGAAATTAGATTACAGGAAATAAATTGTTGTTTTCAATGAATGTTACACCACCAGGTATGAGTAGTGAAAATAAGCACAACATAAGCTTTTAGGTGTTAGCCTGTCACACACACACGCTGGCAGGCAGGCATAGATTACACACAAAAAATTATTAAATAAAATAAATGATGGTGAAAGTTTCCTCAATGATAAAGTATAGGGGGCGAACCGAAAAGCGCATGTGTTCGCTGTTCGCGGCGGACACGAACATGCGATAATCGCCGCGAATAGTTCTCCGGCGAACTGTTCGGGACATCACTATATAATAATAATATTTGCCGCAAAAGGTGGCTCTACAAAGTATTGACTTTGGGGGGGGGGGGGGTAGTTATGCACATTTACTTTTTCTGTTATTTTGTCCTATTTATTGTTTGCTTCACAATAAAAAAAATACATCTTCAAAGTCAAAATTCCAAGTTGTAAGGCAACAAAACATGAAATATACCAAGGGGGGGTTAATACTTTTGCAAAGCACTGTATTTGCAATACACTCACTTTCATCCATTACTTTAAACTCCCTCAATCTACTGGCTCTCACAGAAACCTGTCTCTCTCCTTCAGACACTGCCTCCCCTGATGCACTCTCCCATGGTGGTTTCACTTCATTCACAAACCTAGATCTGGGAACCGACATGGTGGTGGAGTTGGCATATTAATTTCCTCTCGGTGTACATTTCACTCCATACCCACTATTCCTTCCCTCCAATTTTCATTGTTTGAAGTTCACACCATCTGCCTTTTTTCACCTATCTCTTTACCTGTTGCATTGATCTATCATTTCTTGATCATGTCGCTACCTGGTTCTCTCACTTTCTCTCCTCCAATGCTCCTTTACTCAATGTGGTGACTTTAATATTGCCATAGACACTACCATCTCCCCTACTGCTGCTAAACTACTTTCACTCACCTCCTCCCTCTGCCTCTCACAATTGACAGATTCCACAGCTCCCCATGATGGATACTCCCAAGACCGTATTTTCACCCATCTCTGCACAACCTCTAATCTCGCCGTCTGCCCACTACCTCTATCTGACCACCACCTTCTATCCTGCAGCCTCACTACATCTTTCTCTCACTGGCCTTCTTCTATCCCGGTCACCATTACACACATAAACCTGCAATCACTTGACCCACAACACTTTTCCACTGTTTTACATCCCCTTCTCAGTCCCATTACTGATCTCACTTGTCCTTACCCTGCCACCTCACAGTACAACATGACTCTTACTTCCACCCTTGACACTCTGGCCCCCATAACCAGATGCAGATGCCCTTGATCTCATCCACAACCATGGCACACCACACAAACACAATGCATCCAGAGGTGCTCTCTCACGGCTGAACAGCTATGGAGGAAATCAAGCACTTCAGCAGATTTCCTCCACTACAAGTTTATGTACTTCTCTCTACTTCTCTGCCCTCAACCTTGCCAAAGAGCACTATTTTATATCTTTAATATCTACACTGTCCTCTAACCCCAAACGTTTGTTTGCTACATTGAACATTTTGCTCCGCCCTCCACAACCTCCCGTCCCTTCCTGTCTCACAACTGAAACAGCTCTCACAAAAGTCCCTAATGACTTGCTCACTGCCAAGTCAAAGGGTCACTTTTCTATTCTACTTCTCGTGGATCTCTCTTCTGCCTTTGAAACAGTTGATCACCCTCTACTAATCCAAATTATCCACTGCCTTGGAGTCAGAGATACCACCTATTCTCCATCTATACATCCTCACTTGGCACCCTAACAACGTCTTTTGGACTTGAGTATCATCTCTATGCAGATGACACTCAAATCTACCTCTCAGCATCCGATTTATCCCCCTCTCTTCTAGCACGTGTTTCAATCTGCCTCTCAAGCATATTCTCCTGGATGTCCACCCACCATCTCAAACTCAACATGTCTAAGACCGAACTCTTAACCTTCCCACCATCTACTACAGCATCAATTCCTCACATCTCTCTCATTGTCAACAACACCATCATCACTCCTACCTCACAGGCTCGTTGTCTTGGGGTTCTACTGGACCCTGCCCTCTCTTTCATTCCTCACATATAGTCACTAACAAAATCTTGTCTTCTCAAATTAAAAAACATTTCCAAAATATGTCACTACCTTACACAAGACACACCTAAGATTCTAATACACTCCCTCTTCATATCCCATCTTGACTACTTCAATTCACTTATGGCTGGCCTACCCACCACCAGTCTATCCCCCCTTCAATCCTTATTGAATGCCTCCACAAGACTCATCTACCATACTAAATGCACAGTCATCAGCTCTCTCTCAAACACTGCACTGGCTTCCTGTAGCCTCCAGAATAAAATTTAAAATGGCCCTAACTTACAAAGCCCTCAACAACACTGTACCCCCTTATGTCTCTGCTATATTTGCAAAGTATTTCCCAACCCACCCTCTTCTCTCTGCTAATGATCTTCTTCTTTCCTCCTCTCTCATCACCTCCTCTCACTCCTGCCTTCAGGACTTTTCTCACCCTGCCCTATTCTGTGGAACTCCTTGCCTCGCTCCACTAGACTATCCTCCTACCTAAAATACTTCAAACCCTTACTAAAAACTCACCTGTTTAAAAAAGCCTATAACCTGCCTCCTTAACATGCACACTGCATTTCCCCCCCTCCTGTACCACACCTAAATCCTTTAGATTGTAAGTCTGCAAGTTTTCTATTTTGCAATGTGCTTTGGGGAAAGCACTATGGACACTGGATTCTAAGCTCAAAGATAGGGCCCTCCATCTTTGTAATGGGTTATTATTATTTTACCTTGATCACAATTTATGTATTGCACTACGGAATATGTTAGTGAGTCACAAATAAACAATAATAATAATGCTATCATGCCATCCAAAATGGCAGCCCACTCGACTGCACATGTTCCTACTTCTATTGTTTCCCCCAAGTGGTAGCGACCAGCAACCTGGCCACCCAAGTGGCAAATGGCTCAGCTTACACTCTATAGTGGGTGGAGACCTCTAGGGGGTATGTCCTGCTTAAAGGTATATATACGTTTTCTGGGTTTCAAATGTTTGGTAAGAAACAGGCAGTGATTATCAGAAAAAAGAGGTGTTATATAGATAGGTTCAGTGTACTTACAAATGTTTAGGCAGAAAAGCAAAGTACAGCTGTGCACACCCAGAGGAAACTGACATTACCAAAAGTATACAGAGGAAATGTATATACAGTGAGGGGGGAGGGGGGAGTATTTGGTCCCCTGCTGATTTTGAACGTTAGTCCACTGACAAAGAAATTATCAGTCTATAATTTTAATGGTAGGTGTATTTTAACAGTGAGAGACAGAATAACAAAAAAAAACAACAAGAAAAAAAGTTATAAATTGATTTGCAGGTCAGTAAAGGAAATAAGTATTTGATCCCCTATCAATCAGCAAGATTTCTGGTTCCTGTGTGTATTTTATACAGGTAACGAGCTGAGATTACCAGCACTCTCTTAAAGGTAGTACTCCTAATCTCAGCTCGTTACCTGTATAAAAGACACCTGTCCGCAAAAGCAATTAATCAGATTCCAAACTCTCCACCATGGCAAGATTATAGACCTACACAAGGCTGGAATGGGCTACAAGACCATCGCCAAGCAGCTTGGTGAGAAGGTGCCAACAGTTGGTGCGAATATTCAAAATAGAAGAAACACAAAATAACTTCCAGTCTCCTTCGGTCTAATGCTCCATGCAAGATCTCACCTCGTGGAGTTTCAATGATCATGAGAATGGTGAGGAATCAGCCCAGAACTACATGGGAGGATCTTGTTAATGATCTCAGGGCAGCTGGGACCAAAGTCAGCAAGAAAACAAGCGGTAACAAACTACGCCATTAAGAACTGAAATCCTGCAGCGCCCGCAAGGTCCCCCTGCTCAAGAAAGCACATGCACAGGCACGTCTGAAGTTCACCAATGAACATCTGAATGATTCAGTGGAGAACTGGGTGAAAGTGTTGTGGTCAGATGAGACAAAAATTGTGCTCTTTGGCATCAACTCAACTCACCGTGTTTGGAGGAGGAATGCTGCCTATAACCCCAAGAACACCATCCACACCGTCAAACATGGAGGTGTAAACATTATGATTTGGGTGTGTTTTTCTGCTAAGCTGACAGGACAACTGCACTGCATCAAAGGGACGATGGACGGGAACATGTACCGCCAAATCTTGGGTGAGAACCTCCTCTCAGCCAGGACATTAAAAATGGGTCATGGATGGCAATTCCAGCATGGCAATGACACAAAACACACAGCCAAGGCAACAAAGGAGTGGCTCAATAAGAAGCACATTAAGGTCCTCTGACCTCTGTGATTGCCAACAAGGGTTTTGCCACCAAGCACTAAGTCGAAGGGGTCAAATACTTATTTCCCTTATTGACCTGCAAATCAATTCATAACTTTTTTGGCATGCGTTTTTCTTGTTTTTTTTGTTTTTTTATTCTGTCCCTCACTGTTAAAATACACTTACTATTAAAATTATAGACTGATCATTTCTTTGTCAGTGGACAAACGTTTAAAATCTCCAGGGGATCAAATACTTTTCCCCCCACTCTAGGTATGGAGTTTGACCTTTCAAAGGAAAAACTTGGTGCTGGATTGCATCACATGGTTGGGTGGGGTCTGAGTTTGCAACTGAATTAGATCACATTTCCAGTTTGTTTCCATGAAGTTTGAACAGGTTTTACTTAATATTTTTTATGCAATAACTTTTTAAATGCAATAACAGCTTTTGTAATATTTAATCCATTGTCTTTTAAATGCTTTAAAAAATGTGGTTGTGTTCCACTGCACTTTTAGAGTAGACCATTCCAGTTAACCATATGAAGTGGTCTGTTAATTGGTCAGTGAATATTTGTTCATCGCTACCTGGTGCATTACTTTTTATTATTGAATTACAGTACCAATGATGCTGAGAAAGGAAATTCCTATATTGGTACGCTGGATAGAATCTGATGATAACAGATGGTGTTTTATTGCCAGCAATATACTATCTGCTCTTGCAGGAAAAAAATGGCAAATTTTTAAAATGCTTAAAGCCTTGGAAATAAAGTGCATTCTAGGAAGCCCAATTGTTATCTGCCATAAACTTCTATGTCCTATGTTTCACAGTTTCAATTTGGCAGAGATTTAAACATGGCGAGAATATTTACAATCTAACTTAAGTTTTCATCCAAAAGTCAGCTTTGTAGAGTCTCAGTTTCAGATTTGTATTAATCCATGGATATATTGTTTCTGATGCTATTATTGTTATATTGCTTTTCTTTTTAGTTCAGCAATATTTACAAAATATTTTAACATTTTTGGTAATTATAGAAAAATTGTTAGGGGTCATGGACATATACAAGGCTTAAGAAATTATGATTATCATTTCTCATTATTTTAAAAACTTCACCTACATCCTCATTAAATTGGGGCTACATTGTAAAATGTAGCTTGTAACTCCAGATTTACATGTTACAGCTATCAAATTAGCCCTGTAACGGTGCTAGCAGCGGACTTGCATTTCAACACGCAGGACGGCCAAGAATAGGCTATGTGCTGGGCAAGGTAGAACTTCGCACACATAAATCCTTTGATCTGTCATGCCCGTAACCGCTACTTGTTAAATTCAGCTATTAAATTGCAACGTGATCACTCGCGAGCAAGCACGTAACGCGTAAATGGAGCCCAAAGGCCAACGTGTGCTCAAGAGCACCCGCAAGGGGGGTAAAGTACAATACGTAGCTTTTGTAATGTAAATAACAACACTCTACTGTACATTTATTATAAGGGAAAGTGATGTTAGGTCTTAGAATTAATAGCACAACACTCTCAAGCCTGCAAATTGGCCCCGAAAAATACTTTATTTCATGTTCATATTTTGTGGTATATCGATCCCTGCAGTCAATGTGTTAAGACATATAATGTGACTCGCATGTAAAAGAATATCATATGTACTGCTTTATTAATATTGCATTATATCTGGACTGTGGGTCCAATCGAAAACTGAACGTGAAGCACGTAGGAAGTCAAAATCTACCCTCCCCTTTTTCAGTGACGTAACACTAACAATCTCTTTTTCCACTGGCTCCATCTGAACCTGTAACAATGTGATTGCTTAATTGTTTGCATTCGACCACGCAACTCTGAGAAGTGGTTTAAAAAATAGCCTCTCTCGCTCGTAGCTCGCAGCCCATTCTAATTTAATAGACTGTATTCCATTCTGATTGCCTGAAATCTGATTAACAGCGAATTCAGCCAATCAGAAGGCGCAATTTTTTTTTTATCAGAGCATGAGCGGGAACCTTTATTTGCATCTGGGAGCTCCTCAAGGGTGGATCTCCGTTAATAGCAATTTTTTTTAGTTTTTATAGAACCTCAAGACTTTTTGGAGGGGCCTTTCCTGGCCCATAAGGCTGAAGGCGGCCCCAAAAGGCATCGAGGATCATTGCTGGAGGGGCATTTTGTCCAGGTGAGTAGACTATTAACCCTTTCTTTTTAACAGGTTGTCAGTACTTGTGTATTTACTGTAATAGTAATTTTTTTTGAAGGTGTGTCAGAACTTCTGGACTTTATTGGAGGGGTATTTCCTGGCCCGGAAGGCTGAAGACCAGGGCATCAGGGATCACCTGGAGGACCCTCATGGCACTTACAGTGTTAATATAGGGTTTAATAGTGTCCTATAGGGGGCTATATGGACCCCTATTGGACTGATGGGGTTAATTATACTCTCATAAGGGTCTATATAGTCCCCCATGAGTGATGGGGTTAAAGATAAGTACCATGCGGATATGGTACCTATCTGTAATAGGGGTTAATTTTTAATTTAACACAGGTCCTATAAGGACCTGCAAGGCAGGAATTTTAAAATGTTAATGCTGCGGGGGTAATCGGGACCCCCACAGCAAGTGTTTATGTAGTGACACTGCAGGGGTCCCGATGGGGACCCCCAGTATGTGGGGTTCATTTTAGGTGCCCTGGGGTACTTATAGCACCCCCGCAGCAGGAGTTGATTTTTTATTTAGCTCGGGTCCTTTAAGGACCTTTAAGGTCTTTTAAGGACCCATGAGGTGGGAATTTTGAAATTTAGATGCGGTGGGGGTCCCGATAGGGAAATGCATAGAAACTTAGAAATAACTCAATGGGTGGATGAAAACATACGGTAACATAGATATAAAAGTCTAGGTATGTAAAATAAAATACAATGGTTAATGCAGACTAAATGGCCTTACTTAATTCTTCAACCAATTACCAATAACTAGGCCATAGAACCAATTTTCCTTTATACTCATTGTCTTATGAGACATTTGATGATATATGTAATTTAATAACCAATAAAGTTTTGCACTGATATGACTAATAACCCAGAGTGTATACATGATAACTTCTTTTTTCCCTAATCACTATTCCTTATCAGATGTTAGTACGTACTAAATCCTAGCAAGTTGATGTATAATAATAATGTGCAAAATGTTAGAAGCCAAACAATAGTAAAAAGGAAGACAGGTATAGTAAAGAGTAGAAAAAAGGAAAATGACAACACAATGAAAACATATGCTCAGACAAACTTCATACAATCCTAGTCTTATATATCACACTAAGGTAGGTTCTTCTTTGTCCATATGGTAAATGATAAACAGGTAGGTCACTTTCTTCTGGATGGTGAGATTCTCTGGTCAAAGCAATAGGCCATCACATACAGATCTTCAGGCAGAAGACAAGAAATATGTGGTTTTCTGACAGGTCTTTACATCTTTATTCTTTTGCAGCAGATATATGTATGAGTATATTGTAATGTCAGTGAGCAAGAGTTTGAATATGTGCTTCATGGGGATGGGCCTGGACTTTAGGCATGATTCTCATATTCCTCTTCCTCCATGTCCTTAGGCAAGCTTGCAGCATAGAATTGCAAATTTTCACATAGGTATTCTTTTTGTGTGATGGTCGTGTCAATCCATTTTTGTATCAGTCCCTTTGCGCAGGGAACCACAAGTGGCCAAATTGGCAAGCATGACACAGAGAGGGCTTTGCCTTTCCATCTTTCCAAAAACGACTGAAGCCAGCTAGTGAATGGGTTTTCCATCTCTGAATTTTCTACTAGTTCATTTGACAGGCTGGTCAATCCTTCCAGGGCTTTGGCACCTGTCCGATCAGGTGCCATATTGTTAGGGATGAAGGTGCAGCAAGCAGTGCCAAACATCTTAGAAACACCTCCTTATTTTGCTAGCAGCATGTCAAGGGCCATGTGTTTTTTCCACATCATCAGACTTGATTTACCTAGTTGTTCAGTCAAGCCTTGTATCACATCTCTTGTATAGGTCCCCACCTTTGTTGATTATAGTAGATATAATTTATCCATGGATTCATGGATTCAAATCCTGCTGATTCAAATCCTGCTGCAATTTGATTTCTGGCCTTGAACCTGTCTGGTAGTGCACAGGGTACTCCAATGGAGTCGATGTAGACTCTGTCATCAAAGCTGCCACTTGGGGTGGATCCCTTAGATCAGGTCAAGGCAGTACAATCTAGTTATTTTTCAGAAAGCAGGTAAAAGGGCATCACCAATAGTATTAATTCATAAGTTCCTTGCCAGTTGGGTGGCAACACTTGTCTGAGTTTTAGTCCTCCATCGTACCACCACACATCTGCTCTCCTTGTAGTATGATTAGCATCATCAGGATAGTCAGTACTCCCAGTGATTATTATCTCATTGCAGGAGACACAGGTGTAATTAACTTCATACGAAGTGAACTGTGGAGGTTGTATCTTGGCTACAGGTGAAAATAAGTTGTGCAATATAGTAAATTTTTGGATTGCTTGTCATACGAATAGTTGTAACATATATTTTAGTCACTCCTTGACATTTTGGGGATTCAGTTTGAAGGGCACAGTTGTCGTTGTTGGTCTTGCTGTGGAGCAGGCAATACAGTTAGTTACAGCATCCACTCATGCCATATGTTCTTTTCAGCATATTCAATTTCATTTTTAAGTGTGTCGGTCATACTAGTGATGTTCAGATAGGTCACTGCTGATCGTTTTGGCAGTTTCGGTTCTTTAGGTGAAGTTGGGGTTCTGAGAACATCATGATCATCTCCTGGCTTTGGATTCAAAACTCATATCCAAATCCATCCAATTGGATCCCTTCCACCTATATCGGCTCCCCCAGACATAGAGTCCTGATTCACAGTGCTTTGAAGTTTTGAGAGTCAGACGGATAGGGTTGAAATCTTTTTTTTTTTTTTTTTCATCGAGTTTCACTATTGTCCTTAGTTATGCTCATTCTTGTTTCTGGGCAATGCCCACGTGGCTGCTGGTGGTAGTCTTAATCTACATGGCGGGTAGTTCACGGAGCCAAGTTCCAAACTGAACACTTTATTGTCATTTCTAGAGTACACATGCACATGTATTTGTCTGACCATTTCAGACTTTACTCATTTTCTCATCAGGGTATGATTGTACAAAAGTCAAGCTGTGCTCTTCCTTCAATAAAGGTTAGGTTAGTAGCTTCATGTATCCATTTCTCCTCTGAAGCTATCTCTTGACCAAATGGTGGCACATCATTCTTTAATTGTTCTCGTTAGCCTTTGTAGATTTGTGCCTTTATCTGTTGTTGTGTATTCTCTTAGATCAGGGTAGGTATTACTAAAATGGCAGTGATATGGATCAAGATTAATATGGACTTCCTTATCCCACACCATCCTGGACTTCTGAAAGGGGTCACAGTCTTTATTTGGGCATCATTCTGGGGATCTCTTCCTGCTTCCCCAAGGCCTGTCTAATCTGTCTGAACACAGCAGTATTTTCACTGGGTTTGAGACAAGTGACACTATCAGTCCCCTAGCCAGACTTTGTTTAGCACACAGGTGCAGGGTTCCTCAGGTTAGCAGTTTCCAGAAAGGTGCCGATAGAGGGACCCTCGTGCAGTGGGTCAGATGTATACAGGAGGTCTTTTCTGCAATTTTCTACAGCTGCTGGGGTAGTTAACAAAACTTGGTAAGGACCTTCCCACTTGTCGTCCATACAGTTTTTCCTTTTGATGATTTTAACAGGTACTCATTCTCCAGGTTTTATCAGTGTATGTAGTTCATGGCGTTCCTGTATAAGGAGTCTATAGTCAGCAAACTCTGTATCTGTTGTTATCTGTTGTCATTACAGTAGGTACTTAGTAGATACTTTCTCTCGTCATACATCAGGGCACTCTTGTCTTTTCTTTGTCTTTACAGGCACGCATTCGCTATCATCTTCTTCTGTGTAGTCAAGAGTGACAAAAAATCCAAACATACAAGAAACTTCCATACATCTTTTAACTAGACATCCTCACATTATATACACTTATCCTAACATTTCCCTAACTGTAACATAAATTTAACATGTGCATAACTCTATAATAAAAAAGGGGTGGTATAAACTAAAACCATACTAAATACTTGTAAAAGATATAATGAACCATTATTTTGTACTCCTGCTAAAGCAGCAAAAATTATCATTAGGACAATTTCACTACTACTAATTATGTCTCTATAAGTGATAAGACATTACTTGATTTATCTTGCACCTACATATTACAAAAAAATGTACTGCGCTACTACAATTATCTCAAAAGATATATATTGTGTATTTCAAGTTTGTTCTGGCAAAAGTCAAATAAAATCATTTCTACCAAGACATTTTGTGTATTCAACCTTAAATAGAACAATCAGTTCTGTAAATATTGGATCTTTGCCAGTGTATCAGTATAATGAAATAAATAGAGAGCGTCAATTAATGTAGTATAATTTGCACATTATATGCTTTTAAACTGTTTTTTTTAATTGTAATAAAACCTTAAAAATATAGTTTATATTTTAATAACCCAGTAAACTACCAATTACTATATTTACTTGAAACACATTTTCTCAAATATTTTTAATTTATTTTACAAAATTATGAACCAGCTTTTAATAAAATCTTAATTCTGATTATCCAGAATGGCTGATGGTATAAAAAATACAAATATTAAAACACAAATATAAATCTGAAATTGATCAGATTTCAGATTATATATTTTCTATAAACAATTTTATTACACTGTCAGATATAATGGACACGCTTTGCACAAAAATGCAATGATATAATTTGTCCACTATTTTCCTATATGAATACCAACATTCATCATACACCATTCTAAGGGCCTCATTCAATTGTGATTCAGCCAATTGAATAGGACTCTAAATAAGCACATAGCATATATTTTTTAAAGAAGTTTTTAGTTAGTGAAGACCTTGCTTTTGGATAGATGTTTACTAACTAAAAACTTCTTTAAAAAATATATGTTATGTGCTTATTTTGAGCCCTATTCAATTGGCCAAATTGCAATTGAATGAGGGCCTAAGAGATCAACAACAGATGTTCTCTTTCAAACAACACAAATTCACGTGACAATTAGTACATACATGATGTCCTCACACATAGACAGATCTCAATCTAGATCACAAACTTCATAACACTGGAGATTCAAACATATGTTCAAACATACAATAACACAGAACAGAGGACCAATCTTCCTTTTTCTTCAATTTCTCACACAGCACTCACTGCACACGTTACTGACACATAGTACGCACATTCATGGGCCCAATTAATTTGTGATTCTATCCCATCAGCCACTTTTTTAACAGCAACATCATTGCGAAGGTATTTAGCAAGTCTACCTTCTTCTCTTTTGACAACCAGCTCGTCCCGGAATAAGTCGAGACATATCCGCCTTTTCAAGGTAAGGTAAACCTCTCTTAATCTATATCTACTTTAATTAAAACTTACAGCACTTCTTAAAAGAATACCTCATCAGGTACAATATCTCTTTAACATCTCTTAATCTAGTCCCAGTAACTAACACCTTTACATGTTAAAATATCTAAATCAATTCTACTTCATATTCACTTCAACCACATGAACATCTCCAAACTCTATATTCCATACTTTAAACAAGACCCCCTTTCTCCTGCTTCAGCTCATTTGCACTCCAAACCCCTCCTCTCTAGTCTAGCATAAGGCCCTCACTTGCTCCAGAAGAGGTTGGTTCTTCTGACATAGGCTGTGAGGTGTCAGACGTGGAGTCAGAAAGAGTGGGTTGGTCATTTAGCATTACATTCTCCACGTCACTAAGCTCTACCCACTTGGATGGGGCTGGTTTGAACACTCTTTTTAATTTCAGACTGTACTAACTATTTAAGTGTACAGGCATTAGCTTTGATGTACTTTCACACTCCATCACCGATACCTAACACAGATTCCTACGTGAGGTTTTAAGTCCCCCCCCCCCGCCCCCTGTCCACTTGGAAAAGATCATCTCTACAGAAAAAAAATCTTGCCGGCATAAAAATCTGCTGATAGTAAAAGAATAAACACAGAATGCAAAATAAATACAGACACAAGACACAACATATAACATACAATTACATAATTGTGAGCCCACAAAATTGACATATGCATAAAATGCGTATTAAAAATAAAAAATAACTAACTTAGACCCTTATGGAACAAGAGTTAACCCTAACATTAACCCTATAAGTGCCATGAGGGTCCACCAGGACCCTTATGACACTTAGTCTAAGCACTACACTACATTACACTATTATACCCCCCAATAAACTAATACATTTAAATTAAACCCTCCACTATCGAATTAATCCCCCTAGCTAATTAACCCTCTCCACCTTATTAACCCCCTTTACCAAATTAAACCCTGCTCTAACTTATTAACCCCCACCACCTTATTAACCCCATCACTACATAATTAACCCCCTCTACAAAATTAACCCCCTACCTTATTAGCCCACCCTCACCTTATTAACCCCTCATTACTTAATTAACCCCTTTATTTACTATTTATCCCCTCAATTACCTACCTTACTAATTAATCAAACTAACCCCTCCAATTATTTAGACTACCCCTCTCTATTTAATTAATTCCCTATAATTAACCACCTAATTCATCCTAATTAACTACCTAACACACTAATTAATCTAGCTAACCTTCTTAAGTAAACTACATATCCTCCCTAATTAATCTAGCTAACCCCCTAAATAAACTTGCTAACCCTCCTAATTAAACTAGCGAACCCCCTAATTAAAATAGCTAATCTCCCTAATTAAACTAGTGAACCCTCCTAAATAAACTAGCCAACCCCCAAGTAAATAAAATAAACCCACTAATTATAAAAAATAAAAACACCCCACTAATTACAAAAAAAACGAAATTACAGAAAATTAAAAACCATTTCAAGTTTAATTCTTTTTTTTTATTTTGATATTGTTTTTTTTTTATATGTCACTTTACTATTTTTACTGTAATCTTTATTTTTAATTTTCTGTAAGTCTTTTTTATTTTTGGTAATGTAGGTTGTTTATTTTCTTTATGTTTGGTAATTAGTGGGGTGTTTTTATTTTTTGTAATTAGTGGGTTTATTTTATATACTTGGGGTGGTTGGTTAGTTTATTTAAGGGGGTTAGCTAGTTTAATTAGTGGGGTTAGCTAGTTAATTAGGGGGTTAGCTAGATTAATTAGGAGAGGTTATGTAGTTAATTATTGGTATTTCTGAAGTTAATTAGAGGGGTGAGTTTAAGTAAATAGAGTGGGTCAGTTTGATTTGTTGGATAGGGTTAGTTTGATTAATTAGAGTGGGCATAGGTAGATAATTGGGGGTTAAAAAGTTAATGAAGGGGTTAATTTGGTTGTGAGGATTTAATAAGGTAGAGGGGAAGTTAAGAAGGTAGAGGGGGTTAATAAGGTAAAGGAGTTAATTAGGTAGTCAGGGGTTAATAAGGCAGAAGGAGTAATAAGGTAGAGGGGGTTAATAAGGTTGAGGTGGTTTATTAGGTAGAGGGTGGTTAATTAGGTAGAAAGGGGTTAAATAAGGTTGAGGAGGGGTTAATAAGGTAGTGGGGTTAATAAGGTAGTTAGGGGTCAGTAAGTTAGTGGAGGGCTTAATTTAAATGTATTAGTTTATTGATGGTATAATAGTGTAGTGTAGAGTAGTGCTTAGACTTAGTGTCATAAGGGTCATTGTGGACCCTCATGGCACTTATAGTGTTAATGTTACATTTTGTTATTTCTTATAAGGGTCTACATAGACCCCTATGGTACTTTTAGGTTTAATTAGGGGCTCATATGTATGGAGCTGAGTGCCCTAATGTAGGGGAGCTAAAGTTTAGCATAGGGTTGTAACTTAGGGAAAAAAGCTCCTGCAGCATTTTTACTCCAGTTCCCTAAGTTATTGCACCAGATTAGCATAGGGCTCTTACGTTGTTTATTTCAATATTAAAAACATAGAACAATCCACATCCCTTTAATACCAGTCTGAACTAAATGACAAACTGCTTGCAAATGAAACTCAATTGCTGTTTTGACTTAGCAGCAATTATTGGCTACATGTATATCGGATATATTACTACTTTATTGGACCTTATTGGTTTGCCAGAAACTGCATGATACTGTAACTACCTAGACCAGCGATGGCGAACCTTTTTGAGCCCGAGTGCCCAAACCGCAATACATGCCAACTTTTTTTTCCTCTAAGTGCCAACACGGCAATTAAACCTGAATACTGAGTCTTAGACGAACAACGACAGGAACGCAGAACGTTGAAAATAAAACAAATGGCAGTTAGTGCGCGCCACGCAAATGGTGCTCAGAGGAGCAAAAGCCTCACATTATGTGGCAAACAGCATTGCCAGCCTTACAATTGTATTCCCGTCATTTTTGATAAAATTATAGACTGATCATTTCTTTGTCATGGACAAAAAAAATCCGAAGGGGATCAAATACTTTCCCCCCCCCCCACACTGTATGTATATATATATACATTTTTAGAGAGAGGAAATTAATATTACATTAATAAGCCCATTCACATGTCTAAAAGGCAGGGCCATGCAAATGAGAATACAATGCACCTCACTCTTTCAATCCAAAAATAGCAATTTTATACATTGCTCCCTTAATGCATATGCCCGCTTCCCCTTGTCGCCCCCTTCTCCCTTGTCTCTCCCCTTCTCTCTTGACTACCACTCCCTCTTGTCTCCCCACATCATTGTCTCTCCCTCCACTCTTGTCTCTCACTTTCTCACTCCCCCTTGTCTCTTACACCCTTCTCTCTCTCCCATTCTCCCTTGTCTCTCCCCTGCCCCTTATGTCTCCCCTTCCCCCTTGTCTCTCCCCCACCCTTGTATCTCCCCTTCCCCCTTGTCTCTTCCCCCATTTTTCTCTCTCCCCCCACCCTCCTCTCTCGCCTCTTGTCTCTCCCCCCCCCCCTTGTCTCTCCCTCCAGCCTTGTCTCTTCCTTTCTCCCTTGTCTCCCCCCCCTTGGATCATACACCCTTCTCTCTCCCCTCCCCTTGTCTCTCCCCTTCCTCCTTGTCTCCCACCACCCCTGTATCTCCCCTTCTCCCTTGTCTCTTCCCTCCATCCTTCTCTCTCTCCCACCCTTATTTCTCCTCTCTTGTACCGCTCACAATTGTCTCTGTTTTCTCCCTTGCCTCTACCCCCCCTTGTCTCTTTCCTTCCCTGTGTCTCTCCCTCCTCCTTTCTTTCCATTCTCTACCTCTCCCTTTTGCCTCTCCCCTCTCTCTCACTCCTCCCTTCTCTCACTCTCCCTTCTCTACCTCTCCCTTTTGCATCTCCCTCTTCCTTTCTCTCTCCTCTCCCTTCCTCTCATGTGCCTCTACCTTCTCTCCCATCTCACTCTCTTACTTCTTCCTTTCCCTTCTGCCTCTCCGTATTTTCTTTATCTCCATCCTCCCTTCTCTCTGCTCTCCTTTCTTCCTCCCTCCCTCCCTCCCTCTTTCTCTGCTTATCTCTCCCCCACCCTTGTATCTCCTTCACTCTTGTCTCTACCCCCACCCTTGTCTCTCCTTGTACTTCACTATTGTCTCTCCCACCATTCACTCTCTCTCCCCCTTGTCTCTCCCCTCCCCATTGTCTCCCCCCTTGTCTCTCCCCTTCCCCTTGTGTCTCCCATTACCCTTGTCTCTCCCCCTGGTCTCTCCCACCCTGCTCTCTCTACCCCCTTGTTTCACCCAACCTTGTCTCTCCCATTCTCCCTTGTCTCCCACACCCTTCTATCTCTCTCCCACACTTCTCTTTCCCATTCTCCACTGTCTTCCCCCTTCTCTCTCCCCTTCTCCCTTGTCTCCCCCACCCTTCTCTTTCCCCTCTTGTCTCTCCACTTCCCCTTGTCTCCCCCTTCTCCATTGTCTCTCCCCTTCTCCCTTATCTGTCCAACTCCCCATTGGCTCCCTACACCATTGTCTCTCCCTCCACTCTTGTCTCTCCCCTTCTCCCTCCCCCTTGTCTCAACCCTCTTCTCTCTCCCCCTCTCCCTTGTCTCTCCCCTACCGCTTGTCTCTCCCCTGCCCCATAACTCTTACCTTCCCCTTGCCTCTCCCCCTGCGGATCTCGAGGAGAGTCTGTTCGCCTGCGCCGCGCGCGCACGCTAGCACAGCCCTTTCTTTTTTAAGTGACGGGAGAGCGCTCAGGCGTTGTGCGCGCGCGATGAGCAGACCCAGCATGCTGCCGGCGACCTATGGCCGCGTGCCCACACGCGTGCCATAGGTTCGCCACCACTGACCTAGACTGTCACAAATATGTCCTGAGGATGAGGAGCTGGGTCGGATCTACTAGTGGTGCAGGTGGTGCAGTGCCTACTGCTTTGTAACATACTTTTTTGCATTTATGTTTTTTTCTGGAGTGTAGGAACCCTCCTGGGGTTTCCCACCCCAGCCTAACCCACCAAGGTCTCACTGGAGCCCCCTGGCACCTTCCTGTGCCTCATTGGCTACACACAAACACCTAGCCTAACATTTGTGGGTGTTTTAAAAAGAACATTTCTACTGAAGCTCAAACAGGTGACAGTATGCAGCAGTTCAGCATGCTGGGGATGTGCATCCGGGAAGAAGGTAGGAGAGCGAGGGCTGCAAAGTGGCAGTAAAGTACAGGGGGATGGGTTCTGTGAGAGAGGAACAAAGGAGATAGGGATGGTACTATGTGAGGTGGGTGCTCAGAGGGGTCGGGTACTGTGCGGGGATGGATGCTAAGAGGGATGGCTGTTGTGTGGGGGTGATGTTTATATATGTGTATATATGTGTATATATATGTGTAGAAATATATCTGTAGAGGATGTCCCAGGGTAGTAGAGCATGCACATCCTGGAGCTGTGCTGTAGGCCGAGAAGCTTAGCAAAGGCAGGAACACTGAGTTATTTGGTCCAGGTGGGGCCCAGTGCAAAACATTTTATAACCCCCAAAATATTTTTTTTTGCACCAGGCCCTCCATTCTCTAGCCCTGCCAATGATGAGGGGGATAAAATCTCTCCTATCCCATTCTCCATCTTCAGCCATGTCACAAACTTCAGAACCGCCGGACTTTTGGGCTTTGCAACTGGGTACCTACTTGCAGTAGCCAGTGGGACAAAGGCTATTTTAATGGCTGTAAACAGACATGTATAACTTATATAGAACCAATTGTGTTATAGGACCAATTGTTAAATTATTATGTTTGCTGATGTTTTCCAAAAGCCTTGGTTATATGCTTTGGACCCCCTAGGAATCATTTACACAAGTCATTCAGGCTTAGAATGCTCTGGGTCAATTTTACATTTTTTTAAATTATTTTATGTGTACAAAATGTTCCAGGGAATATTTTGAGGGTATTATAATTTTAAGGGTGACAAATAGTCACTTCCAGTACCCAACTGCAATACCCAGTTTGCTCCCCATCCCTGGTTGGATTTGAACTTGCGGTAAGTGGTAGATTTGGCCCCATAGACTTATATGGGAGATTCACAGACTTGATTACATCATCAAGTATTGTTAACTAGGCTGTCAGACAGCAACTGAAACATTTTATGACAAAGGTCAAATGGTTTCAAGTGCTTTGCAAGTGATACCCCTTCGATCCTTTGTCTCAAAGTTAACCTCAAGTTAGGAAATACTTGACTTTAGTCATAAACTTGACCTTAGTCATACTTGACCTCAGTCATTGTACTAATAGGGAGCCCATATTGTTAGAACATTATGGAAGTCCTGGTCAACCACTAAAAGTGAATAAACCCTGAAGCCTTTCCGGAGCACCCTCCACACCTCTATCTGACTTCCCTCTGATTCAATAAAGGTATCGCTACCCGGGGGAGCAGATATACCCAACTGCTTGTTCCCCTAAGAACACTGGGTCCTAGAGATATCCCTTTTCCTGCTTACAGGCATCCTGGGCTAGCTAGCCAAACCCACCAACCTCCTCTAGATTCCCAGCTTAGCAGGAAACCTTCCCTCTGAGAACCTAGGTCTGTATACCGTGGATTCATGGTTAACTGCTTAGGTTAGACCCAATACCTTGTCTAGACACTCTGGCTCCAGTGCTCACAGTATCCTAACAAACAGCTGTTGTGCCCAGACACTGACCTGAGGTGTCTTACATCTGGGGCTATAGACTCATTGACACCTAGACGGGGAGATATGGAGGCTGGCAACGGACCCTTGGAGGAAGTCCTAGCCCAAGTGGGGCAATTAAAATAACAGGAGTTGTGAAACTCATTGTGTTAGGGCAACTGATTACAGATGTTTGGCATATAAAACAGTATAAAAAGGTAAACCCACAAAATAAAGATTATGCTCTGTTTGGGACACATGTGCATTGTGTTTTTCCTTTAGATGAAAGACATTTATTATATTTTTAATCAAGGAACAATCTGCAGCTTGTCCTAGCATCCAACTAAGCCATCCTGTTTGAGGGGATACAGAACATAGGCAACCTGCGGTAGGATTGGTCTAGTGACCTCTTCAAGCCCAACGACGAGCAAGTTATGACAAGCCACCTGCTCTATCACCATCACTATCCCCTTCATATAATCACTGCAATCTGCCTCCACTCGTACCATTCATCCATCTCATTTGTGTTTTCAGTGCAGTTACTTTGTTTTATATTAATACAGTTCAAACTATAAATTGATTAAGGTGAGCAAGAACATTGTAAGTGTGAAAGAAAATATATGTAACTGTTAAGTTGTGCTGTTTTTTTGGTCATCTTAATCAGTAGCTCCTTAATGTGGCAATATGTGGTATGTTCCATAGTGAGGTAGCCGTGAGTGTCCAGTAATCTAGATGAATATTCACAGTGTTGTAGTATATAGTGATATGCTATAGATTACTGGACACTCACAGCTACCTCACTCTTTATAACCATGGAAGATACCACATATTTCCACATTAAGATAAAGAGAGGTGCAACTCTTGAAAACTTGTCATTCTGACTAAAATGTGTGAACAATAAAAAAGGTATATACGTCGAAACTCTGATTATTCATCTAGATTACTGGACACTCATGGCTACCTCGCTCTTCATATATACATGATTGTAGGAAGTGGGGGGACGAGGGAGACAAATTCCCCCCAGATTTTTCAATGTGTGTGTTTATGTGTAGAGAAGCAGTTATGTGGTATTTTTATACTATATGTGGTGTCCCCCCCCCCCCAGATTTTCTTTCGCTTCTACACCCATGCATTTATATGAAATATTGCGATATATATATATGTATATACAGTTGCAAGCTAAAGTATGTGAACCCTTTGGAATTATATGGATTTCTGCACAAATTGGTCAAAAAATTTGATCTGATCTTCATCTAAGTCACAACAATAGACAATCACAGTCTGCTTAAACAAATAACACACAAATTATTAAATGTTGCCATGTTTTTATTCAACACACCATGTAAACATTCACAGTGCAGGTGGAAAAAGTATGTGAACCCTTGGATTTAATAACTGGTTGAACCTCCTTTGGCAGCAATAACTACAACCAAACGTTTCCTGTAGTTGCAGATCAGATGTGCACAACGGTCAGGAGTAATTCTTGACCATTTCTCTTTACAGAACTGTTTCAGTTCAGCAATATTCTTGGGATGTCTGGTGTAAATCGCTTTCTTGAGGTCATGCCACAACATCTCAATCGGGTTGAGGTCAGGACTCTGACTGGGCCACTTCAGAAGGCGTATTTTCTTCTGTTTAACCCATTCTGTTGTTGATTTACTTCTATGCTTTGGGTCGTTGTCCTGTTGTAACACCCATCTTCTGTTGAGCTTCAGCTGGTGGACAGATGGCCTTAAGTTCTCCTGCAAAATGTCTTCATAAACTTGGGAATTCATTTTTCCTTCGATGATAGCAATCCGTCCAGGCCCTGACGCAGCAAAGCAGCCCCAAACCATGATGCCCCCACCACCGTTGGGATGAGGTTTTGATGTTGGTGTGCTGGGCCTCTTTTTCTCCACACATAGTGTTGTGTGTTTCTTCCAAACAACTCAACTTTAGTTTCATCTGTCCACAGAATATTTTGCCAGTACTGCTGTGGAACATCCAGGTGCTCTTGTGCAAACTGTAAACGTGCAGCAATGTTTTGCTTGGATAGCAGTGGCTTCCTCTGTGGTATCCTCCCATGAAATCCATTCTTGTTTAGTGTTTTACATATCGTAGATTCGCTAACAGGGATGTTAGCATATGCCAGAGACTTTTGTAAGTCTTTAGCTGACACTCTAGGATTCTTCTTCACCTCATTGAGCAGTCTGCGCTGTGCTCTTGCAGTCATCTTTACAGGACAGCCACTCCTAGGGAGAGTAGCAGCAGTGCTGAACTTTCTCCATTTATAGACAATTTGTCTTACCATGGACTGATGAACAGCAAGGCTTTTGGAGATACTTTTATAACCCTTTCCAGCTTTATGCAAGTCAACAATTCTTAATCGTAGGTCTTCTGAGAGCTCTTTTGTGTGAGGCATCATTTACATCAGGCAATGCTTCTTGTGAAAAGCAAACCCAGAACTGATGTGTGTTTTTTATAGGACAGGGCAGCTGTAACCAACAACTCCAATCTCATCTCATTGATTGGACTCCAGTTGGCTGACAACTCACTCCAATTAGCTTTTGGAGATGTCATTAGTCTAGGGGTTCATATACTTTTTCCACCTGCACTGTGAAAGTTTACATGGTGTGTTCAATAACAACATGGTGACATTTAATTCTTTGTGTGTTATTAGTTTAAGCAGAGTGTGATTGTCTATTGTTGTGACTTAGATGAAGATCAGATCACATTTTATGACCAATTTGTGCAGAAATCCATATCATTCCAAAGGGTTCACATACTTTTGCTTGCAACTGTATATATATATATATATATATATATATATATATATATATACATATATTCTTTTTTTAATTGGACTAACAGTGATTTAAATAAACTGGCTTTTAAAACACCTATAGAATCAGGCAAAAATGTATATGACTGGGCTACCTTTGACAAACAACCTAACTACCTAAACACTGGCCATTTTTTGTAAGGAATGTTATTTTTTTCAATTTTACAAAGCATAAATAGGAAGAAACGTATTAACTACATTATCTCAGGCCAGCAATAGCAGAATAATTAACATTCTACATACAATAAATCATGCATTTATGCATTTTGTCAACTAAAGTTATAAAGGGAGCACATTGAAAAGATGTCTATATGTCGACACAAATTCTAGTGTTTCATCTGTAACTCAACATGACACAATAAATACTTTTTTCTCTGAAAGAAGCAACTAAGGCGCTTTTATTTGTTCTTCTTTTTGGCAGAAGTATCCTTGTTTATCTTACTTGAAGCGAGCAATTTGCTTTGGCTGGTGACTGTATCTAATATGTTTCTACCTTTTAATCTCATCAGTTGGATCTCTGTCACCTTCTCTTGATGTTAATGCTATGTCGTTGTCTTCCTCCTGAGTATAATAATGACAGCTGTATAGTTTTAAATTGAGCATATTCAATGAAACAGCTCAGTAATTATTGTTTATTTTCTTTAGTTGACTGTTTAGTATTTTATTTACATGCATTTATGTTTTTTATGGTAATAGTTTTAACTGCAACATGTTATTTGTTAATTAGTAATCACAATACATTAAATGAAAGTTGTATATTTAAAAAGGCTCATGATAATTATTCTATTGTTTTGATATGTATAATATGAATATCCTAATATACAATGTACAAGATTCTCTTTTATAGAAATGACAGATGCAACAGAAATAAACTAACTTAAAGGGCAATTGAAGATGTTTTTTCTTTGTTACACCTAAAAGAAGGCATTTGATAATTTTAATAAAACAGTGTGTTTCTTTTTTGAAATGTAGCTCCTGGAGCAGAATAAACTGCCTTGTAATGTATATTTGACCCTGTCAGTCAATGTGCAGCAATATAGCTATACAAGTCATAATTGTCTGCCAATGAAATCTAAAGTCTTGTATACTCTATGGTCACACTGAGGCATTTCCTGTGGCATCTCCAATATGTTTCTAATAAGTAGTGATGTCCCGAACAGTTCGCCAGAGAACTGTTCGCAGCGATTTTCGCATGTTCGCGTTCGAAACGAACGGCGAACATATGCGCTTTTTCGGTCCGCCCCGTATTCTTTATCATTGAGGAAACTTTGACCCTGCACCTTACAGTCAGCAGACACATTCCAGCCAATCATCAGCATACACTCCCTTCCAGAGCCTTCCATCTGAATGACAGCCTCCATTTTAGAATCATTCTGTAGCTGCACTCATTGAAAGAGGACATATATTCTACCTGCTGTTGATTTAATAAGGAAATAGATAGCCAGGCTGTGTATTTAGCTTTCACTACACACCTGAAGGACTCATTTGATATCTGTTGCAAGAACAGCAACCCAAAAAGCCCTTTTTAGGGCTAGAACATCATTTATTTTATTTTATTATTTTTTTCTGCTTATTTAATAGGGAAATAGAAAACCAGGCTGTGTATTTAGCTTTCACTACACACCTGAAGGACTCCTTTGATATCTGCTGCAAGGACAGCAACCCAAAAAGTCTTTTTTAGGGCTAGAACATCATTTATTTTATTTTATTATTTTTTTCTGCTGATTTAATAGGGAAATAGATAGCAAGGCTGTGTATTTAGCTTTCACTACACACCTGAAGGACTCCTTTGATATCTGCTGCAAGGACAGCAACCCAAAAAGCCCTTTTTATTTTATTTTATTATTTTTTTCTGTGTAATCTAATTGCATATGCCTGCCTGCTAGCGTGTGTGTGAGGCCTATTACATCTACTCTGCCAACTTTTGCCAGTGCACAGTGACACTCATATCTAGTGCAACCGTAGTGTGCAGTGAAATAAAACAACCCTTTTTTTTACTGTAATCGATTGAATATCAGTTGCCTGCCTACAGGCGTGTGTGTGAGGCCTATCGCATCTAGTCTGCCAACTTTTGCCAGTGCACAGTGACACTCATATCTAGTGCAACCCGTAGTGTGCAGTGAAATAAAACAACCCTTTTTTTACTGTAATCGATTGAATATCAGTTGCCTGTCTACAGGCGTGTGTGTGAGGCCTATTGCATCTAGTCTGCCAACTTTTGCCAGTGCACAGTGACACTCATATCTAGTGCAACCGTAGTGTGCAGTGAAATAAAACAACCCTTTTTTTACTGTAATCGATTGAATATCAGTTGCCTGCCTACAGGCATTTGTGTGAGGCCTATTGAATCTAGTCTGCCAACTTTTGCCAGTGCACAGTGACACTCATATCTAGTGCAACCGTAGTGTGCAGTGAAATAAAACAACCCTTTTTTTACTATAATCGATTGAATATCAGTTGCCTGCCTACAGGCATGTGAGTGAGGCCTATTGAATCTAGTCTGCCAACTTTTGCCAGTGCCCCGTGACACTCATATCTAGTGCAACCGTAGTGTACAGTGAAATAAAATAACCCTTTTTTGACTGTAATCGATTGAATATCAGTTTCCTGCCTACAGGCGTGTGTGTGAGGCCTATTGCATCTAGTCTGCCAACTTTGCCAGTGCACACTGATACTCATATCTAATGCAACCGTAGTGTGCAGTGAAATAAAACAACCCTTTTTTTACTGTAATCGATTGAATATCAGTTGCCTGCCTACAGGTGTGTGTGAGGCCTCTTGCATCTAGTCTGCCAACTTTTGCCAGTGCACAGTGACACTCATATGTAGTGCAACCCGTAGTGTGCAGTGAAATAAAACAACCCTTTTTTTACTGTAATCGATTGAATATCAGTTGCCTGTCTACAGGCGTGTGTGTGAGGCCTATTGCATCTAGTCTGCCAACTTTTGCCAGTGCACAGTGGCACTCATATCTAGTGCAACCGTAGTGTGCGGTGAAATAAAACAACCCTTTTTTTACTGTAATCGATTGAATATCAGTTGCCTGCCTACAGGCATGTGAGTGAGGCCTATTGAATCTAGTCTGCCAACTTTTGCCAGTGCCCCGTGACACTCATATCTAGTGCAACCGTAGTGTGCAGTGAAATAAAACAACCCTTTTTTTACTGTAATCGATTGAATATCAGTGTTCTGCCTACAGGCGTGTGTGTGAGGCCTATTGCATCTAGTCTGCCAACTTTTGCCAGTGCACAGTGACACTCATATGTAGTGCAACCGTAGTGTGCAGTGAAATAAAAGAACCCTTTTTTTGACTGTAATCAATTGAATATCAGTTGCCTGCCTACAGGCGTGTGTGTGAGGCCTATTGCATCTAGTCTGCCAACTTTTGCCAGTGCACAGTGGCACGCATATCTAGTGCAACCGTAGTGTGCGGTGAAATAAAACAACCCTTTTTTTACTGTAATCGATTGAATATCAGTTGCCTGCCTACAGGCATGTGAGTGAGGCCTATTGAATCTAGTCTGCCAACTTTTGCCAGTGCCCAGTGACACTCATATCTAGTGCAACCGTAGTGTGCAGTGAAATAAAACAACCCTTTTTTTACTGTAATCGATTGAATATCAGTGTTCTGCCTACAGGCGTGTGTGTGAGGCCTATTGCATCTAGTCTGCCAACTTTTGCCAGTGCACAGTGACACTCATATGTAGTGCAACCGTAGTGTGCAGTGAAATAAAAGAACCCTTTTTTGACTGTAATCAATTGAATATCAGTTGCCTGCCTACAGGCGTGTGTGTGAGGCCTATTGCATCTAGTCTGCCAACTTTTGCCAGTGCACATTGACACTCATATCTAGTGCAACCGTAGTGTACAGTGAAATAAAATAACCCTTTTTTGACTGTGATCGATTGAATATCAGTTGCCTGCCTACAGGCGTGTGTGTGAGGCCTATTGCATCTAGTCTGCCAACTTTTGCCAGTGCACAGTGACACTCATATGTAGTGCAACCGTAGTGTGCAGTGAAAAAAAAAGAACCCTTTTTTGACTGTAATCGATTGAATATCAGTTGCCTGCCTACAGGCGTGTGTGTGAGGCCTATTGCATCTAGTCTGCCAACTTTTGCCAGTGCACAGTGACACTCATATCTAGTGCAACTGTAGTGTACAGTGAAATAAAAGAACCCTTTTTTTACTGTAATCGATTGAATATCAGTTGCCTGCCTACAGGCGTGTGTGTGAGGCCTATTGCATCTAGTCTGCCAACTTTTGCCTGTGCACAGTGACACTCATATCTAGTGCAACCGTAGAGTGCAGTGAAATAAAACAACCTTTTTTTACTGTAATCGATTGAATATCAGTTGCCTGCCTACAGGCGTGTGTGTGAGGCCTATTGAATCTAGTCTGCCAACTTTTGCCAGTGCACAGTGACACTCATATGTAGTGCAACCGTAGTGTGCAGTGAAATAAAAGAACCCTTTTTTGACTGTAATCGATTGAATATCAGTTGCCTGCCTACAGGCGTGTGTGTGAGGCCTATTGCATCTAGTCTGCCAACTTTTGCCAGTGCACAGTGACACTCATATCTAGTGCAACTGTAGTGTACAGTGAAATAAAAGAACCCTTTTTTTACTGTAATCGATTGAATATCAGTTGCCTGCCTACAGGCGTGTGTGTGAGGCCTATTGCATCTAGTCTGCCAACTTTTGCCAGTGCACAGTGACACTCATATCTAGTGCAACCGTAGTGTGCAGTGAAATAAAACAACCCTTTTTTTACTGTAATCGATTGAATATCAGTGTTCTGCCTACAGGCGTGTGTGTGAGGCCTATTGCATCTAGTCTGCCAACTTTTGCCAGTGCACAGTGACACTCATATCTAGTGCAACCGTAGTGTACAGTGAAATAAAAGAACCCTTTTTTGACTGTAATCGATTGGATATCAGTTGCCTGCCTACAGGCGTGTGTGTGAGGCCTATTGCATCTAGTCTGCCAACTTTGCCAGTGCACACTGATACTCATATCTAGTGCAACCGTAGTGTACAGTGAAATAAAAGAACCCTTTTTTTACTTTAATCGATTGAATATCAGTTGCCTGCCTACAGGCGTGTGTGTGAAGCCTATTGCATCTAGTCTGCCAACTTTTGCCAGTGCACAGTGACACTTATATCTAGTGTCACAGTAGCTTGCACGCATAGTACCACTAATCGTAAAAAAAATGACAGGCAGAGGCAGGCCACCCCGCAGGGGTCGTCGTGGTCGTGGTGCTGTGATTCCCTTTGGCCATAAAATAATGCTGAGTTTTCAGAGGCAATGTACCCTGAACTTGAACAGTTCTGAGGACATGGTTGACTGGCTAACACAGGACACCCAATCTTCTACAGCTTCCTCTCTGAACCTAGACGCACCATCCTCCTCCAGCTTAGCTTCGGGCACCTCTCCAGTTACCACTCGCCCGCCTGCCGCCACCACCAACACTAGCACCACAGCCGCTTCACTTGATCCGTCAGCAGGTTATTTACACATCCGTTGGAAGAAATGAGTGATGCACAAACATTAGTGCCAGAGGATGTAGATAACAGGGATATGTCTTAGTCAGGCAGCATTACACACCTGGACGTACGGTCTGATGATGTTGTACCCGGTGCTGCTTCCTTTGTTGAGTTGTCAGATACAAGTGAAGCGATTGATGATGACGATGCATCCGTGGATGTCACGTGGGTGCCCGCTATAAGAGAAGAAGAACAGGAGGAAAGTTCAGATGGGAAGACAGAGAGGAGGAGGAGACGAGTTGGAAGCAGCGGGAGGTCATCAAAAGTAGCTAGTGGCACAGTCAGACAGCATGCATCGGCACCCGGGGTCAGCCAGACAGCACGCCAGTCAATGCATGGTTTTGCCACCACCAGAATGCCGTCATTGTAGAGCTCAGCAGTGTGGCAATTTTTTCGTGTGTCTGGCTGTGACAACAGTGATGCTATTTGCAACCTGTGCGAAAAGAAACTGAGTCGTGGGAAGTCCAACACCCACCTAGGTACAACTTCTTTGCGAAGGCACATGATGTCACATCACAAACGCCTATGGGATCAACACATGAGTACAAGCAGCATACAAAGTCAAAGCTGCCATCCGCCTCCTGGTCCAGCATCTTCAGCCACCTCAACCACTGCTGCCCTGCTTGCCCCCTCTCAACCATCCGCCACTCCGTGTCTCGCGCTTAGCAGTCCCTGCTCATCTGCCCACAGTCAGGTGTCTGTCAAGGAAATGTTTGAGCGTAAGAAGCCAATGTCACAAAGTCCCCCCCTTGCCCGGCAACTGACAGCTGGCATGTCTGAACTCTTAGCCCGCTAGCTTTTACCATACAAGCTGGTGGAGTCTGAGGCGTTCAAAAAATTTGTAGCTATTGGGACACCGCAGGGGAAGGTACCCGGACGAAATTTCTTTGCACAAAAGGCAATCCCCAACCTGTACTCGATTGTGCAAAAGGAAGTAATGGCATCTCTGGCACACAGTGTTGGGGCAAGGGTCCATCTGACCATGGATACCTGGTCTGCAAAGCATGGTCAGGGCAGGTATATCACCTACACTGCGCTTTGGGTAAACCTGGTGACGGCTGCCAAGCATGGAATACGTGGCTCTGCAGAGGAGTTGGTGACACTGCCACGACTTGCAGGCAGGCCTGCTTTCACCTCCTCTACTCCTCCTACTCCATCCTCTTCCATAACCTCCTCGGCTGAGTCCTCTTCTGCTGCTGCTATGTCTTGCTCCACATCAACGGCACCCCCCAGCTCCACAGGTACTATTCCACATCCCGGATACGGCAGTGTCACGCCGTCTTGGGGTTGACTTCCCTGAAAGCAGAGAGTCACACCGGACCAGCACTCCTGTCCACCCTGAACGCACAGGTGGATCAGTGGCTGAATCCGCACCAACTGGAGATCGGCAAAGTGGTTTGTGACAACGGAATAAATTTGTTGTCGGCATTGAATTTCGGCAAGTTGACAAATGTGCCGTGCATGGCACATGTGTGTAATCTGATTGTACAACGCTTTGTGCATAAGCACCCAGGCTTACAGGATGTCCTGAAGCAGGCCAGGAAGGTGTGTGCCCATTTCAGGTGTTCCTACTCGGCCATGGCGCACTTTACAGATATCCAGCGGCGAAACAACATGCCAGCGAGGCACTTGATTTTAGACAGCCCGACACGTTGGAATTCAACACTCCTAATGTTCGACCGCCTGCTCCAACAAGAAAAGGCCGTTAACAAGTATTTGTATGACCGGGGTGCTAGGACAGCCTCTGCGGAGATGGGGATTTTTTTGCCACGTTACTGGAAGCTCATGCGCAATGCCTGTAGGCTTATGGGTCCTTTTGAGGAGGTGACAAACCTGGTCAGTCGCACCCAGGGCACCATCAGCGACATCATACCATTTGTTTTCTTCCTGGAGCGTGCCCTGCGAAGAGTGCTGGATCAGGCCGTAGATGAGTGTGAAGAGGAAGAGTTGTGGTCACCATCACCGCCAGAAACAGCCTTATCAGCATTGCATCGCTGGAAGAGGATTGTGAGGAAGAGGAGTCAGAGGAGGAATGTGTCTTTGAGAAGGAGGAGGAAGACCAACAACAACAGGCATCCCAGGGTGCTCGTTGTCACCTATCTGGTACCAGTGGTGTTGTACGTGGCTGGGGGGAAGAACATACCTTCACTGAGATCACTGAGGACGAGGAACGGGACATGACTAGCTCGGCATCCAACCTTGTGCAAATGGGGTCTTTCATGCTGTCGTGCCTGTTGAGGGACCCTCGTATAAAAAGGGTGAAGGCGAACGACCTGTACTGGGTGTCCACGCTACTAGACCCCCGGTATAAGCAGAAAGTGCCTGAATTATCACAAATTATCACAAGTCGGAAAGGATGCAGCACTACCAAAATAAATTAAAAAGTATGCTTTACAAAGCGTTTAAGGGTGATGTCACAGCACAAAGGCAATCTAACAGCGGAAGAGGTGAACATAATCCTCCTCCTCCCACGATGACGCCGACAAGGAGAGGACGCTTTACAGACGTGTTGTTGATGGAGGACATGCAGAGCTTTTTAAGTCCTATGCATCGCCACAGCCCTTCGGGTTCCACCCTCAGAGAACAACTCGACCGTCAGGTAACAAACTACCTCACCATAACTACAGATATAGACACTATGAAGAGCGATGAACCCCTTGACTACAGGGTGTGCACACTTGCCCTGTGGCCTGAGCTATCCCAATTTGCCATAGTACTTCTGTCCTGCCCCGCTTCAAGTGTCCTGTCACAAAGGACCTTCAGTGCAGCAGGAGGTTTTGTCACTGATAAGAGAAGTCGCCTATGTCAAAAAAGTCTAGATTACCTCACCTTTATTAAGATGAATGAGGGATGGATCCCGAAGGGACTGACAGTGGGCGATACATTCGATTAAAAAAGGTCTGATAGATGAGCTGCCTTGAGCTAATAATGGTCCACAAACTAACATCAATTTTTCTGGTCGCTGCAACAATACCTCATTTTTGCATTTAAATTCTTTTATTGTCAGAAGGCGTACAGCATGTAAGAAAAATAATGCATTTTTGAACAGTCTTGCATAACAGTTGTGCAAAAATACATATTTACAATAAAGACATTTTGTGAAAGTTAGCTGGTTATTCCTTCTTATATTTACTTTTTAGATTAATAATTTTCTTATTTTTTACTGTGATTGCAATTTAAGAGATACCTAAAACATGGTAAAACAGACAATAGTAAAAAGTATATCTGCAGGGAACACCAAAGTCCTATTAGCTATCATCCCTCCAGCAGTATTAGCTTATTATTTACAATATATAACCTGGGCAATCACCCTTGGGGTACCCTAGGGCAGGCTTCAGTGAACGACCTCTCCTTTCCTGGGATGATTTTGCCGCCGGTTGCTTCTGAAGGGTCTCCAGGGCTCCCCCACTCCGGTCCTTCCCCCAGTGTCGCTTCAACCAGTAACAAATGTTTTATATTTGTAAAGCGACCCAAAGATCCCCCTTGATAGAGGTTTATCTTTACAAATTTTGGAGAACCAATTTAAGACCGGTGTCCCCTGTTTCTGGCTCAGGGAGTGTGTGAAATGCCTCAGCGTAGAGTAATTGTAATGTTCTGACAGCGGTAGCTCATGCTTGTCCCTCAGTTCCTCATAGTTGAGCATCTGGCCCTTTACTAACCAGTCTCCCAGTCTATCTTGTTTCCTTGACCTCCACCAGTGTTGTGATATTGTGATCATGTGTTTCGGGGCCTGAGGGTGGTCAAGAATTGGTGTCATTTGGGTGGATCCAGGGAACAAACCTGTGTGTTTCTTGGCCCATTTCCAGTATGATAGTGAGTGTCTGATTAGGGGGCTTGGCGAGTTTTTAAGGCTCTGAGGCAATTCTGATAGCCAAGCCACCTTGTCCCAGGTTAAGGGCCTTAAAGTGTGGTTCTCTAAATACACACAGGCCGGTTGATGACATATAGAATGTGCTATTGGGAGGAAAGATAGGTGAACAGGTATTAATCTGAATAAATAGTACAACAAAATACACCACTCCTATCTGGTGGCACCTTAGATTGCACGCGCAGTGCCCTAAATTCGAAGTGGGAAGTCCGACCAAGCATCTTTTTCCATGTCCCTGTTCCAAAAATCCATGCCATATACACGTCCCCTGATAGGTGACGTAACAGGTATTAAACTGATAGGAATGAGTAGTACAACTTAATACACCACTCCTATCTGGTGGCACATTATATTGCACGTGCAGTGCCCCAAAGTCGAAGTAGGAGGTCCGACCAAGCATCTTTTTCCATCTCCCTGTTCCATAAATCCATGCCATATACACGTCCCATAATAGTGGACGTAACAGGGATTAAACTGATAGGAATAGTACTACTTAACAGTACACACCTAATAATAAGGCAGACAGAGGCAACGCGTATAATCTTCCATGCTGTGCAGTGGAAGCCCCCAGACTCTGACCTGTGTATAATCTTCCATGCTGGGCAGTGGAAGCCCCCAGACTCTGACCTGTGTATAATATTCCATGCTGGGCAGTGGAAGCCCCCAGACTCTGGCCTGTGTATAATCTTCCATGCTGGGCAGTGGAAGCCCCCAGACTCTGGGAGTCTGAAGAAGAGGAGTCAGAGGAGGAAGGTGGCTTTGAGGAAGTGGAAGACCTAACACAGCAGACGTCCCAGGGGTCTTGTTGTTCCCTTTCGGGACCCTTGGTGGCTGGGTGGAGGACCTTCAATGACATCAGTGAGGACAAGGAACGGGACATGTCTAGCTTGGTATCCAACCTTGTGCAAATGGGGAGTTTGCGGTTGTGCAAAGGGACTGTTTGCGGTTGTTTGCGATGTATTAAACGGGGAGATTGGTCTGTTACTGTGAAGCTGGCGTAACCCTTACACTACCTGATCAATACAACATCATACCTGATGTTTTAAAGCATGTTATTCCAAACAATTTAGGAATGTTAGGTGATTTATGCCCTTTATGGCTTAAAACCAGACTCTGCATCAACTATGTCATTTTCCGTGGGAGTTTTGCCATGGATCCCCCTCCGGCATGCCACAGTCCAGGTGTTAGTCCCCTTGAAACAACTTTCCCATCCCTATTGTGGCCAGAAAGAGTCCCTGTGGGTTTTGAAATTCGCCTGTCCATTGAGTCGCCTGCCCATTTGATGTTCGCGACATCACTACTAATAAGGTTAAACACGTTTTACTAAATTTTATCATTTGCATTCCATGTCATTATAATCTTACTATAAGATGAAAAATATATTTTTTTCAGTGGCTTATTAGTGTAGATTAACAAGTGTGTTTACTGTAGCTTTTCATTAAAACTATTTTATAATTTATATAGTTTATATATACCAAGATACTGCCTTGTCAGCAGGTAATTCTAATGTTAAGATTTGCATTTAAAGACAATCTATATGATGTGTAAGACTGGATCATCTTCATAACATCACCAAGTAGATGACCAACATTCTCTGAGCTCAAACATGTATCCAGTTAGCAATGTGCATAGACATAAATGGATAACAAATTGTTTGAGCTCTGGATACTTCACGCCAAAGCACCAGATAGGAAGCCACTTTATAATATGCTGATCGTTACAAGGAATTACGAGTTAGAAAAAGACTGGATTCAAACAGGCCCTATCAAAAGTAACACCTTTATAGATTGGTCAATATGGGAAAAATATATAAAGGAACACAAAAACATATGACTTTCTCTTGTTTCCTTTATTTTAAATGTAAGATACCAATAACATTTTTTCTTCCTTATTTCTTTTTTTTTCTTTTATATATAACCTCAGTAAAAGAATGAAAGTTGAGTATGAATGTAATATTGTACATTACCAAAACAAGAATTTTGTTCCTGAAGCTCATTTTTATCTGCTTACCAAATGTACAATATGTATGAAGTATATAATATGTATTGTCATGTTTATTCTGTAAATGTCTGTATGCTTTATAAAACTAATAAAAAAAAAAATATGCTGATTGTAAATGAGGAGTTGCCGATATGAATTAACAAGTAACATGTATTAATGTGTTTAACACCTAAGTTTAGCAAATTCCTCAATACACCTATTATCATTAATTCATAACAAAAAAAGCTTTGAGAATAATTTGAGGTATAGATGGGAGAGAGATTGCTTAATTCCTTGCTCTGTAATACGATGGGTACTATGGGCCTCATTCTATTACCGGCCGTAAATCGGCCGTAAGGCTGCGATTCCTTGCGAGGGTTCTGTTAACTCGCGATTCTATTATATGGCCCCGCAAGGATCTCCTCTTTTCTCCTGCTTTTCTCCTCCGCATATCTTGGAACCGGCCGTAAGCTCTGAAATATAAAAACGCAGTTCAAATTAACTGTTTATTTTCCGGCTGCGGCGTGGGCGGGTCTGAGGTGCTCCAAGCACTCTGGACTTTTTACATGGATATTTTACGGATATTAAAAATAAAATATTTTACGGATTTGAGTATAGGATAATTATGTGCTATTTTTTCAAACACCTAAAATCCATTTATAGTCTTCTCAAAGTGCAGGATGGCTTTATTTGAGCTATTTTATGTGCTTAATTGGTGCTAGCGGGACCTCTTTCCTGCAAGTAAGCAGCGGCTCGTTTTTTAGCCTTGCAGAGAGGTTTCCCGTAGCAATTGAATTGCAAATAGGAATTTCTTACGGCCGAAACTCTTGCGGCCGTTTTAGATCAAAGGCTTTCCTCCGGCGCGAGCGGCCGCAAGAGATAGCAAGGCGCCGGCCGCAAGCCTGCCGGAGCCGCCGGCCGTAAGGGAATAGAATAGCCGAATAGCTTGCGGCCGGTCCTTGCGGCCCCGCAACGGCTGCGGACGCTAATAGAATGAGGCCCTATGTGCCTCATTCAATTGCGATTTGGCCAATTGAATAGGGCTCTATATAAGCACAGAGCATATTTTTTACAGAAGTTTTTAGTTAGTGAACTTCTATCCAAAAGCAACATCTTCACTAACTAAAAACGTCTGTAAAAAAAGATATGCTATGTGCTTATATAGAGCCCTATTCAATTGGCCAAATCACAATTGAATGGGGCCCTAATTATCAAAATGGGCATAAGTGACATTAAAACAAGTACAGTTAAATGTACTGACTTCCTAGGATTTTCTATAGGATCTATTTAGCAAGCAGTGTTAAAGTGTATCCCAGCATGATAAGTACACTTCCTTATTTTATGTTTTAACCCCACTTACTTTTTTTTTTAAATAACACTCTCTCTAATAGTTTACATTTAACATGCTGCTGTAGAATGTACCATTTTGATTAACTTCCTGAGGTATGAGGAGACTTTAATGAAGAGAGGAAGCTTTCATCTACACAAGAGGGGTAGGGCATCTAAAACAGCCAGTATTTTCATTAAAACTAATGGAAAGCTTATTAATTGACAAAGCACATATACTCTTGGGAAAATAGGAGTCCTGAGGCAGGAGGAGACTTTAAATGAAGAGAGGAAGGTTTTATCTACATAAGGGGAACAGGGCATCTGAAAAAGCCACTGTTTTCATTAAAACTAATGGAAAGCTCATTAGTTGACAAGTACACATACTCTTGAGAAAGTAGGAGTCATAATCAGTATAGAAAAGAAAATGTAACCTCACAGTAAAGTTAAAAATACAAATTCATTTATTTAGTATGCTTTTTAAAAAATATTGTTTGTATTATCAAATTTAGTTATTCACACAGTGGTCCTTTAACCCTCCCCAGATTGAATCTGGTGTATCTTATCAGCAGTTTATAGCATTCTATTTTAAAAGGGTTATCTTTTTTATAGCTACATTTTTTTGATACTCACGGAGTCTCATTTGTTCTGTTCTTGGGTCTGATGCTCACTCTCCTAAAGCTGACTTTATAAAAGTACTAATGCAATAAATTCATGGTTTTCTAAATATTCTCAACTACTTGTCTATTTTTGACTTAATATAGTTCTGTTTCTTACTGTCTTTGACAAAGATCTTACCTTGTTTTGTTCCTTGCAGATTATCTTTCCTTATGTCTCTTTTTTTCTAAAGCCTCCTTGGCTTTTGATGATTTGTCTGTTACAAACCTTGAGGCTTTGTTCGTCAGCATCTGCTATGTCACTCCACCACACCATTCACAGCACCACATTTAATCAATCTTTATGACAGCAAGCGCACTGATAAATGTAGAAGCATTCAGACAGCAGATTTCCATGATTTTGTGTTTTACATAAATATTATTTATTTCAGAAGTTTTACGATGTTGATAAGGGATCCTTTTATTCGTGATATGAAAAATCAGATCAGACTTAAATGCTATCTTGAGGGTCTACAGTGGTGGGAAATCAGTAACATTGTTGAAGGTGCCTTTTCTTGTTAATATAAATAGGTAGATCATCAGCATTTTTTACCTGACTGTGCACTTCCTCAGTACTAACCCACACAGCACATATCTGAAGTTATTAATATGCCATGTGATATTAAATTGCCACTAAAAGTATATATATATATAAATATATATATATATATAAATATATATATATATATTCAACTTAATTACGGTAAATATAGACAGCAGTTAAACTTCATACTTATTAAGGAGATTTATAGATTTATAGATCTATCAAATATAGCCCGAATAGTATGCAGGAGGTGCATCTTCCAATTCTATCTTTTTAAAATATATATTGTTTTTTTCCTGCTGCCTATAAGTATAGTCATTAAGTTGAAAAACACATATATCTTTCTTAAAGGCTAATTTACCTACATTAACTAATTGGGCGAGATTGGCTCGCATTGGGATTTTTAAAAGATAAGGTGTGACATTATTTATGAAATAAGACTACATCTCAGCTATTTATTACATAGTTACATACTGTAGTATTTGAGGTTGAATAAAGACTGTTAGTCCATCAAGTTCAACCTTTTTAGATCTCTTCTGATCCTTTTAATATGTGAACTATTTGTTAATAATTGTTAATTGATCCAGAGGAAGGCAAACAGAAAAAAACATTGAAACTTTGCCAATTGTCTCATAAGGGAAAAAAAAAGCAAAATTCCTACCTGACCCCAGAGACTGAAGATCAAATTTCTCCCTGGATCAATATTCCTTTGCTAGTTATCTAGGATAACCTTGAATGCCCTCTTTATTCAAAAATATAGCAAACCCTTTTTTAAAGGTAACAAATCCCTTTGTGGGGAGATTACTTCATTATCTGATTTAATTACCTTGCACAACTTAGTATCATCAGCAAAAATGGAGACACTACTTTTGAGTCCTACTTCTACGTCATTAATAAATATGTTAAAAAGGAGAGGACCTAATACTGAACCTTGAGGAACCCCACTTACCACATTAGTCCAATCAGAGTATGTTCTGTTTACAACAACCCTTTGCTTCCTGTCTTTTAGCCAGCTCACAATCACAAGATATTTACTGCAATTCCTGTATCCTTTAGTTTGCTCAATAGTCTTCCATGTGGCACTGTATCAAAAGTCTTTGCAAAATCCAACAAGACTACATCTACTGAGTTGCCCTGATCAAAGTTCCTACTAACCTCCTCATCAAACTAATTAGATTGGTCTGACATGACCTATCTTTCATAAATCTGTGTTGTCTAATTATTGTTCAAATAGATATATTCTTGTATATTGTCCCTTATTAACCCTTCTAAAATCTTATAGACTACAGAAATGAGGCTTACAGATCTATAGTTAACTCGATTTGCTGCCTTCTTAAATACAGGTATCACCTCTGCTTTTCGCCAGTCATTTGGTAGCGACCCTGGGATGAGTGAGTCTTGAAAAATGAGATATAATGGTTTGGCTATTACAGAACTCAGTTACCTCAGTACTAAGGGTTCCCCTATTTTAACATATGATATTATATCAATATTACTTGTGATGACTAAATCAAAGATAGCCTTATTTCTAGTAGGTTCTTGTATAACCTGGGCCAGATAATGATCCTTGAGTGTACTCAAGAACCTGCTCCCTTTAGCTGAACTGCTGGTCTTATTTATCCAGTTTTTTTCAGGGTATTTAAAATCTCCCATTATTAGAACTTGCCCATGCTTAGCTGCATTATCAATCTGCAGCAATAGTTGCAGTTCATCACCCTCAATTATATTTGGGAGTTTATAGCATATTCCTACCAATATGAGTTTATAATTAGCTCCTCCGCTATTTAACGCAACCCACAAAGATTCAATGTTGTCGCTAGTTCCACCATAAATATCTTCTCATACTACAGGTTTAAAATCAGGCTTAACATACAGACAAATTCCTCCTCCTCTTCTATCATTACTCATATTTTTTCTAAATAAATTATAACCATCCAAATTAACTGTCCAGTCATGAGATTCATCCCACCAAGTTTCAGTAATGCCTATGAAGTCCCATGTTTCTTGTACCGCTAATAATTCTAGCTCGCCCATTTTCCAGGCAAACTTCTTGCATTAGCAAGCAGACACCATATGTTGCTATGGCGCTGTTGTTTTGAAGTGCTTGCCCTACTGTCTATTGTAACCCTCCCCCTTCTCCTCCCCCATGAGTAGATAGTTCATCCCTTTCCCCCTATTCTATTTCTACCCCAGTACTTCTATCTAGTCCCTCCCCCCACCTACTAGTTTAAAAACTTCCCCAGCCATTCTACCATCCTTCCCCCTAGCACAGCAACCTCGTCATTTAAATGCAATCCATCACTGCTATAGAGATTGTACCCAAGTGAAAAGTCAGCCCAATGCTCTAAAAACCCTAAACCCTCTGTCCTGCACCACTGTTTTAGCCACATATTAACTTTCCTAAGCTCCTTCTGTCTCCCTGGGCTAGCATGTGGCACTGGTAGTATCTCAGAAAATACTACCTTGGAGGTCCTAGCTTTAAGCTTATTCCCTAGCTCTTTGAAATCACTTATTTTGTCATTGGTACCAATATGTAACAAAACAGACGGTTCATTTCCAGCCCCTCCCAATAATTGATCTACCTGATCCACAACATGATGAACCCAAGCACCCTGGAGACAGCAGACTGTTCGATTGCAGGGATCTGAGTGACAAATCACCCTGTCTACCTTCCTAATAGTAGAGTCCCCTACCACCAAAACCTTTCTCTTGCCCTGCCTATGCTGCACGCTGTACAGGAGAGAAAAAACAAGGAAATATAAAATATACAATAATGACAACAAGCAGAAAATGGAGGACCCTGTTTTGAGCTTCAAGTATTGTAAGAAGTGCTTTTTTCCCAAAGCACCTCACAAGATTAGATACTCACCACTTACAATCTAAAGGTAATGGAAGAGGGAAGAGTAGATAAGGAATAGAAAAGTTAGGAAGGAAGTGAGAGGTACATAGAAAAGAAGTTGGGAAAATAGAGAGGTTAGGTTATTTATTAGTTAGAGAGGGAAAAGATGTGATATAAAGTGATTGGCCGTATTATGTATCATGGTATCTGTCCCTAGTGGACAGATAATGTAACCTGCAGATGGAAATGTCAGGAGACACATAGTTTAACCACAGCTTAAGTAGAAGGCGTTCATGGGAGAGTAAAAGAGGAGAGGAGGGCATGAGAGGTGAGAAGTCTGAGGAAAACACAGGGGTATATAAGGAAGAAGCAGGCAAGAGGAAATATAGTGTAAAAAGTTAATAGGAATAGGTAGCAGAAGCTGAATTGGTCAGGTGTAGAAGAGTATTATGACTTAATAAATTAAAGCTAAAAATGGATGGGTTGGGTGAGGGGCAGGGAGGGAGGGGATTGAGACTTGGAGAGTGGGACAAAGTGACCAGAAGTATCTGAGGGCAAATGAGAGTAGTTTAAGATGGGATATAAAAAGTTACTGACACAACACATGGCTTTAAACAAACAATGCTATCGATGGGGGATGGTACAGAGGAAATCACATGTATACAATTAGTTCTAGATGACAAGTGGCAATGTCAGTAGATAAAATAACATATATTAATCATAAAATTGATAAATAATTAACAATGGCAGAGAATACTTAGAAGTCCAGGTACCTGAGTTAGGTGATGTTCTTGGGAGCCACGAGACAGGGAGAGTGGGACAAAGATACCAGGAGTATCTGAGTTAGGTGAGGTTCTTGGGAGACAGGGAGGAACTCTCACGGTGAGAAAACAAATCAATGTATTTGTATAAAGATTGATTTTCTGCACCTTAACCCAAACACAACAAAGTATATATTTTTTGTTGTATTTTCTTTCTTATAATACCCCTTTTCTTTGAACTCCTTCCTTTTATTCAATCTCCCACACTTACACACTAACTATACTTACATTAGAACTGTTTGCAAGCTCCCAAGTTCTCTCCTTCCCTGTTAAAATAGACCCTGCCTACTCACCTGCAGAATGATTACAGAGCACAGGACAGAAAACACCCTTTAGCTCCCTGTCCTGACTCACAGATCACCCACTCTCACCTGGACACTGATTATAGAGCACAGACCAGAATACACTGCACTGATTTACAGATCATATTCAAACAGAACACCACTAGAGTGCACACAGATATACCTTGCACAGGCCAGACCACACCCACTCTCACCTGGACACTGACTACAGAGCACAGGACAGAAGACACTGCACTGACACACAGATCAGATTAAAAAATGTGTTTTTTTATAAATGAACAATAAAGTTATCTATAAATAAAATGGTTTAAAAATAAATGCGAAGCTCTCTGAGTTGCTGGGTGTTTCTCCACTCTTTCCCCCTTGATTTAGATTGTTTCTATAGAAGCTATTTAAGTTATCTTAGTAGAAGCTGTTTAATCAATTAGGATTTAGGATTTAAGCATCCATTTGATCTGCCCGTAAAGTAGCCAATTCTTTCAAAATCACAAACAATGATAGGGGAATATAAGTCAATACAACTGAATAATTAAACAGCTGCCAGAAAATTTCAATGGCCTCCACAAAAACAATGTTGAGTCATTTGACACGAGGGAGGTGGCGACAGATCCTGCATAATAGACAGGTAACATTTATTTTAAGACCATTTAATTTAAAGTTAGCTTTATTGTTGAATTTCTAAATACACTTTTCTTGAATTAACAAGAGATGAACTAGAATCTAACAGTCCTTTATGTGGTGCTTACATGGACCTTTAAGCACAATGAAGCCCATGTGCATTCATTAGTATGTCTGTCACAATGTTACTTAAGGAATCAAATACAGTATGTATTTCAATGTACTTGTATTTAAACTTAAATTGATAGCAGTATACACATTGTTTTAAGCATACTGATCATAGTGGATATGCTTAGGCTAGCGGAAGGTGGGAAGTTTGAGAACAGGGGTGTAGGAACTGGGGGGTATAGGGGGACAAATCCCCTGGATTATACCAGTAGAGGGACATTCTTCTAGTAATAATGTAATGGCTCGATAAACTCCTAGCATTAGCATTTCTGTTATACAGTGGAGTGTAACTGCATGAGCTGACCATGAAGCCTTCTTGCTGATCCCACCCTCTTCTTCACTGCATAACTTTAACCTCTCACAACAGACCTGGCTGACCCTTCTCTCATACACCAGAGCTGTGATTGTGAGAAGATCATAAATAGGAGGAAGTGGGAAATGCTCAGACACGCCATAGCATGTGCACAAATAATGTGCAGCATGTATATGTATATACAGGGTGGACAAAAATACCTAAAATGTTGGAGCCTGGAAGATTTTATAGGCGATTAGAAGACAGACGGTGGTCCAGTGGTTAGGATTCAGTGCTTTCAGTGCTGCAACCTGGGTTCAGTTCAAGTCAGGGAACCAAGAGATTACACCACCCTGAAGCCATGCAAGTTTGGGCTTGGATGGAGACCACCTAGGAATACCAGGAGATGCATGTTGCATACAGATGTGGTCAACTGCAGAAGGAACTGGCAACCCACTCCAGTATATTTGCCATGAAAACCAAATGGATAAGCATGCATGGTGTGTTGTGGTCCATGAGGTTAAAGAGAGTCTGACATGGCTGAACATGGCAAACACTCACAGGAGACAGACAGGAGCCTTGTAGAAAGCCTTTCATAGAAATGCATAATAAATTGAAAAAAATGTAAGGACCCGCAGAACAAATTTTAGGAGCCCAGCAGCCCTATTAAATTCATTCAACGGTAAAACTTGTAGCCCGTAAAGGAGCCCGCTAGACCCTTCAGCTAGTAAATTGTCCTCTTACAGTTATCCACAATCGATCTGCGGGTTACATGCGGAAAAACCCTACGGCTATCGAAATCGGAACTCCGTTGCGGCTAAGCCTTTGATCTTGCAGGCTCACAAATCTCTATTAAATTGCTACAAATCCACTGGTGCTCAAACCCGTAAACGGCAAATGGTGCCAAAAAGCCTAGGGGTACTAGAGAGGACCCGCAAGGGAGTTAAAGTCCTATTCGTAGGACTGTAAATGCAAATATCAAAGGGAAAGTGATGTTAGGTATTAAAATGAATAGCTCTCAAATCTGCAATATAAATTCCTTTTTTTGTTTAATTTCCGTGTTATATGGATCCCGGCAATCAATCTGTTAATACATATAATAGAACTCGCTTGGACTAGAATATAATATTTATTAATATTGCATTATTTCTGGAATGCGGGTCCAATCGTAACTCGTACTTCAAACTCGTAAGGGATTGAAATCTAAACTCCATTTTTCAGTGACGTAATGATGACAATCTTTTTTACCCTTGGCTTCATCTAAACCCGTAACTATGGGTTTGACTAATTGATCATGTTCACGGCCGCAAATGCAACGTGTGCAATAATGGTTTACGGGTTTGGTCAGTTGTGGGCTTGGCTAATTTTATTGCTCTGTAACTCTGCCGAATTTCAAGCCTACAGGCTTTGCAGGTGTACTGGTGCCGCTACAGGCTTGGAATTTTCTCTACATAACCTTACTACAACTTACTACCCAATGAAACCGCTGATCAGATCTTCTTCTTTTTAAAACCCTGCCACCCCCACAGGACTCCTACACCCTTGTTCAAGATGCATACTATCCTCACATAGAGAGCTAGCCCAGTATCTGTGAAGTTAATCTAAACCAGGGGTCACCAAACTCGGTCCTGGAGGGCCGACCCAGGCCTGGATTTGTGGATATCCTTGCTGCAAACAGGTGAGAATCTTGTTTCTTCAGCCATCCTGATTGACTCACCTGTTTGCAGCAAGGATATCCACAAATCCAGGCCTGGGTCGGCCCTCCAGGACCAAGTTTGGTGACCCCTGATCTAAACTAATATCAAGACCAAAAACCATGTAGTTATGTAAATATAGATTATTTTCTTGAGGTGTCCTATCCAGTTGCTAACAGAACCAGCATGATGTAAAGACTCTTTATTAGGGAAAAGGGGAGAGTGGTATCATTTATTTGTTGGCTCTTTTGTTCACCCCCTATGGGCACTTACAATATATAAGGTATAAGTGGCCCTTCATTCATTAGTTCTGCCACAGGTTTAATGTCCTCTGAATTCTACAGACATTAGTTAATATATGACACAGGCTACAGTTGTGCTCGTATTTTCAAAATATAGCTAGAATTAAGTTGAACATTGAACATTTCTGTATTTGTTTATTTCAAACTTTCGAAAAATGTGTATCCATTATCAAGTCAAGTTCTTCACAGGAGCTTAATATAAATATTACACTTTAGTGATACTTTAACAACCAAGAACAACTCATTTGCACCAGTGTCTAAATATTTGGTAAATGTAAGATTTTGAGATTACCGTTTAGATTGCAACTGATTACATATTTGTATGCACTGCTTACAACCACATATACCTACAAGATTACTGAGCTCAACATGGTACATACAAAGCTGTACATTTCTATTTCCCAATTTCACTATATGCTTGAACTATTATCAGAAGCAAAAGAGATATATTTTTCAGGAAAGTTAGGTGATGGGAAAAAATGTGCTGTCTGACTGTGGAATAAAAAGTTACTGTGTTTAAAATTATATGGTATATAACAGTGCCTTTTAAAATATTAGAGAAGATCAAAAGTATGAGTGTGCAATGAGATACAGAGCTTCAACTTTAGTTTAAAAACATCGTAACTCGTACTTCAAACTCGTAAGGGATTGAACTCTAAACTCCATTTTTCAGTGACGTAATGATGACAATCTTTTTTACCCTTGGCATCGTCTAAACCAGTAACTATGGGTTTGACTAATTGATCATGTTCACGGCCGCAAATGCAACGTGTGCAATAATGGTTTATTAGAGAAGATCAAAAGTATGAGTGTGCAATGAGATACAGAGCTTCAACTTTAGTTTAAAAACATACTTTGTATTTAGAGTCGCTTCTATTTATGCTGCTTCCTGAATCCAAAAATGTGTCAGAAAATAATTCCAATACAATGCCACCATGAAACACCTGTCACGTTCTGCTCGTCGTTGGGCTTGAAAAGCCTGCCAGACTCATTCTACCCGCAGCAGCCCGGTTTTATGTTCCCGCACACATGATGGCGTACTAGGATTCTAGGACAAGTTGCAGATTCTCAGGCTAAATTATGAGGTTCCAGGACAAGTTGCAGAAATTATTTTTAGATTAAAAAAATAATAAAAACCTTCCCTCTAAATGAAAATACCATGCATATGTGTCCCAAACTTTATTCTGCAGTACACATTTTTATACCATGTTTGCCACAATATAACAAAGAGGTGATATAAAGAAATTCAATGTAACAACATTTGGTGTTGTCCCACATGTGTTAGGACTTCCACCAAGGGCATGGTGACAGTCTGCCTATTTTCCCATCTAGGTACCAATGAGTCTCTGGCTCCAAATGTCAGACAACTCTGGTTAGTGTCTTGGTACAGCAAGGGTCTGACAGGGTAATGTAACACCTGAGACAGAGTGTCTGAGGAGCCTAGCTGAGAGGAGTGTACTGGCTAGTGGGCCTATGGTGCCATGTAACTGGGGAGGGGATATCTATTGCACCTGGTGGTTGTGGGGAGGATAGGGTATATATGTATCCATTCCCAAGAAAAGCTTTTCTTAGGTAGACATACCTTTATTCAGCAGAAGAGGCGATGGCTAGGATGGTGGAGGTGGCTCTAGGGTTTATTCACTCTCAACATGGCTTTTTTACAACATTTCTAACAATTCGGGCTCCCTATTAGATTGTATGGGGGTCAGGAACAATGACTAAGGTCACATAATTCCCAAATAGTGATTAACCACATGACAAAGGATCAAAGAGATATCACTTGCAAAGAAGTCTATGGAGCACAATCTACCACTTGTCACGAGTTGAAATCTATCCAAGAGCCTAGCCAAGCCCTGGGACTAAGAGCAAAGTGAGTATTGCGGCGATAGCACCCACAAAATATTTTTATTGGCTATGTGTAATGTTTTTCAACCATGAAACAACTGATACACATAAAATAACTGTACTAAAAATGAAAAATTGGTCCACAGCACACTGGGCTTGGGTGAATTGGTGAAAATGTTTCTTGGGGGTCCAGAGCATGTAACCAGGGGCTATGGAAAACATCAGAAAATATAAACAGGTTAACAATGACATTTTGTTCCTATTCCCACCCATAAAAAAATATTTATGACCATTATAATATCTTTGGTCTATCTGGTAACCTTTGTACGTAGGGGTTCAGTTGCCAAGCCCAGAAAGTCCAACAGTTCCTGGAGATGTGACAGCACACATGAATGTCTCTAATCAGTTCAGCAAGTAGATGATCACTTAAATCTTGGTAAACAAAGGGCTGTGTCAGCAGGGCTAAATAAGTAGGTAGGTGCCTAACAGCACCAGTTTGTAGGGGCCATGTTTGGTCCCTCAACACAGGAAATATTAGAGTATTTTGGAGAGCATATGCTAGAGGTTGCATAACTCATATGAGAAGAAAGAACAAATACATGAGGATTTAGGAATAAGAATGATAATTAATTTGATGATCATTATCATATTTAATTGCTGAAAAAAGCGATGCCATCTTCACTAACTTTTAAAGGGGCGGATTTTGAAATTGTAAAAAATTTCCACATGTTTGCGAGAAATTTGGCATAAAATTAAATATATCACAACGACCCCGCACGACAGGCAGGAAACGCCAACGGCGCTCACTGCGCTGGTGGAGATGAACTACACATCAACACAAAGCTCATTTACACAATTCAGAATGTGACACGCGAAGCAGTCTGAAAAAATCGCCTTAAAAAATTACGGCTTGTAAAACTTGCAACAAGGAAACCGAGACTTACAACAAAAAAAGACGACCGGCGGCACTCGTAAAAAAAAAAAAAAAAGGTCCTAAAAATACGAAGTTAACCGCCGAACCGCGCACATACAAAAACAACAATAGCACCACCAAAATTAACACAACTACAAAAAAAACACATCACTTACAGCATGGGGGGGGGGGTGACATCCACGACATCTGGGAGTCAGGTTGCACGACAATTGAACCACAATTTGGCAGGTTTACACACACGAAAATTGCCTAAGCTACCAAAAAAATGTCGGACGGAAAAAACGAAAACGAGGCTACACGACCAATAAACATGCAAAACCACGGCAGACACATAAGACTTCTACACAAGACCGTACGAGCTATAAAATACACTATTAGGGAAGACGCAACATGCTCCACACCCACGTAACACATACACAATCGCCACCATTTTACAAAACTAACTTGCAACTAATAACATTACCATTCCAAAATGCAGAATTACACACCTAAACAAACACTTTGCGCTCCGGCACGCAGCCTACTTATACTACACAGGCTACACGACCAATAAACACACAAAAATACGCCAGACACTTAAGACTTTTACACAAGCCCGTGCGAGGTATAAAATACACTATTAGGGAGGACACAAGAATGTTCCACACCCACGTAACACATACACAATCGCCGCCATTTTACAACACTAACTTGCAAACAATCACATTATCATTACAAACTGCAGAATTACACATCTAAACAAACAGTTTGCGCACGCAGCCTACTTACACGCAGTCTACTTACTCAGCTCAGCAAAAGTGCAAATGAACATTGTATGCTGCAGGAACATCAAAAAAGATTGTTAGCTCTTAAGGATATTGCTTGATGCATATAGTAAATAGAAATAGGTAAAGTATATTTATTTATGATTTTATGAACTCATTAATTATCATTAAAAAATACATGTATAGAGAGAAAAAAAAGGACCAGGCGACAGGATCGCAATAAATGCCGAAGTGCGCGGCTCTCAATGAGCGCTGAGGGTGCTCAGCGGAGTAAAAGTACACCAGGGGAGAGGCTCGCAATGAGCGCAATAATATATATATATATATATATATATATATATATATATATATACATCATTTTTATATATTTACTATAATACCTAATACCTTATATATTTACTAAAATACCTAACTCCCCTATATTGTATAGGAGGTAGGTAGATAATCCCTGGTGTCTAGTAGCAGTAGGAAAGAGATCAGAACTCCCCCTCCCCTGATCTCTTCCACTTCCTCCCCCTCACCCTATCAGGATAATTCTGTAATTCTGATAGCCAGGTCTCTTGAGGTCACGTGAGATTTTGTTGCGTGACAGGCGACAGAAATAGTTTAGGCCCTCCTATGTGTTTGGAGAGCACTACCATGGAGCAGAGTGCTAAGCTTAAATTGAGAGCCCTAATTTGAAGTAGGGGATGTAGCACTGTTATGATTCCCTGCTCAGTCCCTATGTTTATCTCATGAACCACAACAGCCCTTATAATGGCTGGGAATGTATCATTGTATTAGAGCTGTTTTCATTTTGTTTAACTGTTTTGTGATTTATTATATTGTATACTTTCACACAAGGATAGTTGACTAAAGGTATGACTAGCATACCATGATCAGCTATATTGAAAGACACTAGGGTTACCATTAAGGAGGTAATGAATACAGATAGTTTAGCAATGTGACAGGAGTTATTTTATAACAAGGTCTGCATTGTGAAGTGAACATTGTTTATAACAGTAAAGCTGAAGATTTTTAAAAGTTATTACAGACAAGAAATCTAGGGTAATGACAAAAAAGTACATGATATTCTTCCAGAATAAGATTTCAATAATAAATTGTATTAGAATATTCACCAGTTGGTATATATAAATTAAATTAAAAACAAAACTTGGCAACAAAGAAAAAAAAATGACCCTGTTTAAAAGTTTGCATACCCTTAGTTCTTAATACTGGTTATTGCCCCCTTTAGCATCAATGACAGCGTTTAGTCTTTTGTAACAGTTTTCTATGAGGCCCATAATTCTTGCAGGCTGCCCATTCATCTTGGCAAAATGCCTTCAGGTCATGCAAAGTCTTTGGTCGTCTTGAATGAACCGCATGTTTGAGATCTCCGAAGAGTGGCTCGATGATATTAAGGTCAGGAGACTGTGATGGTCACTCCACAACCTTCACCGTTTTCTGCTCTAACCACTGGAGCATCAACTTGGCCTTGTGCTTAGGGTCATTGTCATGCTGCAAAGTTCAAGAGTGCCCCATGTGCAGCCTTCATTCAGAAGAATACAAATTGTCTGCCAGTATTTTCTGATAACATGCTGCATTCATCTTGCCATCGATTTTCACAAGATTCCCTGTGCCTTTATAGCTCACCCCCCCCCCCCAAAAAAAAAACATCAGTGAGCCACCACCATGCTTTACAGAGGAGGTGGTATTCTTTTCACTATAGGCCTTGTTGACTCCTCTCCAAACATAGCGCTTCTGACCATAAAGTAACCAAAAATATTTGGTCATGTCACTCCAAATTACAGTGTGCCAGAAGCTGTGAGGCGTGTCAAGGTGTTATCGGGCATATTGTAACTGGGCTTTTTTGTGGCATTGGTGCAGTAAAGGTTTCTTTCTGGCAACTTGACCATGCATCTAATTTTTGTTCAAGTATTGTTGCATTGTGCTTCTTGAAACAAACACAGCCTGTGTTTCGCCTAAGGTTACCTGTGGGATTGAGAGCTGGCTAAAGGACAGGAAGCAAAGGGTTGTTGTAAATGGAATATACTCAGATTGGACTAATGTGGTAAGTGGGGTTCCTCAAGGTTCAGTATTGGGTCCTCTCCTTTTTAACATATTTATTAATGACTTAGAGGTGGGACTGGAAAGTAGTGTCTCCATTTTTGCTGATGACACAAAGTTGTGCAAGGCAATTAAATCAGATAATGATGTACTTTCCCGACAAAGGATTTACATAAAATTGAGGCATGGGCATCTAAATGGCAGATGAGATTTGATATGAACAAATGTAAAGCCATGCATCTGGGAAGGAAAAATAACCATGCAATTTATAATTTTAATGAAGCAATGTAGGGGTATCAGATATTGAAAGGGATTTGGGAGTGCTTGTCGACAACCACCTAGGTAACAGTGCTCAAAGCCAGGCAGCAGCTGCAAAGGCAAATAAAATATTAGCATGTATTAAGAAGGGTATAGAAGCAAGGGAAGCAAATATAATTCTGCCACTATACAAATCTATAGTACGCCCTCCTTTGGAATATGGACTACAATTTTGGGCACAACTTCACAAAAATGACATTTTAGAGCTGGAAAAGGTACAGAGAAGGGCAACAAAACCAATAAGGGAAATTCAGGGGCTAAGTTATGAAGAAAGAATAACCAAATTAAGCTTATTTTCTCTAGAAAAAAGGCATCTAAGAGGAGATATGATTACCTTATATTCTGTAAATACATCCAGGGTCAGTATAAAGATTTGTCAATGGAGCTTTATGTGCCAAGAGGTTTTCAACTGACAAGAGGACATCCCTTGAGGTTAGAAGTAAAAAGATTCCACCTTAAAGAAAGAAAAGGGTTCTACATAGTAAGGGTGGTTAATCTGTGAAAATCTCTACCACAGGTGGTGGTGACAGTGGTTTTGATAGATAACTTTAAAAGGAGACTGGATTTATTTCTAATTAAAAAGGGAATTTATGATTATCCTGGATAATTAGAGAGATAGTATTGATCCAGGGAGAAAGCTGATCGCCAGTATCTGGGGTCAGGAAGGAATTATTATTTTTTTCCCTTTGAAACGATTGGGTAAGTTTCACTTGTTTTTTTTTTTCTGTTTGCCTTCCTCTGGATCAATTAATTATGAATTAAAAAATAATAATAATAATTGTTGATTAATAATGAATTAACAATTAATGAACAACTATTTAATTAACAACTAATCTGCATGTTGCAGATCAGAGGAAATCTTAAAAGGTTGAACTTGATGGACTGAAAGTCTTTTTTCAATCTCAATTACTATGTAACTATGTAACTATGATAATTTTCATAAAAGTGTGATTATTAGGCTGTTTTTTGTATAGTTTTTGGTTTTGTAACACCTCACTTTAATTTGTACTTATTAAAGAAGCAGTAGTTCTTTATCATGACTATGTTTGTGCGCTAAAAATGTATAAAAATATTGCTACATGCTTACTGTGCTCAATTCCTGCTAGTAAAATAACAGAGTATTTCTGGTAATTAAAAATGTTTACAGCATTTCTTTCAATTTATGATTGCGTATTCAGTTATATTTTTCTATTTATTTGGAGCTAAAGCTAAAAGTGAAACACACCTCTAGTTAAGAATTATGTGAATCCTAGACCAGAGCTCCATAAGTGGCCAATTTTTGGGATTCAGTTAGAAAATGTCAGTATTCACCTGGCACCACAGGAGAATAGCAGAGAGGTTAACGGACTGAGATCTGGCAGACAATGGTAGATGATGGAAGTAAAAATCATAAAAAGAGAATCAGAGCAGAAGAGAGTGAGAATAAAGAGAGATGGGGAAGCAAATAAGAGATGATGAACAGGCTTAAAATGTAATTTTGGTGGTAGGAAAATGAGAATGTATTAGAAAAGAAATGGGAAAGTGAAATTAACTAAAAGAAAGAATGGAGATGTAGGGACTAAAAGTATGGATGTGCTCTATCAGTCTTTGACTCAGGTTTTGACCATGGATACAGTTTTCAATTTATATTTGAATGATTTTAGGAGACAGGTAAATCTTTACAGTTTGTCAGACAATGCTGACAACCATTGCTTTCCACTGACCACAGATTACATTTTAGGAGGAAATCCATTAATATTATTTCTATAAATACTAACAAAACTGAGACATCTATAAAGTTTACATGTATTGTTTTAAAAGGGAGGTGAAGGAATGAGGAATAAGAGATAAAATAGGGAATAGGATTCAAGAGAGCAAAAATACAATATGTCAGCCTTGTCAGTCAAAGCAGACTCACCAAAGAAGAGCAATTTAATCCATCAAACTAAAAAGGAGTGAGAGTTAAATGTTTTTAGTTCTCACTCAACAACACATTTTAATTTAGGAGCTTCTAATAAATGTTTCCTTGTTGATCTGTGGCCCCAGAACTGAACTTCTTCTTCCATGCACAAGGATGGCTATTTCAGTAAATTGCAAACAGTAAGATTAAGAGCAGTATAAACCACAGGAAAAAATGACTTGTTTGTATTTAGTCAGGGTGAACATCTTATATGCAAAGATTGTTTCCTATATGGAATATTATATCTCATTTCTTTATCCTTTACCAAAAACAACAAATAACACAATTACAAAATCTAGAGATTCTTACATATTTGAACTGACCTTTCCCTTCACCTTTGAGTTTTTTGGTATGACTCCCAGTACAAACTAGATTAAAAACATGCTCCAAAGTCTGAAAAGCATTTTTGCCATGCAAAAAGATAATTGCTAGATTATCTCTGGAAGAAAGGCCAAGTAACAAAAACAGTGATTGACTACAGAATAGATGATAAGTTTACAGATATTTAAAAGACAATTGTGAACAAAGTTAGACCTAAATGATTCTTATTCTATTTACTCTAAATTCTGCATTAGACACATAAATCATAAGCTAAATATTGTGTTCATCTGTAATACAAATTCTAAAATAAAATAATTTGTAATACAAAAGAACATGGAGATCATGAGCACATTTCCGGTATATTACACAGGTCTTAATTGACCAGACACTTTTAAAATATATAAGATTTAATATAATATTATACTTAAGTAATAATGTTAACACTCCTACATTGTATGGCTTTCAATATGATTAACATTCAGATATAAGAGTGCTTTTGTCCTCATATGTGATTACAATATTTAACAGAAAGATTGTCTTATTACTTCCCAATACACAGTCGCTCCTTGGAATCAGGAACCAGCTCTGCCAAAATTCCCCTCCATATTCCCCTTCATAATCAGTTATGTATAGTAAAAACACAGACTAACCCTCAAAAAATAATTCATATAAAATTTGAGATAAGTAGGCAACATAAGAATTTAAATTATTAAATATTTAAATTGATACACCAATATAACTCTTTTTGTAGCCCTTGTACTTCTCAAATAATTATGTTACGTCTTCCAAAACACAACTAGAAGATAATGAAGAACAATCCATGACAAGAAATGAAATAGTGCACATTTAAATCTGGAAGATTTTGCATAGAACTAAAGATTAAGGCCCTCATTCAATTGCAATTTTGCCAATTGAATAGGGCTCTAAATAAGCACATAATATATATTTTTTAAAGAAGTTTTTAGTTAGTGAAAACCTTGCTTTCGGATAGATGGTTAATAACTAAAAACTTCTTTAAAAAATATATGTGATGTGCTTATTTAGACCCCTATTCAATTGGCAAAATTGCAATTGAATGAGGGCCTAACAGCCTTATTAAAATGCAATTCGGCAATTGAATAGTCAATGTTATTAAATTGTGATTTGACCAATTGAATAGGGCTCTATATAAGCACAGAGCATATTTTTTTACAGAAGTTTTTAGTTAGTGAAGACCTTGGCCCTCATTCAATTGCAATTTGGCCAATTGAATAGGGCTCTGAATAAGCACATAACATATTTTTTAAATAAGTTTTTAGTTAGTAAGCATCTATCCAAAAGCAAGGTTTTCACTAGCTAAAAACTACTTTAAAAAATATATGCTATGTGCTTATTTAGAGCCCTATTCAATTGGCCAAATCGCAATTGAATGAGGCCCCTTGCTTTTGGATAGAAGTTCACTAACTAAAAACTTCTGTAAAAAAAATATGCTCTGTGCTTAAATAGAGCCCTATTCAATTGGTCAAATCACAATTTAATAAGGCTGTAAACTAATATAACTGCTTGTTGAATGAGGGCTATAACAAAACTGTTTCTTTTAATGTATTTATTAATTCCTGCTCTGCTCTCGACAATTCTGTACCCAGAGTGTAAAGAATATAATTACAGAAACATAACATTTACAGAACTCCATCAAACACAAGCATGATTTCCAATTACAGAAGTCATAATCAATTATTTACATATATAATCCTTTCTTAATTAAAACATGTCTGTCTCCATTCTATTTCTTTCAGCAACTACAGGCAAGTTTTATAGACAGTAGTCTATGTAATGTTTGTATATTTTGTTTAAAAATACTTATTAAAAAGCTACAAATACAAAGCATGAATTAATATATAAATATAAAATAACCAAGATAAGTCAAAAATGCAATCAATAAAATGATGGTTTAGGCCATTTAGTAAAAGTAAAAACTATATAAATATGTTTGATCATAAAATACTGCATAACTGTATATTAAAATTATATGTTTAATAACCCATACTTAATAATAATCTGAGATTTCCATTTAAAAAAACTGCCCAAACCAGACAATATGGCAAAAATCTGAAGAATTTGCTAACACACATATATATATTTTCTGGGAATAAGAAGCACTTCATTATATTGTAAGCTTCAATCTTTATCTAAAGGACCATGCAATCTCCTGCTTCAGGGCCAGTGAGGTGCAAGGAGTGTGATGTCAATTTCAATCTTATCCAATTATCAAACAACTGTTTTGTACTTCTGCCTGTCCTCTTCTCCACCGCTCCTCCTTCCCTCAGCATCTCCACTAACAATTACAAGTAAACAGCCCAATGATCAAGCTCTGAGGAAGTAATGTAACAAACACAAAATAGATTACTATACTCATAAACAGAGTTTTCAAAAATTGTAATTCCCCCCGAAATATTTTATGTCCATGGTTTATACGGCTGCTAATATTGTTAGCTTGATACATACTTGACAAACAAGTGTCCTTTTTCTGAACTGCATTGGTCCTTTAATTATCACACAAATATTGCTGTAATGTGGATCAGTATTACAATAGTGTTCAATTTAAAACTGATTATCTCTCTGTTATTCTATAGGTTATCCAAGGTATCCAGATTATATTATACAGAGAAGAACAAAAGTGATGAATGGCTTGTATAAGTTCATCTTTGCATTTTCATTTGGCAATACAAAGTATATAACATTTCCAGTGTATCCAAGATCATTTCAGTTGTGTTAAGGTCATGGAATCTGTACAGAAATAAAAAATAAGTCTCAAAGTCAAAGGAAGAGAAAAAAGTAGGAAGGAATTGTTTCACTCTGCAAGCAAGTTTCCTGCTGTGAGCCATGACAATCGCATTGGGCTAAGTGTTACTTCTGGCTCTTGAGCATTTTGGTTATTCTATATACAAAAGCCTGGTGACTCCTCAATGGTATGGCTGGCTCCTAAGTGTGATTTTTCTCAATCATTAGTCTGATTAATATAATGAAAAGACCACTGTAGTAGTCAAGCTAAAATATTTAATTTATTTATACAATAATAAATAGCAAAAAACAGTATTTGAAAAAAAAAAAATCAATGAATCTTTTAAAAAGCCTACATTTGAACCTAAAGTGTTCAGTGTTGTGTTAAGGCATAGGTCCACAAGGCCCTGACTAGGGCAGCACATTTCCAGGGGCAGCAGACTGCCTGAAGATGTCGGTGATGAGCCATGGAATAATTTGTTCAAATGCACAGAAATGTCTATGTGCAGTGACATTTATGTTTATAGGTGTGTCTGACAGTTTCTAATATACATACAACATATACAACTGTGATTAGTGATATAGCAAGTGGTAGGTGGAGTAGTATCTGGTGTATGAGACTTGATGGTACACAAATAACTGGGACCAAGTGGTGCAAAAATCTGACCAGGCATAGGGCAGCATAAAACCTAAATATGCCAATGCTTTCCTTGCTTCTTTTCGAGCAGTGACCACTACGGTCAAACCAACTGGTTTAGAGAAATATTTAATACAGGTCCTTGGGCAGAAAAAGAACGAAAAAATTCCTGGACAGATCTGCTCCCAGACTTCTGGATTGAGAAAAGTACACCTGCTCAGTGATGCAACATTAGATCAAATGCAAGTTTTAAAAGCCCCTCTGTTTTTTTTTCCCCAAATACTGACTGTATTGCTAATTGGATGACTTCTACATTGGACTTTTAAACATATTGCACCAATGCTCTTCTTAAAGGACTACTGTAAAATATTTTACATTGAATCAAAATGAATGTCTTATTTTCTTTTTATAAACTTTCTTTTGAAACATATCACATATTTTAGGCGCATTCGCTTTGTTTTGCCACTTATACTGCTCAGTATATTGTCTGCCATTTTCCACTTCACAGACTCAATCACTGAGATCTGCATTCATCTTTTTTAGTTGCAGCTTGTACAGAATATTCAAAGATGATGTTACTTTATTAAGCAAATAAAAATGTAATACATATTATTGTCCAACATATACATTTTTCCATTCATAAAAACGAATTTTACTTACATAATTCAACTTAATAATTCAGATACCCATTACATGTACCTGTTAATTATATGCATACTAGCGACTTGCCCGTCAAAAAATGACGGCAATGTGATGTATATGTTTGTCAAGTTGTTTAGTTATTAACATATATTTTTGACACTTGTAAGTATTTTAATATGAACGTGTATTTTTGTAAAATGTTGATGTAATGGTTTTTTAAAATGTAATTTGTATCTGAAGAATTGTTAACTTTAATATACATTGAATGAATAGGAAAGCAAAAAGTAAAAAGCCTTCTTGAAACGTTGCGAAATTTTAACATGAAGTTTAAAATATATGTAAGCAATAACCTTCAAAGTATATATTTAGAAACTTTAACTTTATTTTGTATGTAAGTTTAGAAGTTGACAAAACATTTCTATAATTTTGAACATTATAAAGAGGAACATAGTGAATACATTTTGTAACCTAATTTTTTATTAAAAGTATTAACATTTGAATGTAAAAACAATTGACCTTTAAATTATTCAGTATTAACATGCAATTTCTATCACAATAATTGTTAACTTGAATATACATTGAATGTATAGGAAGGCATACATTAAAACTCTGCTTAAAACGTACGTAATTAAAGTAATTCATTACTGAGCACATAACCTGGCGATAAACATTAATGTAGTTAGTAATCTTAAGATAACAGACAATATTTACATTGTGACTTAAAAGTTGCTTGACCTCTTAACATCCACTTTGTAATCTGTTGAATGAAATAACTTGCAAATATATTTTTTAAACTTGTAACATTAGAAACATTAACATAGTGACTTAACATTTTAACATAATTTTTACTAACAATGCAAGGCAAGTATTTTGTGAGGCGAATCATTCCTAAACAGTACTTTCATTAATTATGACTGAATTAAACAACCAATTGTTAAGTATTTTGCAATGCTTTTAAAAAATGTTGGCATCTTGAATTTGTATCCTGCAAAGTTATAGTACTTCATAGTAGACAATGTTTTTAGTAAAAATACGTCCATCTTCTAATAAATCACCTTGACTTTCATTGTTTTCAATGTAAACTTTAATAGCCTGTGGATTTTTGCACCGTGACAACGCAACGTACAATTGACCATGTGCAAAAACTGGTTCTTCCAAGTAAATACCCACAGATTTGAAAGTCTGACCTTGTGATTTATTAATGGTCATGGCAAATGCCATAATAATGGGAAATTGTCTTCTTTGAAGTATAAAAGGGAGACTACTTTCACTTGGTGCTAAATCTATTCTTGGTATGAAAACTCTCTCTCCTTTATGGGTCCCAGTTAAAATTTCAGCATCTATAAAATGGTCCTTTAATTGTTGAACAATTAATCTTGTGCCATTGCATAGGCCTTTTTTGGGGTTCATATTTCGCAGTAACATGATAATTGCACCTTTCTTTAGCTGCAAAATATGTGGTGGCATTCCAGAAGGAGTTAAAGAGTTAATGAATTCAGTTGAAAAGTTTGCCTGACTTTCATTGTCATCAGCAAGTACAGAATCAGCACTGTGATAATTTCTTTGTGGTGCATTAATTTTTTTTAAGATTTCATTATTGAGTATTAATGCATCTTTATTTTTACACGTCAGTATGACTTGGTTGGCAAGCTCAGAATATTCTTCGTTATTTATGCTCCCTTCAAATATTGCCGATATAATATCTTGTTGACAAATCATATGAGGTGGTATCTCTACAGTGTCGTCAGGTAAATGTAGTATTTTTTCTGTTCTTCCTTCTCCAATTTTAATAAGCCAATCATTGAAATCAGTTTGGCCTTCTGATCTCATATTTTGTTGCAGTTGAAGATGGGTAAAATGTTTCCATACTGTACTTGACTTTATACATGTTTCAATAATGTCTGTTCGATTTCCATGTACAACGACAGGTAATGTTTGTCTAAAATCGCCACCCAACAAAATTACCTTTCCACCAAATGGAAAAATATTATCCATGACTTCACGAAGCAAACGGTCAATACATTGGAGGGCATAGCATGACATCATTGTGGCCTCATCTATTATAATTAATTTACATTTCTTCAATTTCTTTGCTTGTAAGGATGTCATGCGAATATCTGACACTGAATTTTCCAAAATAGGCACTGGCAGTTTGAATCCACTATGAACAGTTCTTCCACCTTCTAATAAAAGTGCAGCAATTCCAGTAGTGGCAAACGCCATTGCTATTTGTCCTTGTGCTCGTACTGAACTCATTAATAAATTGTACAAATATGTTTTCCCTGATCCGCCAGGTCCATCAAGATAGAAATAACGCTCTGTCACCATGTCATCATCTATTGCATTTTTAATGGCATGAAATGCTTGCAATTGTAGTGTATTTAAAGTTGCAAGTCTTTCTTGTGTTCTTTCTGCTTGTAGTTGAATGTCATAGTCTTCAAAGTTAATGTCATCTATTAGACCTGGATCAGGCAAATTAAAACTTGCACAACTTAATCCATGAGTTAAAAAGACTTCTTAAATTTCCATTAAGGCTTTTAAGTGTGCAATGGGTTCATTGTATCGTCGCATAAAGTCTTCAGCCATATTACTTTTAAAAGTCTCCCACAAAGCTAATGCATTTGGAGCATTTGAGAAGATACAAATAAAAGCAAATTGTTCTCTCATCTGTCGTGGCATTTGACATTGTGCTGCTTCTTCTAAACATCTTTCCCACTCTGTATCATCAGCGAGTAAGTTTCTATTTCTTGCAGCTAAATGGAAGGATTCATATACAATGTCATTAACAGTTCTTAATTGTTCAAAACTTTGTGCTCCTGGAACATTTAAAAGTAATATCCGTTAGCAAAATCGTTCAACATCTCTTGGACTGACTGTGTAAATTCGTGGAATTATTTTATTGCCTCTGGTTTTTCTTGCTCTCCATAATCCATTCACAAAAACATAGTGATATGGAATTTCAATATATAAGTATTGTGTTGCTTGAGCATCAGTGGAATTTAATGCAAACCATGCAGTTAGTGTAGTGTGACGATCTTCACTTTGGGCCAATGCATTCATTTCATTTCCAGAATGGAAATAGACTAAATGTCGTTGTGGCAAATGTACTGCTAACCTATATACTGCATGTGATCTATCATGCATTTCAAATTTTAAAAGCCGCCACATAGCTTCTGGCGCACTGACATAGCGAGCATCTACATGAGATGCAAGTTCATCATGTACTAACTCACTACTTTCAGGGTTGTCTGCACTTTTGACGACTACAGTAGCTGCATCGTAACCTTTGTAAATATATTTGTAGACATATTTAATGGATTTGATGGAAGTGCAGGCTTCTACGTTGATGTGGGCGTTGTACTTCATGAGTAAATGTGGATTGTAGGGTACTACATATCTATTGTCCACTTTTTTTCCACGAATAATGGCACTATCTCCTTCTCTTCTTTTATAAAGTGGATATCCATCACAATTGGCATATGTTTTGTCTCTATAATCTTTTGGAAAATCTTTTGAACATTGATTATTTTCCATACATGGTGATTGTGGATTAAGGTCTCCACAGGGTCCATGAATCATGCGATGAGTAACAATCTCATATAGTCTACCATATAGTTCTGGATCCGGTAGTTCAGCAACTATGACTGCATCCACTTTGTCCGAAGTATCTAATTTATCTTTCTCTTGAAGTATTATGAGAAGATGTGCATGTGGAAGGCCTCTTTTTTGAAATTCAATGGTATATACATAAGCAAGACATTTGCCAAATAACTGATTTATAGTAAAGTCACGTATTAATTCATTTAATTTTATCTTAAAAACTCTGGCTACTAAATCTGGTCGATCTGAAGCACTTTGTCCAAAAAGTAGATTTTGATTAATTTCTGGCCATTGTGGATTACATGTAAATGTCACAAATAAATCTGGTTTTCCAAATTTTGTCACAATAGCCATAGCATCATTGTATCTTTCTCTCATATTTCGAGGAGATCCTTGAAAGGAAGATGGTAAAATGATGGCTTTGCCAGCTGTCATGTCTCTGCTTGTAGCCACGTCAGCAACATAGTCCATGAGTCCACAATATTGTTCTACACGTAGTTTATCTTGTTGATATTTTATAAAGTTTAAATTATTTGCCTCAACTTGCAAATATGAATCAATAATCCATTGTTGTGTTAGTTTCCCACCACATAAAATTGGATTCAATTCATCTCTAATGGCAATTTGAGCAACTTTAAATTCAAGCATAGAAACATTATTTCGGATTCTGGCTTTAGCATTTGGGTAACTGGGAAGGGTTAATTTTGGTTGCCAACCTGCTTCTCCGTGTGGGAAAAAGATGGGATATGTCATTGGATCTAAATTTGGACTTAAGATATTAATATTAATAAATGGTTGGTCCTCATTTCTGGGATATACTCTAATGTCTCTTTGAAATGGTGGTTCTCCTTCATCATCGTGAAAGACCATTGCAACCTCATTTGGTGTTGGCAAGTTATAACGACGTTTATCAGTATGTCTGTCTCTTTTAAGCACCATATTAACCTTTGGCATGGGTAATTGATGTCTTTGTGCATGAAGTAGTTGTTCATTTTCTACTTCTGCCAATTTTTTGTAAGCTTTACTGTAGGGATTGTTGTCCATAATGTTATTTAGCTCTATAAAAACACTGGGTAAGCATTTTTTATTTTCTTCCATCTGCATACGTTGGTCAACAGCTTCCATTGTATCTAGGACATATAGTTGAGCGAATTTTCTTTGCTCTCCTTCCTCTGGATGTAAATGTGAAGTCCGATGATAAATTTGTCCTTGGACTTTAAAACAGTAAGGACCATGTCCTGGTACATTAGCAGCCAATGTTGCCCCCATAGATGCAAATGATATGGCACTATTGTAGGATCTTATGTTTGTCTTAAAATTTTTGTAATTTGGAAAAGTAGGTTCAGTCATAATATTTAGTAAATAGGTTGGAAATTGTTTCCTTTGTGGAAGTTTGAACTTTCCTTTTTGACAACAACTAATAAATTGTCCATCTCGGGGTCTCTCCTGTTTAAAATAATAAGCCTCACAAAATTGACATTGAGTAGTCATGTCCCCACAACTATGAACCTCTACTGCTAAAGACTTCAGTAAAGGACAATTTGCAAAGCATATAGGAGTTTGACTTTGATATTCATCAGGTGAAAAGTCATGAAATGTTTCAACAACAGGTTCTAAATGTTTAGTTTTTTTCGTGGCTTTTCTTGGTATATGTTGTCCTTGTTTTGTTGAAATGTCCTGTAAGTTTTTAGTAAGAGTTTGTAAATGCTTTGTTTTTGTAGTTGCTTTTTTTGGTCTGTCTTGACTGGTATCTTGTAAAATGTCATCTGATGTTTTAGGAACAGTTTGTAAATGCTTTATTATTTTTTTATTTATTTTGGTTGTATCTTTCATTTTTGCAGCTGATATTCTTTTATTTGCAAGTCTTTTGCGTTCTTTTTCTCTTCGAATTTCTTTCTCCTCCGGTGTCTGCTGGGCGGCCCATCTCTCTTGTCTTTCTCTAGTTTGACGTCTTTTCTTCTCTTCTTTGGTCTCGTTATCAGCCATATTAATCTGTAAACGGAAACAAATAAATGTAATTGTGTATATTTTAATTTGTAATTCCTGTTAAAGATTATTGTGCACAATTGGTGAAATAAAAGGCAAATCATGAATGTATCATTGATATTTAGTTAAATTTATAATTCCTGTCTTCAGTGGCTCAGAATTTGTCCAATGGAATACTGCTGTAAATAAGCATGTAACATATTTATTTAAAATAATGGTTTTATTTATTAAAAACTTTGTTTGTGGATAGATATTTACCACTGCAAAACTTCTTTGCTAAAAAAAAAAGTGATGTGGTTATTGAGCTATGTATTGCATAGTAGCAATTTAAATAAAATAAGGGAGATAGTAAATTAATTATTTTATTTTTTTGTTGACACGGATGCAACTGAAAGCAGTTTCTTTAGTTTTATACTTTAGTACTTATTATAGTTTACCTTGGTTGAAGTGTGATTTAAATCCGAATGTTTGTTGGTCCTCGTTTCAAAATCGTTGTCCAATGGTGTGGTCCTCTGTTGGAAGTCCTCGTCCGATGGTGTGGTCCTGTGGCGATAGCCCCTGTCCGATATTGTGGTCCTGTGGCGATATCCCTCGTCCGATGTTGTGGTCCGTTGGTGAAAGTCCTCGTCCGATGGTCTGGTCCTGTGTTGAAATTCCTCGTCTGCTGGTCTGGTCCTGTGTTGAAATTCCTCGTCTGCTGGTCTGGTCCGAGTCCTCGTCCGATGGTCCGGTCCTGTGGAAAAAGTCCTCGTCCGATTGTCTTCACGCAGTATCTGTTGTAATGTAAAATAGAAAATGTTGTTAGAGTGAAATGTCTTTTAAATAAGTGAAAAATGTATGAATTTTGCTGTATTGTATCAGTTATGGTAATTTTTTTCAAATACTTATTTTTTTAACTTTCTGTACAATCCCAAGACTTTTGTTATTCTTATTTAAGGTTCTTAGTAAGGCTTGTGGGTTGTGATATATTAAATAAGAATATGAATTTATTTTGCTATGTGTTTATGTTAGTTTTTGTACAATCCTGTTTTGTGCGCACCACTTGTGGTATACTTATTTAACCTTTATTGGGATGGTTATAGTTAGTGAAACATGAAATAATAGAATTAATGTAGTTTGCTATGTGTTTGTGTTAGTTTTTGACAATCATGTTTGGTGCGCATCACTTGTGCAAAACTTATTTATTCTTGATTGTACAGGTTATAGGTTGTTAAACATTAAAGAAGAATGTTAATATAGTTTGCTATGAGTTTGTGTGCTTTTTTATACAATGCTATTAGGTGCACAACACTTTTGTTATTCTTATTTTTGCTTATTTGTAAGGCTTATAGGTTGTTAAACATTTAATAAGAAATTCTGTTTTGTGTGTAGCAGTTTGTGTGTCATTGAATTGCGATTTGGCTAATTGAATTGTGCCCTAAATAAGCACATAGCATATTATTCTAAATAATTTTGTAGTCATTGAAAAACTGTATTTTTGATATTTTTTTATTAACTAAAACCTTAGTTTTAAGCAATTGTTATGTTGTTATTTAGAGCCCTATTCAATTGGGCAAATTGCAATTGAATGAGGGCCTTTGTGTGTACCATATGTTGCATAGTTTGACCCTCATTCAATTGCATTTTTTACAATGTAATAGTACTCTAAGGCCGTAATTGAATTGCAATGTAGAAATTTGAATAGGGTTGTAAATAAGCACATCACATATATTTGTTAAAATAGAGTAAGGGCCTAAAAGTTCTTATTTATAGCCATATTTAATTTTCCAAAATAGCAATTGAATAAGGGCCTTTGGTTACTGCATTTGTTATATTGTGAGCTCCTCATTCAATTGTGTTTTGGCCAATGGAATAGAGCTCAATATCAGCACAGAGCATATTTTTTTACGGAATTTTGTATTTAGTGAACTTGTATCCAAAAGGAACGTGTTCACAAAAGAAAAATTTCCTTTAAAAAATATGCTCTGTGCTTATATAGAGCCCTATTGAAATGGGCAAATCACATTTGAGTGAGGCCCTTGGCCATTAAAGATATATAGGTCCTCATTGAATTGTAATTTTGCCAATTGAAGAGGGCTCTATATAATCACATAACATATTTATTGAGCAAAGTTTTTAGTTATTGAAAACCTTGATTGTGGTTAGAAGTTCAGTAACTAAAAAGTTCTGTATAAAAAATATGTTATGTGCGTATATAGAGCCCTATTCAATTGAGAAAGTTGCAATTGAATAAGGCTCATGGTTATTTCTTGTTTATACTTAATACTTTACCTTGATAGAAGTTTTGAATGACAGACGGTGCCTTCCTGCCAATCTTAATCCGCCGGTCTTCTTGTAGTGTCTGTTTGAAAAAGAAAGTGAAATAGTTATTTGTATATTTAAAATTTTTCATCTAGCAAAGCATGGCCTTTTGAGCATGTAATGTCTTGTTGTATCTTACCTCTTCAAATTTGTTGGTGTTCTTTAAAAGGGATTGTGCTTCACAGTGCACGGTGCAAATTGTTGAGAGACGCTGTTGATGCAGAGTCTGTTTGAATATTAAAAGAAATAGAAAGATTCAGGTTTATCTGATCTATTGAATTGCAGTAAATTAATTCAATTAACCTTATTTTTTGTTGGGGGCTACACACATATGTCACATACATGAAGCACATTACATAGTTTAATGTAATTATTTTGTGTACGTGTGACATATCAGTATACATGAGTCAAATTTAAATGGTTAAATGAACCTTATTTTTTTTTTTTTTCCAACACACATAAATGTGTGTGTGTGAGATGTAACTATAGATGATACACATATATGTGCGTGTGACATATCAGTATACATGAGATATAATGTCATTTAAATGTAGTTGTTTACTGATTTTGTTGTAAGCTAATTTTGTTGCATTGGCAATACACATAAATGTGCGTGTCACATGTCACTATACATTATAGACATATATGTCGGTGTCAGATGTCACTATGAAGGGGCAATACACAGAAATGTGCGTGTCAGATGTCACTATACATTATAGACATATATGTGCGTGTCACATGTCACTATACATTATACACATATACGTGCGTGTCACATGTCACTATGAAGGGGCAATACACATAAATGTGCGTGTCAGATGTCACTATACATTATAGACATATATGTCGGTGTCAGATGTCACTATGAAGGGGCAATACACAGAAATGTGCGTGTCAGATGTCACTATACATTATAGACATATATGTGCGTGTCACATGTCACTATACATTATACACATATACGTGCGTGTCACATGTCACTATGAAGGGGCAATACACATAAATGTGCGTGTCAGATGTCACTATACATTATAGACATATATGTTGGTGTCACATGTCACTATACATTATAGACATATATGTCGGTGTCAGATGTCACTATGAAGGGGCAATACACAGAAATGTGCGTGTCAGATGTCACTATACATTATAGACATATATGTGCGTGTCACATGTCACTATACATTATACACATATACGTGCGTGTCACATGTCACTATGAAGGGGCAATCCACAGAAATGTGTGTGTCAAATGTGACTATACATTATAGACATATATGTGCGTGTCACATGTGACTATACATTATAGACATATATGTGCGTGTCAGATGTCACTATACATAAAGCTCTGTTTATTTTTTTTTGTGAGCCTATACACATAAATGTGCCATACATGATGACTACATAAATCCTAGTTTATTTTTTTTTTGTTTGACCTGACCTGATAATAAAATGTAATATATTATAGCTTACCTGTCAGTTGTAATTTGCACAATGTAAAGTAGTAAATTAGTAAAGAATTGTCTTCTCAAGTAAAAGCAGCAGTTATCTCAGAAGTCACTCCGTTGATCACCTGAGGAGAAATGTATTTTTTAGTTGGAAATAGGCAGTATTTATAAACTTGTAGAAAGTTCTGGAAAGTGAGACCGTTAGAACGCAATACGCATGCGCTATTTGCGTTCCAGCTTACAATTTGCGTTCCATCCGCCATTTTAGGCGTATTACTGTTCAAAATGGTGTTTAATATTATTGTGATACGTTCCGCATAGTATGTGTTTCATTATTGCGAGTAAGTGTAGTGTAGTTACGTCTGAAGCCTCGTTTTCGTTTTGTTCGTCGGCCATTTTTTCTCTCGCTTAGCGATGCTATTAGTGTCTAAAGTGTTTATTTTGATTTAAATGTAGGTGTAACTTGTTTTTTTGAGGTGCTGGCTGGTTCCTCTTGCTGTAGGTAAGCTTTTTATGTGTTTGTTGTGTGTCTTTCTTAAGTTTTAAATGTTTGTATGTCGGCGTGTTGCGTCCGATGTTTGCGAAGTCGTAATGTGTGGTAACGTGTCTCGTATGGTGTTTGCGTGTGTAGCCTCGTTTTCGTTTTATTCGTCGGCCATTTTTTGTGTCGCTTAACAAACTATTTAGTGTCTAAACTCTTTTATTTTGAGTGCAATTAAGTTGTAAGTTGCATTTTTGAGGTCCTGGGTGCTTCCTGTTTGTGTAGGTAAAGTTTTTATGTATGTGCTGTGTGTATGTATTGTGTTTGTAATTTTGTAATGTTCGCGAGTTGCGTCCGAGTGTTGCGAGGCCGTAATGTGTGTGAACGTGTGTCGTATGTTGTTTGCGAGTGTCGTAATGTGTGTGAACGTGTGTCGTATGTTGTTTGCGAGTTTCGTAATGTGTTGCGACGTAAACTTTTTTTTGCAAGGGTCGCAGTTGCTGCAACTGAAGACCTCGCTTTGCGAGGTCCTCAGGTGCTGGCATGGAGCGCCTGCGGCGCTCCAAGCCAGCAACTGAGGCCCTCGCTTCGCGAGGGTCCTCAGTTGCTGGCAAGGAGCGCCTTCGGCGCTCCATGCCAGCAACTGAGAACCTGGCACAGTGCCCTCGCTACGCGAGGCCCGCGACTCGCTGCGCGAGCCCCGGCCCGCGCTTCGCGAGGCCCGCGTCTCGCTGCGCGAGCCCCGGCCCGCGCTTCGCGAGGCCCGCGGGCTCGCTACGCGAGCCCGCAGCGTTAGCAACAACTCGTACGCTCACAACTATATATGTGACTAGCGAATTGCCCGTCAAAAAATGACGGCAATGAAATTGTAAGGTAGCTAATGCTGTTTAGTGTGTAATAATGAAATATATAATACATTAATAAATGAATATACTTTACCTATTTTAAAGCATTGTGTGGAAGAGCTGTGAATGTGTTTTGATGTTGCTGCAGCATTAGTGGTGTGGATCTGCTGTGTAAGCGTCATGAATGTGTGCAGTGTAACACTGTGCGTGCGCGAGCCCAAACCGTTGTCGTGTACTTCCGCATTGGCGTCAAATGGCGAGTAATGTGTGTTATACGTTTGTATCGGAATATCCGTAGGTGTTTTGTGGTGTTTTGCGAGTTTCTTGTGGTGTTTTGCGAGTTTAGAGTGCTGTAGCCTCGTTTTCGTTTTGTTCGGCGGCCATTTTTTCTCTCGCTTCGTTTTTTTTTTAGTCTCTAAACTGTTTTATTTGAAGTAAAATCGAGGTGTAAGTTGTATTTTTGAGGTGCTGGGTGCTCCCTCTTGGTGTAGGTAAGTTTTTTATGTATGTGGTGTGTGTATGTATTGTGTTTTACATTTTGTAATGTCCGAGTGTTGCGAGTCCGTAATGTGTGTGAACGTGTGTCGTATGTTGTTTGCGAGTGTCGTAATGTGTGTGTCGTACTGTTTGGGTTGCGACGTGAAGTTTGCGAGGGTCGCAGTTGCTGGCAAGGAGCGCCTTCGGCGCTCCATGCCAGCAACTGCGGCCCTCGCTTTGCGAGGTCCTCAGGTGCTGGCATGGAGCGCCTACGGCGCTCCATGCCAGCAACTGAGGCCCTCGCTTCGCGAGGGTCCTCAGTTGCTGGCATGGAGCGCCTTCGGCGCTCCATGCCAGCAACTGAGACCCTCGGGCAGTGCCCTCGCGAATTCGGCGCTCCTTGCAGCAACTGAGACCCTCGGGCAGTGCCCTCGCGAATTCGGCGCTCCTTGCAGCAACTGAGACCCTCGGGCAGTGCCCTCGCTACGCGAGCCCGCAGCGTTAGCAACAACTCGTACGCTCACAACTATATATGTGATATATATATATATATATGTATACACACTGCACATTACACACACACAACACATCATTATATATATATATATATATATATGTATACACACTGCACACCTCACACACACACACACAATACATCATTATATATATATATATGTATACACACTGCACATTACACACACACACACACAATACATCATTATATATATATGTATACACACTGCACATTACACACACACCTCACACACACACAATACATCATTATATATATATGTATACACTCTGCACATTACACACACACACAATACATCATTATATATATATATATGTATACACACTGCACATTACACACACACACCTCACACACACACAACACATCATTATATATATATATGTATACACACTGCACATTACACACACACACACAATACATCATTATATATATATATGTATACACACTGCACATTACACACACACACACACACAATACATCATTATATATATATATGTATACACACTGCACATTACACACACACACACACAATACATCATTATATATATATGTATACACACTGCACATTACACACACACCTCACACACACACAATACATCATTATATATATATGTATACACTCTGCACATTACACACACACCTCACACACACACACACAATACATCATTATATATATATATATATGTATACACACTGCACATTACACACACACACCTCACACACACAACACATCATTATATATATATATGTATACACACTGCACATTACACACACACCTCACACACACACACACAATACATCATTATATATATATATATGTATACACACTGCACATTACACACACACCTCACACACACACACAATACATCATTATATATATATATGTATACACACTGCACATTACACACACACACCTCACACACACACAACACATCATTATATATATATATGTATACACACTGCACACCTCACACACACACACACAATACATCATTATATATATATATATGTATACACACTGCACATTACACACACACCTCACACACACACACACAATACATCATTATATATATATATATGTATACACACTGCACATTACACACACACACACAATACATCATTATATATATATGTATACACACTGCACATTACACACACACCTCACACACACACAATACATCATTATATATATATGTATACACTCTGCACATTACACACACACACAATACATCATTATATATATATATATGTATACACACTGCACATTACACACACACACCTCACACACACACAACACATCATTATATATATATATGTATACACACTGCACATTACACACACACACCTCACACACACACAACACATCATTATATATATATATATATATATGTATACACACTGCACATTACACACACACCTCACACACACACAACACATCATTATATATATATGTATACACACTGCACATTACACACACACCTCACACACACACACAATACATCATTATATATATATATATATACACACTGCACATTACACACACACAATACATCATTATATATATATATATATATATATATATATATATATATATATGTATACACACTGCACATTACACACACACCTCACACACACACAACACATCATTATATATATATATATATATATATATATATATATATATATGTATACACACTGCACATTACACACACACAATACATCATTATATATATATATATATATGTATACACACTGCACATTACACACACACCTCACACACACACACACAATACATCATTATATATATATATATATATGTATACACACTGCACATTACACACACACCTCACACACACACACACAATACATCATTATATATATATATATGTATACACACTGCACATTACACACACACCTCACAGACATACACAATACATCATTATATATATATATATATGTATACACACTGCACATTACACACACACCTCACACACACACACACAATACATCATTATATATATATATATGTATACACACTGCACATTACACACACACCTCACACACACACACACAATACATCATTATATATATATATATGTATACACACTGCACATTACACACACACCTCACAGACATACACAATACATCATTATATATATATATATATGTATACACACTGCACATTACACACACACCTCACACACACACACACAATACATCATTATATATATATATATGTATACACACTGCACATTACACACACACCTCACAGACATACACAATACATCATTATATATATATATATATGTATACACACTGCACATTACACACACACCTCACACACACACACACAATACATCATTATATATATATATATATATGTATACACACTGCACATTACACACACACCTCACACACACACACACAATACATCATTATATATATATATATATGTATACACACTGCACATTACACACACACCTCACAGACATACACAATACATCATTATATATATATATATATGTATACACACTGCACATTACACACACACCTCACACACACACACACAATACATCATTATATATATATATATGTATACACACTGCACATTACACACACACCTCACACACACACACACAATACATCATTATATATATATATATGTATACACACTGCACATTACACACACACCTCACAGACATACACAATACATCATTATATATATATATATATGTATACACACTGCACATTACACACACACCTCACACACACACACACAATACATCATTATATATATATATATGTATACACACTGCACATTACACACACACCTCACACACACACACACACAATACATCATTATATATATATATGTATACACACTGCACATTACACACACACAATACATCATTATATATATATGTATACACACTGCACATTACACACACACCTCACACACACACACACACAATACATCATTATATATATATATATGTATACACACTGCACATTACACACACACCTCACACACAATACATCATTATATATATATATATATATATATGTATACACACTGCACATTACACACACACCTCACACACACACACAATACATCATTATATATATATATATGTATACACACTGCACATTACACACACACCTCACACACAATACATCATTATATATATATATATGTATACACACTGCACATTACACACACACCTCACACACACACACACAATACATCATTATATATATATATGTATACACACTGCACATTACACACACACCTCACACACACACACACACAATACATCATTATATATATATATATGTATACACACTGCACATTACACACACACCTCACACACACACAATACATCATTATATATATATGTATACACACTGCACATTACACACACACCTCACACACACACACAATACATCATTATATATATATATGTATACACACTGCACATTACACACACACCTCACACACACACACACAATACATCATTATATATATATATATGTATACACACTGCACATTACACACACACCTCACACACACACACAATACATCATTATATATATATATGTATACACACTGCACATTACACACACACCTCACACACACACACACAATACATCATAATATATATATATATGTATACACACTGCACATTACACACACACCTCACACACACACACAATACATCATTATATATATATATGTATACACACTGCACATTACACACACACCTCACACACACACACACAATACATCATTATATATATATATATATATGTATACACTCTGCACATTACACACACACCTCACACACACACACACAATACATCATTATATATATATATATATGTATACACACTGCACATTACACACACACCTCACACACACACACAATACATCATTATATATATATATATATATATATATGTATACACACTGCACATTACACACACACACACCTCACACACACACAATACATCATTATATATATATATATACACACTGCACATTACACACACACCTCACACACACACACACAATACATATAATATATTATATACTTATAATCTGTATAATATAAGTGTGTATAAAATCTATAATATATTTATAATATATACAGTATATATATATATATATATATATATATAAATATATCTATCTATCTATATCTATATATATATATATATATATATATATATATATATATATAAATAATGTCCCAGTGCACATTTTGTTGTATATATGTATTTTTTTTTATTAGTTTATGGCCTCCAGCCCATGATGCCATGTCCCCCCAGGCTAAGCCTTCATGTCCCCCCAGGCTAAGCCTTCATGTCCCCCCAGGCTAAGCCTTCATGTCCCCCCAGGCCAGGCCTTCATGGTCCCGATCAGTCAGATCTGTCACTATCAGTCAGACCCATCAGACTACTTACATTCATCGAAGCTGTTCAATTATCCACCACTATGCATCTCCTGCCTGTACGTTTTTCTGCAGAGGCAGGGACTTCCTGAATGACTTTGCATGCATGTGACGTAATTCTGAAACTCCCTGCCTCTGCAGAAAATGTGCAGGCAGGGGAGACATGGCGGAGGTAAATTGAAATGCTCCAATGAATGTAAGTAGTCTGATGGGTCTAATGGGGCATGGAGTTCTGCTCCCTCTCTCCAGCAGCGTGCATGCACAGCTCCCTCTCTCCAGGGGCGTGCACGCACAGTTCCCTCTCTCCAGGGGCGTGCACGCACAGTTCCCTCTCTCCAGGGGCGTGCACGCACAGCTCCCTCTCTTCGCAAAGGCCGCAAATGCTGTCAAGGAGCGCGAGGGCTGCAGTTGCTGCGAGGGCTGCAGCCCTCTTCGCGAGGGCTGCAGTTGCTGGCAAGGAGCGCCTGCGGCGCTCCTTGCCAGCAACTGCGACCCTCGCTTCGCGAGGGCCGCGGGCTCGCTATGCGAGCCCGCTAGCGTGAGCAACGGCTTAAGCAAGCTCGCCTGCTCACAACTATATATGTGATATATAAATTATGTATGTTTGTTTTTATTAATGTAAATGTGAATTAAGTGAGCTGTACAATAATTTGTACTACACTTTCTTGTTTTAATAAAGTCCTCAATTTCTACTAAGGGGGTGAACTAACTGTGAAGGTTCCCCCTGTCATGTTGTAATTGAACTCTGCCCAGCTGTGTTGATGGCTGCACCCCTAACAGTATCACCTTATTTCCAGCTAAAAATAGATGGAGAAGGATCTCTGAAAGGAGTCCCAGTGCATAACACCACAATGTTTATGACAGATATGCAGTAAAACTTAAAACTATTTACAAAATTCCTGAGGAGGCAGTAGGAAAACCGAACATCTTAGCCTCTAATTGCTTTCCAGTCATAGTCAAACTAGATATACTACTATAGGATTGGTCTAGGCTAAGGTAATGATGGAAAGGAAGAGGAAAACCCTATGTCCCTCGAAGTGTCCTATGTCCTCCTATCTGGAAGGCATATAGTGCCACAATCTAGCTAAACAACCCTCATACTTAAAGAGATTTCTAAGTGTCCCGGATTATGAATACATCTGATGAAGGAGAATCAGAAATGTATTAAATAATTGTTTGAAAAAATACCAAAATAAACATTTAAACACTTACCTTGAAGTTAGCAAAATCTAGTGTAATTTCTGACAGTTTAAAAGGAAGGTTAACACCTCCTCCAATTTGTTTTGGCCAATCTGGTTAGAGAAAGATTTCAGACATGGTACTATGTTAGTTGCTATGGCAACACCACACAGCATAGCCAGGAAGCAGGGATGAGTCATATACCAGCAGTGACAACACTGCTCTCCTATTGGCTGTGGTGCAAAGCAGCATGGGATATGTAGACAAAGGAGCCTGGGAAATGTAGTGTATCACTGACATGTGACAGGAAGCTGCAAAGAGGAAGGTGTAAGTAGATTGGCTGAGCAAGCAACAGCGGGTATATAGTGGGTTAATATTGCTCCCCGGGTATGGCATGCTGATTTGGGGGGGGGGGGGCACCAGGAAGTTGTGTAGACACCCCCTGGGGGTGTCAACATAATCATTAGAGGGATTTTTAGATATTAATAAATAAAAAAAAATGTGAGATGTTCTGCATACACATAGGCTGCTTTTTGCCTAAGGATTGCAGAAATGTATTAATCCAGCTCACTTAGATATCCCTTTAAAGAGAAAAAGATGACTAGACAACTATAGAGCAAAACTCTGCTAATGAAGGGTAATAACCATATAAACAAAATATATCCAAAACCAGTGGATATAGGGAATTCTGTCAAGGAAGGAAAAATACCATTTACACTACTAAAAACAAATGTAGATCTTCCTTAATTGAACCATAAGCCAGGCATAACAACAACTTAAAAGGGTTGCACTCCAAAATCAACAAAATGGATAATTAGAAGTTAATCTTCCAACTAAACAGTGGTTAATGCAGGCATAATACACTTTATTAATCAAAAAGTTACCTATATTTCATATATTACAATAAAATATTTAGGAAAAGAATAGAAGATTTTCGTTTTGATTCAATGCAAAAAAATATATTTTAAAATACTGTTGATTCATGTATCCTAAAGTCAGTGGTACTTTTGAAGGAAAGTTGAATCAAAAAAGCTAGTCAAGCATGTCAACAAAAAAGTTGCAAGTAATGGATGTTTTTGCAATGTACTTTATAAATTTCAGCAGATCTGGCCAGGTCATAAATGAACAGCACATTCTATTCCTGACCATAAATCGAATAATAAACAATGCTACTAAATTGTAATGAGGAAAAAAAGCATATTTTAATCATTACAAATATTTTTTACTGTTTATATTTGGTAGTATCAAGTACAGCCCATGAATGCCGAGAGAGAAATTGCATTCTCTACAGAGCTCTATAGCTCAACTGGTAGACTCAACTGATATAGCCAGAAACTTCATGATATTTGACCAATCTGCCTTTGAACAGTAAATGAAAAGTTTTAAATATTTTCAGTATTTGTCAAGCATTCACTTTAAAATGCAGCTGTGGCATTTTAAAAATGTCATTTGTTTAAGAAACCTGCACCGCCGATCAAGACAAAAAACTGTTTTGTGTGAAGCTAACAATATTAACCCCTTTGTGAATTGCTACCTTTTTGTGGTGAAGAGGCTTGTCACCCCAATGAAGCTGTGAGCTATACTAGATAGGGTCACCTAAGATGGGCTGGTCATAGCAGAGAGGTCAGACAAATTGTGGTCCACTGAAAAAGGCACTGGCAACCCATTCCAGTATCTTTGCCAACATTTTTTTTATGGATAAGCACATCCAGACACAAGATGTGCCTGGCATGCTGCACAGAGAGTCGGACACAACTGAATGACTAAACATCATAAACAATATAAACAGCTTTGTAAGTCGTAGATATAAAAAAAATTTTTGTAAAAAGCTGACTTTTTGAAGACTGTTTATGGTTGTTTATGGGTACAGCAATCCATATTGTGTTTGTTACATCTCTCACCACCGCTTCTTATTTTTCATTTTTCACAGCTTGACTCGTATGTATGTGTCCTGAACTAATTTCATAACATAATTTTAATCCTTAAATCATGGCCAATCAGCAGTGGGGGAGCTAGCAAATAAATGGACCCAGGGGCAAAACATTTTTTAGCCCCCTTCCCCACTTGAGGGTGTCCCGATTTTTTTTTTGTGTTGGCTCCCCACCCCTGGGCCCATCTAGAGCTAATTCATTATATTCTAGCGACTTGCCCGTCAAAAATGACAGAAGTAAAATTTGAAGCCTCGAAATGCTGTTTGCCACACAATGCGGGGCTCTCCCCTCCTTTAACTTGCAGGCCTCACGATAAGCGCCTTCAGCGCTCATAGCAAGCCTCTTTCCTCTCTACTTTATGGTCCTCGCTCCTTCGGCGCTCATCGCGAGTCCCGCAATGAGCGGATGGGATGTGCGCATGAGCAAACCTGTAACTTTGCCACTCATCGCGGGCCTTGTGATGAGTGTCTTTGGCGCTCATTGTGGGCCACCCATGTTTCTCTTTCCCCCCTCTCCCTCTCCCTTTGTCTCTTTTCCCCTCTCTCCCTCCCCTGTGTCTTTTTGCCCCCACTTCATCCCCTGTGTCTCTTCCCCCCTCCCCTCCCCAGCATCTTTTTCACACTTCTCCCTCCCCTGTGTCTTTCCCCCCCTCTCCCACCCCTTTGTCTCTTCCCCCCTTCTCCCTCCCCTCTCTCATTTGTGGGTTTGGTGGCAGTTGAACCTGTAACTTTTTTTTCAAAAGTTACGGGTTTGACGCCTCAAGTTTTGTTGTTGTTGGGAGCCCGCCAAAAGACCCTAATTAGCTTTTAACCTCTCTTATGGACACCATGTCATAGATATAAAACATTTTGTGAAAACAATCTGATTTTTTTGAAGACTGTTTATGGGTACAGGAATCTAGGGGGTGGCCCCCTAGTCAGGCTACCACATTATACATCAAGACTCCCACACAAATATACATAAATACACATAAACCTTTGATGGTATAAGGAGCTGCATGTGGGGCATTGGGGGGCACATAAATCTGAAAGATTTAGGGCAAAATAAAACTGAAATATACTATGAATTATACCTTTAAAAGCTAACTGAAAATCAAAGAGAATGCATGTTTTCAGAATGTGAAGGCTTTATATATAAATCTGGCAATAGTAAATCCTATTTATATACAGTTAACCAGTGTATAGACAGATTAAATGATATGTCTATCTATGTAGCATCAACTATAATAGTTGTGAGCATGCGGGTTGTTGCTAATGCTGGGGGCTCACGTAGCGAGCCTGGGGCCCTCGCGAAGCCCTCGCAAAGGCGCTCCTTGCCACCAACTGCGGACCTCGCAACATTTATGGACTTACGGCAAACAAATACGAGACGCAGGACTTGGAAAAAAAAAACACTACAACCTTGCAAAGATACAACTTTAACGGATGACCCACGCAAACCTGAAAACATTAGAAACACAATAAATACACACAAAAACACCATAAAAAAAACATAGCTACACCAAGGGGGGGCACCCAGGACCTCTGCAAGTGAAGTTACACCTCCATTTAAGTCCAAATTCCAGAGTTTAAAGACACGAATATCCCCTGAGCAAGAGAAAAAATGGACGCAGAAAAAAAACTAAACGAGGCTACAGTACCCTAAACACGCAAAACACCACCAAGCACAGACGCATTTTCACAAAACCCGTACGAGCTACAAGATACACTATTAGCAAAGACGCTACATCATACACAGCCGCGTACCACACACATTCGCCGCCATTTTACAACACTAACTTACACAATGCGGAAGTACACATCTAACCTAACGGCTTCCTCTCACGCACGCTGCCTATTTACACTACACACTGCACACATTGCTAACACTTACACCTCAGCTCTACAACAGTGCAAACCTACATTATAGGCTCCCACGTCGGCTGCAATGCGCCGCAGGCGGGACTTACACTGCAAAATGTATTGACTTAGCATACAGAAATACGAGCCGCTGGAAATACGAGCCACGAACCGAGGGCCGCAGTTGCTGGCAAGGAGCACCGAAGGCGCTCTTTGCCAGCAACTGCGGACTTTAGGCCCGCAAATGCGGACCCTCGAGAAGAGAGGGGCCGCATTTGCAGAGGTGGAGCACAAAAAACAGGATAGTATAACAAATACTGATAAAACATACACAATTGAGAAAATACTAATCCTGTTTTATGGGCCACAAACTACTACGGTAAAACAATAATCCAATTACACCACTGGTGTACACAAAACAGGATACTACTAAATTATTTCCACCACTGCACGGTTTCACACACACTCTCAAATCACCAGGATTTTACACACAACAAACAAACCCAAAATGCTGATACATTGCTTTGCACACAAAAAAATATGCTGTTGTGCCAAAATAAATTACAATAAAAGAACATTTCTCTTTCTCTTTTACAACAGACACTGCCTGAAGACTTTCACACGAAGATTTGCAGCACCGGATCCAGTGATATTCCTCACCAACTAAGACTTCTAAAAAGGTATAGTACAACAAGTAAAAAAAATAGAAAAAATAAAAGCATGTTTGCTGTGCAGCAATGTCAACATGAAAAATAAAATAACATAATAACCAACGAACAACAATAATGAGGCACACAAAGCACAATCATTCAACAAATATTGTTGACACATTTCAAATTTAAAAAGGAATCCTGTTTTAGCTACACCAACCTCTAACACTAACCCAGAACTTAGATCTATCATCCCAAATGTGGCCCACAGCAAACAGGATACTACAACAAATAGTGCTAACACATAACAAATTCAAAATTAAATCCTCTTCTCTGGGCCCTAACCTACAAAATTAAACCCACAACCAAAACAGACATGGAGAATAGGATACTACAACAAATATTAGTAACATCTACAAAAAAACACAATAAAGGCTCTTTTCTGATCCACATCCTATAAGGCTAAAACTACAAGATAATCCTACAATTACTACAATCGCCTATAGAAAACACCAAAATACTCAAAATATTGGTAACATTTACAAAATTTACTCCACAATTCCCTTGCCTGTGCTATGCCTATAATCCCAAACCTACAATCTCAAAAGTAGCGTCATCTACAATAACCTATAAGCCTAAACACACAAGCTAAATCTATAAAGACAACACTGTTGCACAGAAAACACCATAGTACCAAAAAACACAAACAAGCACTTACAAAACAAATTACAATTACAAACTAAAATAATAATACATTCTTTTTTATTTACAGATTAATATGGCTGATACTGACAACAAACAGGAAAAGATAAGACGGCAAACTAGAAAACGACAAAAAAGATGGGCAAACCAGCAGAAGGAAATTTGACGAGAAAAAGAACGGAAAAGACTTGCAAGCAAAAGACTATCAGCTGAAAAACTAAAATCTACACCTAAGAAGGCAACTAAAAAACAGAAGCATTTAGAACCTGTTCCTGAACAATCAGATAACATTTCCAATGATGACTTACAAACTCAAACTGATATATGCTCTTCAAATTGTCCTTTACTTAAGTCTTTAGCAGTAGAGGTTCATAATTGTGGTGACATGAATATTCTCTGTCAGTTTTGTGAGGCTTATCCTTTCAAACAGGAAAAACCCAGAGATGGCCAGTTCATTAGTTGCTGTCAAAAAGGCAAGGTCAAACTTCCAGAAAGACAAAAATTCCCAACATATTTACAAAGCATTATGACTGAGCCTGCTTTTCCCAACTACAAAAATTTCAAAACAAACATAAGATCATACAATAGTGCCATATCCTTTGCATCTATGGGGGCAACATTAGCTGCTAATGTGCCAGGACATGGCCCATACTGTTTTAAAGTCCAAGGACAAATTTACAATCGTACTTCACATTTACATCCAGAGTTAGGAGAGCAAAGAAAATTTGCTCAACTCTATGTCCTAGATACAATGAAAGCTGTTGACCAACGTATGCAGCTTTAATAAAATAAAAAATGCTTATCCAGTGTTTTTATAGAGCTAGATAAAATTATGGCCAATAACCCCTACACTCAAGCTTATAAAAAATTGGCTGAAGTAGGAAAGGAACAACAACTTCATGAAGAAATACATCAATTGCCATTCCCAAAGGTCAATATGGTGCTTAAAAGAGATCAACATACTGATAATCACCGTTATAATTTGCCAACATCAAATGAGGTTGCAATGGTGTTTCCAAATGATGAAGGAGAACCACCATTTTAAAGAGACATTAGAATATATCCCAGAAATGAGGAGCAACCTCTCATTAATATAAGTATCTTAAGTACAAATTTAGATCCAATGACATATCCAATATTTTTTCCACATGGAAGATTGTCAGATTGGCAACCAAAATGAACCCTTCAGAGTTACCCAAATTCTAAAGTATGAGTGTGAAATAATATTTCCATGCTTGAATTTAAAGTGGCTCAAATTGCCAGAGTCTTCCAAATAAAATGAAATGAATTAATACGTGACATAACCTAATTCAGTTATTTGGCAAATATCTGGCTTATGTTTATATAATTGAATTTCAAAAAGAGGACTTTCACATATTCTTATAATCCTTCAAGAAAAAGATAAGTTAGGTACTGGTGACAAAGTGGAATCAGTCATTATTGCTGAACTACCAGATCCAGAACTACAAGGTAGACTACATGAGAATGTAACTCATCGTATGATTCACGGACCCTGTGGAGATATTAATCCACAGTCACCATGTATGGAAAATGAGAAATGTACAAAATAATTTCCAAAAGATTATAGAGACAAAACTTATGCCAATTGTGATGGGTATCCATTTTATAGAAGAAGAGAGGGACAAACTGCTATTATTCGCGGCAAAAACATCGACAATAGATATGTGGTACCATACAATCCACATTTACTCATGAAGTATAATGCACACATTAATGTAGAAGCCTGCACTTCGATAAAATCCATTAAATATGTCTACAAATATATTTACAAAGGCTATGATGCAGCTACTGTAGTCGTCAAAAGTGCTGAAAATACCCGAAAGCACTGAGTAAGTACATGATGAATTTAGATGCTCACTATGTGAGTGCGCCAGAAGCTATGTGGCATCTTCTAAAATTTGAAATGAATGATCGATCACATGCAGTATATAGATTAGCTGTAAATTTGCCACAAAGACATTTAGTGTATTTCCATGCTGGAAATGAAACAAATGCATTGGCACAAAGTGATCATCGCCACACTACACTAACTGCATGGTTTCAATTAAATTCAACTGATTTACAGGCAAAGGAATTGTTATATATTGACATTCCATATCATTATGTTTTCGTTAACGGATTATGGCGACAAAGAAAAAGCAGGGGTAATAAAATAATACCAAGAATTTACACTGTCAGTCCAAGAAACCTTGAACCTTTCTGCTTATGACTACTACTTTTAAATGTTCCTGGTGCACAAAGTTTTGAACACTTAAGAACTGTTAATGACATAGTATATGAACAATTTCATTTAGCTGCGCGACATAGAAACTTCCTAGCTGATGATACAGAATGGGAAAGATGTCTAGAAGAAGCAGCACTATGTCAAATGCCACGGCAGATGAGGGAACAATTTGCATTTAATTGTATCTTCTCAAATGCTCTAAATGCATTAGCTTTGTGGGACAAATTTAAAACTAATATGGCTCATTGCAACGATAAAATGAGCCGATTGCACAATTAAAAGCATTAATGGAAATCCAAGAGGTCTTTTTAACTCATGGATTAAGTTGTGCAAGTTTTAATCTGCCAGATCCAGGTTTTATAGATGACATTAACTTTGAAAACTATGACATTCAACTACAAACAGAAAGAACAGAAGAAAGACTTGCAACTTTAAATACGTTACAATTGCAAGCATTTAATGCTATAAAAAATGCACTAGATGATGACATGGTGAACAAGCGTTATTTCTATCTTGATGGACCAGGCGGATCAGGAACAACGTATCTATATAATTTATTAATGAGTTTTGTACGAGCACAAGGTCAAATAGCACTGGCATTTGCAACCACTGGAATTGCCGCACTTTTGTTAGTAGGTGGAAGGACTGTGCATAGTGGATTTAAACTGCCAGTGCCTATTTTGAAAACATCAGTGTTGGATATTCGAATGACATCATTACAAGCAAAAAAAAATAAAAAAAGTTAAGTAATTATAATAGATGAGGCCACAATGATGTCATGCTATGCCCTCCAATGTATTGACCGTTTGCTTCGTGAAGTCATGGATAATACTTTACCATTTGGTGGAAAGGTCACGTTGTGAGGTGGCTATTTTAGACAAAGATTACCTGTCGTTGTACATGGAAATCGAACCGACATTATCAAAACATGTATAAAGTCAAGTACACTATGGAAACATTTTACCCATCTTCAATTACAACAAAATATGAGATCAGAAGGAGGAAATGATTTCAATGATTGGCTTATTACAATTGGAGAACGAAAAACAGAACAAATCCAAAATTTACCTGAGGACACTGTGCACATCCCAGCTCATATGATTTGCAAACAAGATCTTATATCGGCTATATTCGAAACTACAATAAATAACGAGGAATATTCTGAACTTGCCAAAAAAAGTCATACTAACATGCAAAAATAAGGATGCATTGATCCTCAATAAGGAAATATTACAAAAAATTAATGCACCACAAAAAAATTATCACAGTGCTGATTCTGTACTTGCTGATGACAAAGAAAGTCAGGCAAACTTTTCTACTGAATTCATAAACTGATTAACTCCTTCTGGAATGCCACCACATATTTTGCAGCTAAAGAAAGGTGCAATTGTCCTGTTACTGCAAAATATGAAACCAAAAAAAGGCCTATGCAATGGGACAAGATTAATTGTTCAACAATTAAAAGACCATTTCATAGATGCTGAAATTCTAACTGGTACCCACAAAGGAGAGAACGTTTTCATACCAAGAATAGATTTGGCTCCAAGTGAAAGTAGCCTCCCTTTTGTACTTCAAAGAAAACTATTTCCCATCATCATGGCATTTGCCATGACCATTAATAAATCACAAAGACAAACTTTCAAATCTGTGAATATATTCTTAGAACAACCAGTATTTGCACATGGCCAATTGTATGTTGCCTTCTCAAGGTGCAAAAATCCACAGGCTATTAAAGTTTACATTGAAAACAATGAAAGTCAAGGTAATTTATTAGGTGATGGACGCATTTTTACCAAAAACATTGTCTACTATGAAGTACTGTAAGTTTCATTCCAAGAAACACAATGGTATAGGATAGGATAGGGGTTAATAATGTAAGGTAGGTGTTAATAGGGTAGGGGTTTATTGGGTACAGTTAGGGTTGATGGGGTTTACCTAACACCCTAATACAATTCCTATTACACCACTAATTACACAAAATAAAAAACACCTAATTACATAAAATAAAAAAGGACATTACTGAAAATAAAAATGAATTCTACATAAAATAAAAAAGATCATTACAGAAAATTAAAAAAACTAAATTGCATAAAATGAAAATATGTTACATAAAATATAAAAGCATACATTACATAAAATAAAAACATACATGACATCCAATAAAACACCTAAATACATACAGTAAAATCCCTAATTTAACCCTGCAATACATACAGTTAAACCCCTTACTACAAACAGTGGTTTTACTTACCCTATTGTAATTTTGGTGAGGGGGGCTTGTTTTAGGTGAGATTTAGAGTTTTTTACTGTATGTATTTAGGGGTTTAATTGTATGTAGTTAGGGGTTTTCCCGTTATGTATTTAGGGGTTAAATTGTATGTAGTCAGGGGTTTAACTGTATGTATTTAGAGATTAAACTGCATGTAGTTAGGGGTTTGACTGTATGTATTTAGATGTTAAACTGTATGTAGTTAGGGGTTTTACTGTATGTATTTAGGGGTTTATTGGATGTCATGTATGTTTTTATTTTCTGTAATGGATTTTTTTAATTTTATGTAACAAGATTTTGTATTTGTAATTTGGGTTTCTTTATTTTATGTAATGTAGGGTTTTTAATATTATGTAATTTAGTTTTTTTATTTTCTGTATTGTTTTCTTTTTATATTATGTAGTGTTCTTTTTTTATTTTCAGTAATGAAATGTTTTTATTTTATGTAATTAGGTGTTTTTTTTATTTTGTGCAATTAGTTGGGTAATAGTGATTTTGTTAGGATGTTAGGTAGGTAGTGTAGGGGTTAACAGAGTAGAGGGGGGTTAATAGTATACAGGGAGGTTAATGGGCTAGATTGGGGGTTAATAGTGTAGGGTAGGAGTTGGGCAGGTAATGTAGGGGTTAATAGGGTAGGGTAAAAGGGGATTTATGGGATGGGGTTTACTGGGTACATTTGGGGTTAAATAGGCCCAGTTAGGGTTAAATAGGACTAGACAGGGTAAAGTGGACTAATAGGACTGAAAGGCGTTAAATAGGTCTAGACAGGGTTAAGTGGTTAGTAATAGGGATAATTAGGTATGGTGAGGGATAAATAGAGTTAATTAGAGGGTGTTAATGGAATGGTATAGGGTAGGATAGGGGTGTCAATAATGTAAAGTAGGGGTTAATAGGGTAGGTGTTTATTGGGTTAATGGGGGATAGTAAGGGTTAATGGGGTATAGTTAGGTTTAATAGTGTAGAGGGGGTTAATAGGTTAGAGGGGTTAATAGTGTAGTGTTTAGACTTTGTGTTATGAGGGTCCTGGAGGACCCTCATGGCACTTATAGTGTTATTCTAGGGGTTAATAGTGTCCTATAGGGGTCTATATAGACCCCTAATGGATCAATGGGGTTACTTAGTGTCCCATAAGGCTCTGTATAGACCCTTATGGGACTAAATGGGGTTCAGCATTGTCCATTAAGTTTCTGTATAGACCCTTATGGGACTAATGGGGTTAATTAGTGTCCCATAAGGGTCTGTATAGACCCGTATGGGACTAATGGGGCTAATTAGTGTCCCATAAGGGTCTTTATAGATCTGATGGGGTTAATCAGTGTCCCATAAGCGTCTGTATAGACCCTTATGTGACCAATGAGGGTTCAGTATTGTCCCATAGGGGTCTGTATAGGTCCTTATGGTACTAATGTGGTTAATTAGTGTCCCATAAGGGTCTGTATAGACCCTTATGGGACTGTGGGACTGATGAGGTTAATCAGTGTCCCATAAGAGTCTGTAACGAGGTATGCCGCGGAGGAACTTACATTACCTCCTCAGGCGGGATTGCGTTATAGTGTAATTTGACATTTTAAAAGCAGCGGGGGTCCCCATCGGGACCCTCCACTGCATGGTTTAATATGGGGACACAGCATAGGGGGTTAATTTTAAGTGCGGGGGGGGGGGATTGAAGTGTCCCCCCCCCCGAGGCAGGGCTTTGGTTTTGAAATGCTGCGGAGGTCTCGATCGGGAACACCGCGGTAAGGGCTAATGGGAGATCCAGCAGGCTTTCATTAGCCATGTTGGCAATTTATTTTGCCATTAGCTAAGTCTAACCCATTGCTATGTAATTTCTTAATTGTTTAAGTTCGAGCACGCAACTCCGAGGGCCGAGAATTGGTCTACGAAATAGGCTCTCTCGCTCGTAGCTCACAGCCTCTTCTAATTTAATAGCAATGTAAGTCTGACAAATTTGAAGCATGCAACCCTTACGTGCTTCACGTTGGACATACGAGGGTGGAATTTAATATGGCTTAAAATTTTCAGGTTGTTATCAATATAGCAGAGGTATGCTAGAGCTCTGATGCAGCAGGTAGACAAGAAGTGCTTTTCAAGTTTAGCAACAAGGAAATTGGCATGTTGTGGAAACATCTTTATTTTCATGACTGTTTCCATTAGCTGTCAGTATATGTGTCCCTCAAATGAAAAATAGTTATGGGTAAGTGTAACCCTGGTTTCTACATTCTGAAAATGTCCAAGTCCTAGCTGGGTTTGATAGTAGAAGTTGGCTATATGTATTAAAAAGTGAGGTGTTGGGAACTCTTGGAAATGTCCTATCATAGTACATATGTGTGAAAGAAAAACACATCAATGCAGAGGTTTGACAATAATTCTCCAACACTTAATCCTTTTGTGCATATAGTTCAGTACCTTGAAATACTTCTTTCTATTAGCTGCTAGAGGTACTATTTAGTTTATATATTTCTTTTCCAAAAGTACCCCTGCTGTTTTCTAATCTACACCCTATCATGGACTCTTTGTCACATTTTCCATACTAAAGCTTATTGTGCTCAATGAATACGCTTTTGTGTCCAAGCCCCATTTTTTATTTTTTTCTGATGTATAACACTAATAAGGCAGAGACGGCTCCAAAGTATATATGCATAAACTTTTGTGCAGAAACTATTTCGGACCTTTTACATAGTTAAATATATTTGAGCTACATAGACTTGAAAGATATTACTTGTAAATACTGAATAACGTTTGCAAGTGGTGAATAAATGATAAAACAGCCCAATTTCTGTCAACCCTAAAGGGCAAGTTCCATCAAAACTTTAGTTTGTTCTACATTAAGGAGCACTCTTGTTGTTAAGTCATTTAGTCATGTTCAACACTCGTTGACCCTATGAATCTTAGCAGGCAAGGCACATCAGTTAGTTACTGTCCTTCTGAGCCCCAAACAAGCTTATGTATATTGCTTCAATTACCTCATCTGTCCATCTCTGCTTCTGCCATCCTGTACTTCATGTGCCTTCAATCTTTTCCAACATCTTTTCCAGCTCTAAAGACCCCTGTCTTATCAAGATATGGCCAGAAAATTTGAGCTTTAGCCTATTGATTTACAGGATTGGATCTTCTTGCAGTCCAAGGGACTCTAAGCAGTTTTCTCCAACACAATTCTACTGCGCTCACATGCGTATGTTACTACTGGTAATGCCATAGTTCGAATTTTGCGGACCTTTGTTGATTATATAATATCTTTGTTTTTTAATAGCTTGTAAAGACTTGCTATAGCTCTCCTCCCCAGAAGCAAATGTATTTTAAATTCATGGCTGCAGTGATCATCTGTCGAGATCTTGTAGCCAACGAAAATATAATCTGTCACTGCCTCCACTTTTCTGTGTATCTGAGGCTGTTGATTTTTCTCAGAGCAAAATTGATTCCTGTTTTGGAAGTGTCTAGCCCACCCTTACCTGTGATGTATTTTATGTAAAGCTTGAATAAATAGGGTGACAATATACAACATTGTTGCGCTTCTTTCCCGATATTGAACCATTTGGTTGTGGACTGTAGCTTCTTGGTCCAAATAAACACTTCTCTGGTGGATGATAAGATGGTCTGGTACTCCCATCTCTTTAAGAACTTGACATATTTTGTTATGATCCACACAGTCATGTATTTAGAATAGTATATGAAGCAGAAGTTAATGCTTTTCTGGAACTCTCTTGCTTTCTCTACTATCTAGCCGACATTGGCAATTTGTTCTATTGTGCCTTTTCATATGCAGAACTTGGCTTGCACATCTGGTAGTTCCCAATCCATATATTCTTGTAGTCAAGCTTACATAATTAAGCATTAAGTATTACCTTGCTGGTATGTGAAATTAGTGCAATTGTTTGATAATTGGAGCACTCTTTGGAACTGCCTGTTTGGTATTGGAATGTAGACTGACCTTTTCCAGTCTACTGGCCACTGTTCGGTTTTCAAAGTAGTTTTCACAAGGCAAACAATATTTACACAGAATCATATTATAGGATTTGTAATATGTCATCAACTCCTATGGCCTTGGAAAGGCTTCCTAGGGCCCATCTCACTTAACTCTCCAAGATGTCTGGCTGCAACTCATTGGACAAACTATTGAGTCTATCAGTGATGTTAAGATCCTTCTTGTATAGATCTTCAGTATAAGTATATACCTGCCATCTATTCTATATTGGATCTGCTTCTATTAAGTCCCTATCATGTTTGTCTTTTATCACAACCACATTGGCATTGAAAGTTCCCTTGAGATCCCCTTTGTTTTAAATATAACTATTGACCTTCCCATACTGTTATCTTCTACTATATCATTACATTGTTCATTATAGAATGTCTCCTTGTCTCTTCTTGCTATCCTCTGAAATTCAACATTCAATTAGACAAATATTTTTCTATGTCTACTACCTTTATCTTTCCTTCTTTTCTGTGCCACTTTCAAAGCCTCATCAGACAGCCAGTGTACCTTCTTAGTTTTCTTTCTTTTGTGAATAGTCGTTGTTGCTGAATAATGCCTGCCACGAACTTCTGGCCAAAGTTCTTCAAACATTATGTCTACCCCTTAAATCTATTATTTCCTCCACTGCATATTCAAATGGGGATAGTCCCTTAAATCTATTATTTCCTCCACTGCATATTCAAATGGGGATATTATTTAATTTTCTAAGCTTTGCAATAAGAAGCTTATGATCTGAGCCACAGTCAGCTCCAGGTCTAGTTTTTGAAGACTGTATAGAGCTCCTCTTTCTTTGGATTCAAAGTGTATAGTCAATCTGATTTCTATATTGTCCATCTGGTGATATCTATGTGTAAAGTCATCTCTGAGGCTATTGGAAATGGGTGTTTACTATGACCAGATAATTATCTTGATAGAAATCTACTAATCAAAAAGAGTCAGAGGTGCTCAATCTGAGAATGAACAACTCCTAAGTAGGTTTGCTATATAGCTCCTACTCAGAGAGCAGCCTCTTTTAGCTCACTTGTGTCCATCACAGAGAGAAATATCCTGTAGTATATTATTCTGGTCTCACTCAAAAGAATGATCCAGCACCGAAATACTAGGCAATTCTAGCCTGAACAGGAGAAACAGCCAACCCCAGATGTACGTTTTATTTTCTATTGGGCCTTGTGAGGTGTAGCTGCACTCCATAAGGCATAGTGAGGAAGAAGTCAATGTCTGGAACCTCCTATCACCGTTAGGATAAGTAAAACTAAACATATTAGTTAGGATTCTACTAATATCTGACCTTCTTCATTTTGTACTCCAAGTCCAAACTTGCCCGGTATTCCAGGTATCTTTCGGTTCCCTAATTTAGCATTCCAATCTCCTCTGGTGATTGTCTGATATGAAATATCCCATTCCAGTCCACTTGAGTTCATTAATTCCCAGTGTTTAATCTAGACATCTCATTTTTGACCACATCTAATTTGCCTTGGTTCATAGTTCTAATGTTCCAGGTTCCTATGCTGAATTGTTCTTTGCAGCAGTTGACTTTCCTTTCCCCTCCAGACACATCCGTAGAATGGTATCCTCTAGACTTTGTCCCAATCACTCCAGTAGTTCTGGTGCTACTTGTACTCACACTCTACTCTTCCCCAATAATATGGTAGATACCTTCTGACTTGAGGAGCTCATCTTCCAGTGCCATATCATTATTTCACTGGTTTGTACTTATCTATAAGGGTTTCTTGGCAAAGATAATGGAGTGCGTTGCTGTCTAGGAGATTCTCACTATTCACCATAAATTTAGAAATACAGGTCATTCCCACGTTACAGATGACCTGACTTACAGATGACCTATACTTAAGAAAGAGGTTGCAAGGCTTTTGAATAAGTTTGTTGTTTGTTTGAATTAAAAGAAAGAGCACAATAATTTCTATAAATTAAAGGTTACAGTACTAGGGTATTATTATTATTATTATTACAGTATGACACTGTATTATTATTACCACACATGAGCCATTATAGTATTGTTGATGTTATTATTATTATTATTATTATTATTATTATTATTATCATTATTATTATTATAATTCAGGGATCCAAGTTACATACAAATCCAGTATAAAGACGTTTACAGGAACTTATCCTTAACCCGGGGGCCAGCTGTACTCATTAATCTTCTCAATTTATAAATAATGTATTTTCTATATTTACCAAACCGATTCTGGCTTGATAACCACATGAAGAAAACCAAATCCTCTCGCCCACTACTTAATTTTCAAACATGATTTTGTTCAATCTATCCAGCTTACTTTTCTATTTTATTTATTATCAAATGCATCAATATCTCATTTTAAATGATGTCTAATTGAATTAGTCTAATATTTAATTCTCCTTTTTCTTATCTAGCTGCTCTGCATATGTTCAAAATGAGTGTCCATCCATCATTGTGCCTCTTATTTCTTTACATCATATGAACCATCTGATTTAAACAAGACATTACACCTCTTTTCACATTAAAGATTCTGACTTCACCGGAAAAAGCGTTTCGCCAAACTAACCTATTAGAGTTCTTAGGAATTAATTGTGACTCTCCTAACATAGAAAAAAAGTATATTGTAACAAAAAAGGTATACAAACATGTATTCTATACAATAATTCCAACAGAAAACATCTTCTCTAAACTTTAACTCCAGTCACGTTTAGATCATTTCAATTTTGCTGCCAAGGTCTTACCTCAGGGCACATTTTTTATACCAGACATTTTAAAGCTCTTAAAATTAGTATGTGGACTTGTTTCCTTAAACAATGGAATGGCCCATCTATTTTCATATATTTAATCAATTCCAATTCACCAAAGGTTTAAACATGAAATATACTTGTTAAAACTAAGACAAGATATTTTCTGTGCCCTCTAGCCTAACCAAATTCTAACCCTTAAAAATTCCTCTGGCTTCAACCATTTAAGAGAATTGTTTGCTGTTCTTTCAGCTCTGAAACTTTAGGGCAAATCTTCGACCTGTTAAAATACGCACTTACACTTGCAGACATTGAATAATTTATCAAAGCTCAGATCCAACTCCCACTGGTCATGAAATTATTAAGAAATGTTACCTTCCATACATTCATTTTTCATTGTTTATTTACCTGTGAATTAAAAGACTAATCTCCTATAAATTATTCATACCCTTTCTCTGCACAGACACTATTTCAAGATTGCCAATCTTTTCAATACCTCAACCAACCTTTTCCAAACTTCTATAAAGTGATGAAACTCTAGTTCAGAGTTTAAGCCAAGCCTGGCATTACACATTAAGCTGTTTCTAAAAATAATAAGAAAATATATGATAGAGCTTGGTCCTTATACACAGTGGCGGAGCTAGAGAATGGAGGGCCCTGCTGAAAATAAAATGTTGTGCCCCTTCCCCGAAGAGGGACTTGTAAAAAATGTTTGTGCAGAGACCCTCCCCTGGTACCAACTTACTCAGTCAGCCATTCCGTCCCAGCATCCATCCTCACACAGCACCTATCCCCTCCCAGTATCCATCCTCAGTACTTTGCTGTAATCCAGCCCTTGCTCTCTCTCCCCTCTTCCCTGGTACAGATCCCCAGTATGCTGAACTGTTCCGCGCTGCCACCTCTTGGAGCGTTAGCAGAAATGGAAAAAATTAAATATTAAATGGAAAAAAAAAAATACACAGCACTGGGCCTCCCCAGAGGAGGGTCCTGGTGCATTGCACCACCTGCACCACAGGTAGCACCGGCCCTGCTTATACACCCAATATCTTGAGTTGCATACAATTAACTCTATCTTATCCTTATCACCAATAACAATTAAAACTTGTTTAGCAGGTATCCAGCCTAATTTAACCTTAAGAAATATTTAAAAAACTAACATAATGTCCAGTCATTAAATTATTTCTCAATAGCAATTATATATTTAGCCACTTTTTTTTCTTAGTCCAGAGGAATTTGCCATAACCAATTCTAAACAAATTTAATGTAAAGAAGAAAGACTTTAAGTAATTTACCGACCATTTCATTTTAAACCTACCTAAAACTAAAATATGTAACAAAGAAATACAAATAACTTATTATCCATCTGAAGACAAATGGTATCCAGTTATAGTTTTAAATGAACTAAGACATGTTTAAAGGTTTTCTACTTTGATTTCCCACTGATTTCCCACTATTACAAATCAATAAAAAACGTTTATATGCGTCCTCTGTGTACTCTGATCACTCATTTTGTGCAAAATCAGCCACCACCAAAAGTGATGTTTCAAACCCTTATTGTCAAAAAACTTGAATATGGAAATGAGCATGCTATTCACGACCTCGTAGCATATTTTTTTACAGAAGTTTTTAGTTAGTGAAGACCTTACTTTTGAATATAAGTTCACTAACTAAAAACTTTTGTAAAAAAATATGCTATATGCTTATACAGAGCTCTATTCAATTGGCCGAATCGCAATTTAATAAGGCTGTAATTCTACAATACATAGCTCTCTTTTCTGTCTCCAACCTCTATATACAACATTATGCATATTTTTATTTTGCTGTTTTTTTTAAAGTTGGTGCCCATTTTCCAAATGTATAAAATTTTGCTTTAATTTACAATTAACTCAGATTTTGCTCTAGCTTATAAATTGTTAAATTAAACATTCATTTACAATTATTCTTTTGTTAAATTGTACCTAGATGAAGTTTTGCCAAATTGCCTTTTGACAACTTACTTTTTCCTTCTCCACCCACTCTCATTTTCCTGTAGTACGGAATTTTTACAGCATAAACACAAATCAAATATCTGTGCTATTGCGGGACTGAGAAAGAAATCATATAAAAATAATATATATCATAAAATAGATGTTCACTCTAAACACCCCAAAGAAGTAAAAGTTTCTGGTTGAAACTATAAAATACCTCCACACTAAATAAGAAGCACTATAAATATATCAAGAAATGAAAAATTAAAAAAAATAATAATAAAATAAATAAGGACACAAATACAAGCACAATTGATTTATTGAGTTTATGTTTTTGAGCGTAGAGGCCGGAAGAGAAGCTGCAGATGGAGGTAAGTGAGGGGAGAAGGGAGAGGGGGAGTTATTTGTAGGAGTAAAGTGAGGAGGGGGATTTAGGATGAGGAGGGGTAAAGTGAGGAGGGGGTTTTAGGATGAGAATGGCAAGGGGGGGGTTTAGGATGAGGGTGGGGGTTTAGGATTAGGATGGGGGGTTTAGGATGGGGGGTTTGAGGATGAGGATGGGGGGTTGAGGATGGGGGTTGAGGAGGGGGCTGAGGAGAGAGGTTTTGGAGGGGGGTGAGGAGAGAGGTTGAGAAGGGGGTTTAGAATGAGGAGGGGGGTTGAGGTTGAGGAGGGGGGTTGAGGATGGGGGGGTTTAGGATGAGGATGGGGGGGTTGAGGAGGGAGGTTGAGGATGAGGAGGGAGGTTGAGGATGAGGAGGGAGGATGAAGAGGGAGGATGAGGATGAGAAGGGGGGTTGAGGTTGAGGAGGGGGTTGAGGATGGGGGGGTTGAGGATGAGGATGGGGGGGTTGAGGATGGGGGGGTTGAGGTTGAGGAGGGAGGTTGAGGATGAGGAGGGAGGATGAGGAGGGATAATGAGGAGGGAGGATGAGGAGGGAAGATGAGGATGAGGAGGGGGATTGAGGTTGAGGAGGGGGTTGAGGAGGGGGTTGAGGATGGGGGGGTTGAGGATGAGGATGGGGGTTGAGGATGGGGGGGTTGAGGTTGAGGAGGGGGTTTAGAATGAGGAGGGGGGTTAAGGATGAGGAGGGGATTGAGGAGGGAGGTTGAGGATGAGGAGGGGGGTTGAGGTTGAGGAGGGGGTTGTGGATTAGGAGGGGGGTTGAGGTTGAGGAGGGGGTTGAGGATGAGGAGGGGGGTTGAGGAGGGAGGTTGAGAATGAGGTGGGGGGTTGAGGAGGGAGGTTGAAAATGAGGATGTGGGTTGAGGAGGGAGGTTGAGAATGAGGAGGTTGATAAGGGAGGGGGGGAAGAGACACAGGGAAGGGAAAGGGGGGAAGAGACACAGGGGAGAGAGAGAGGGGAAACAAGAAAAGGGCACACAAGAGGGGGACACAGCGGGCACAAGAGGGACACAGAGGGCAGCACATTTCCCACCCTCGGCTTATACTCGAGTCACTCATTTTTCCCAGTATTTTGTGGTAACATAGGTGCCACGGCTTATACTCCGGTCGGCTTATACTCGAGTATATACGGGTACTTTTTTTATTACTCATTAAATATATCTCCCTTTGTTATATTTGTATCCTTTACTTGTTAATTTAATTTTATTATTCATCTTTTTTTATTTTTTTATTTCTTGAGATATTTATAGCCTTTCTCATTTAAGGTGGAGGCGGAGATGGATAGATTAGGTCACTGAAGCAATGAACATGAATTTGATGGAGCTCAGATGGTCAGTAACAGAAAGATGTATCTGGCGTGCCTGCGGTCCATTGAGTCACAGAGAATCAGACGCAACTGAACAACTAAACAACAATTTTACAGCATAAGTAGTAGTCATATAACTAGGGCACACCAAGACCTCCAGTGGTTTCAATAATGTTCATCCCTACATGCAAGGTTTTCTACCATCCCAAATGAAGTGCATGGTTTCATGTTGAAAAACACTAAAATCATTTGTGATACTTGTACTGGTAAACATTTGTAGCATTGTCATTTTTGGGTAGTTATTTTGTCAATGCAAGAGATTTGATACTTTGTCCATTTTTCTAAATATTTTATGTTTGTCCACAAAATATATATTATTATATTATTTATTTTGTCTCTGATAAACACTCCTAAGTATTTTATTTTTCTCTTTGCCTTTTAGTATAAGAAATTATCTTTAGTTTATTTTTTATTGCTTGAACACTGTGAACTTTGTATCATTACTTTTGAATCCAGGAAGTCTACTAAAAGTGGTTGCAATATATTTATTAAAATCTTTTAAAATATGTAACAGACAATATCGGAGCTCCACTCTTCGCTTTATGAAAGGATAACTGAGGAAATCTTTATATAAACTTACAAACGATAACAACATAAGCATCTGTGTAAGCGATGAATAATAATAGTAAGCGATGGGCATAAAAACATTTCAGATATTTATCTTAGCAGAGTCTGCTAGTGCCTGGAAGCCCCTATGATAAACATACTTATTTTTCAAAACACAGCAGGGCTGTTACATAGCAGTGCAAGTAAGGCTTGCAAATATACTTGCAAGCTGTCTCTGTTGAGCTATAATGGGGAGGTGTTAGGTGCTGAAAACTTATCTCAATCCACCAATGAAACAACAAATACCCCATTCTCCTCTCTCCCAGCTCTCAAGAATAAATACTTACAAAATTGAATGGCACGCCCACCCAGAATACAAGACATCAGTATGTGACTGTCTCAAGTGACTGAAATGAGATGACAGCAGCAATGATATTTTTACCCATAGCAAATTATGCATAATAAATACAGAGATGCACATCTCAGACACTCAAGTAAATTCAACCACTGCCAGAAATTTCTGTTACTGCTGATTGGCTGATATACCTCAAGTTAAATATACATTAAATGCAATTTATTCAGCGAAGGACCCTTTTTATCAAAAATAACATTTTACAAATATTATCTTTCAAATCTAACAAAAAGTCATGATTTGTGTATAATAATTTTATCCTACAGATCAGATTTAAAAATATATAGCTAGAACGATAATAGGTTATGGAAACCACATTTTTATTTGTTGCATATAAGCAGAGTTAAATGCAATAAAGCAAATTTATACACTTTATGGGTATTTAATATAAGCTATTTATCAAGTGGAAGGAAATGCAACTTTTTTGATAAATAATCTCTATAGAAAACATTGGAAATGAGGACATTTAACTCAACTTAACTGTTTTATTCCATGTTTATCCACACTTGATAAATGTGTGTGTAATCAAAATAAAGGTCCCATTGCTTAATAAACGGATTTATACATATAACTATTTTAGGTGCTGTGACAACACAGGTCCCTTCTCCACCACAGCGGAGGTCGTCTTGTGCCGATCACACAAATGGATCTTTTTTTCCCAGGACAACTAACCAGGGCTTCATCTGAGCATTCTGTAAAAATAAAGATGGCAGTCAACACTGCCAGGGTTAACATTTATATGGGTGAAAATAATGGGAAAATCAAACCACAAAGTTTTACACAACATCAAAGCATCTTTGAATTGCGACCTAAACTTGAGTGGTCAATCACAAACGTGCCAGCATCTGTAATTGGTTGATGGAGAGATTAGCAGGGCATCCTAGTGTCCAACAGGCAAGACGGTCAACATCTCAGTAAAAGATATTATAGCTCTTTTCTAAGAAGTTGCCACAGGTCTCAAACAGCATTGTACTTTTTACCCTTTTTCAAATCTCCCACTCCTTCTGCCTTGTCCAATCCCAGTGGTGCCTCCTCTGGCGGTTCTCTTATGGGCTGCCTCTCCACCATTCAAATAGCTCCACAGTGTCCCAATCAAATTGTCTGCTCGAGTGTCAAACAGCCACTCACAGCTCAGATTTACGATTAGCCACTGGTGTCTTAGTTTAACCAACCATCTTTTTGCTGGCAGCCCTAGGAATTTCAAATCCCCCAATTGGTGGAGGACCTACATTAAATATATGAAGTTTTTGGCCAACTCCCTGCATAGCCACAATGCCAGATAATTTCAGTTCCCAGTCCCCAGTGATGGTCTTGACAGACAGGTCTCTCATAGGGTAACTTCTCTGTCACTCACGCTCTAAGTAGGAATAAAATTGCTAATGAAAGAACATCTGGCAATATGTTTTGTGCAGGCATGCATTTCTTGAAAATTTCCAGTGTGTTTAAACATTTTGAACCTGATTTTTTCTTCATTCAAAAAAGCTATTGTATTATCTGCTCCTACAGATCTCTTTTATTATTATGCTAATTGAGCAACTGCTTTCTTAAATAAGCATTCACCAGAAAACCTGGTGATGCTGGTCTCACAACATATAGTACAAAAGCATTTATTCAAAATATATTTCAAATAGATTTTCTTTTTGTCTTTTGGTAATGACCTAATGTCAGTAATTCCAACAGGAAAAAAAAATGAATATTTTATACACAACACAATTACTTCCCCACTTTTGAAATACTGCTGACAATAAAATCCGTAATGTCTTCTATTGTTTGTTCACTTGTAACACATTGGAGACCCTTCATTAGTATTATGACATGATAAATTACCCAAACCCAATTTTTTTTTCTTGCTGCTGTACTGTATTGTTCATGATTCATTATTGATTTATTACAATATTGCCTAATGATGCTTACTTATCACAGAGAATGTCCTCTACCCACTGTTTGCATCAGCATGACATTTTAAAGAATTAATAATGCCTGCTACTCATGCAGAGTATTGTGCAACTAACATGATTTCTCTGTAAGTGCTCTCAGCCTTCTGCACAAAGCGGCAAACTAATCATGAGTTTTATTGACTGTAAAGGCAATTGCAGCAGAATTCAGCTGACATTTTCAAAAAATGTTTTGTAGTCCAAAATGACATTTTTTTGTTACACTTAATGTTTCTTATGACTGTTGTTTTTAAAAATGTATAATTTAATAGGCCATGTATTAAAGAAAAACTGAAATTACACACAACGGTTCATTTACACTGATGTACTTTAGCATCATGCATAATTGACAGCAATTTTGTGAAAGTTGCATAAATAGTAACATTTACTGTACATGAGATTTTGAAAATACAAAGAGTGAAAATTGCTTACAAAGAGCAATACAAATGATGCAAACATCCCTTTATTGCATTAAAGACAATTATTGCAGCATATTTGAGGCCTCTTTAGTTACTAAGCTATGCTGACCATTCACTTCTCCATAATTCTTTTGAAACACTGCTCTCTCCTGGCTCCAACATTATTTCTATAACAGTTCCTTTTGTGTCTTGTTCTTAGGCACTACCTCTCACTGTTGTGTACTTCAAGGTTCATGTTTGGTCCTTTGCTTTTCTCAGTTTATACTCCCTCACTTAGCAAACTAATACTGTCTCCTGTTTTCTAGCATCATCTCTATGCTGAAGATATCCAAAGTCCCTCTTGTCATGACACTTATCTCCTTCCCTACTAATTTGTGCCACCAATTGTCTGTCCTACATTTCATCCTGAAGTGCCTCCCACAACCTAAAAATAAACATGTTAAAGATTGAGCTCTTAATAATCTCACCTTCTATCACATACCCAGCACCTGATATTAGCCTCACACTTGAAAAAAGCTCCATTTGAACCTCCTTCACTCCCCACATATAGATACTTGTTAAAAAATTACTAATGGACAAGGGGAGCATTTCCAAACCTATTCTTTTCTCAAACAAAAATCAACCAAACTCCTAATTCATTCACTTATCACTTCCCCCATAGGTTATTGCAATTGTTGCAAATCCCACTTGGCATTCACCTTACCAGACTAGGCCTACTCCAGCTTGTCTTAAATTCCTCTGCTAGGCACATCTGTCTCCATGGTCATGTCTGATCTTCTTCTTAACTCTGCCAATCCTTTCACTGGCTTCCCATATCCTCTGGATTTAATCTCAAAATACTATTCCTCACCTACAAAGGCTACAAAAATACCATATTCCCTTACACTTCCCATGTGATATCAAATTGCTCCTCCAAATGCTCCCCTCCATGCTTCCCATAACATATCTCACTCTAGTCTCATGATCACTTCCTCAAACTCTTTATTTCCAGGTTTCTCCTGTGCAGCATATACTATCTAAAATTCTATATCTCAGTTTGTCAGACTCTCCCCTATTCTCCACACCTTTAAACACTGTCTGAAAACTCATTCATACAGATAGGCCTTCTAACCTGTTATCAACAATCACTATTAACTATTCAGACAAGATGGTAAACATTTCCAGTGCATTAATTCAGCTGTCTCACCAGATTACCAACAAGCAATCCCTCCCCTTTTCCCTGTAATACTCTTAACACCTACTTAAATTGTAGATCAGAACCCTCAATATCTTCAAGACTACTAGACTGTCTGCAAAAGGAGAATGCAAGAGATGTGGTATAAACAACACCAGTGGCAATCATCAATGCTAAGACTTTTTTTCTAAACTCACAGTGAAGCACCTATCCAACTTTGCCTGCAGACATAATTATAACTATTTAAAAATATTATATTAATTGCATATTACAATAAAAATGGCCAGTGCATGCATTTTATTATGTTTTCCATTTACCATCTAGTTTCTACCATAATAAATAAATAATAATATTGGAACTAGGGTAGGAACATCAAATATTCTGGTACTGAATGAAGACACACAACTCACTTTCTTCTTACCCTCGTTGTCCCTAGGAAATTCTGCATCTTCTCTGTTTATCAAGGTTACTGCATTAATCCTGCATTGCAACTCTGGATAATACATTTCACCAGTATTATAGTTCTTAAACACATCATCAAATCAGTATAAAAATGGAAGATGTGCTGATCTCTAAGCTACCATTCCCTTAGACCTTCTTGTCTACTATGTCACCCAATTTAATTTATGAACAAATACATGCACTGCTAACTTCTCATCACTGCTTCTTTCTCCTAGTCTGGTGGGCTCTATGTGCCTTTAAAAAATGAACAGATGCTCAATAAAAAAGACTACAACAAATTGGTGAAAGGGTTATTAAAATAAGTGAATGATGTGGATAGTATTTTGTGCACTCCTTTACCGGGCTGTGTATTGGTTGTTCAGTATACAGTACAGGAAAACTGTCTCGTTCACATAAAACAATATTAATATAAATGTGTTTGGCAATAAAGCCAAATTAGGTCTCGCTATTTTATGTAGCTCCTACTGTCTGATTATACTGTCTCTTAATGTGATATTTTGTCAAGCAGCATGTAAAATGTGGTGAAGCCTGGAATCCAGTGCCCACAAATAGATTTAATTTCTTGAAGGCATCATTTGCCTTGAGTGCTTATCTAAACAGATGGATAACAGTTTCACTTCAACCATAAAAATTCAGAACCCAGGGAGGAGGTAAATGAACAACACGCTGAATAATCTTGTCTGTTATTTCTGTTTATGATCCTCTTATAGCATGGACAGACGCTATCAGGCTAAGAAGTTTGTACACACAAGGAACTATTGCTAGAAGGGTGAGCTTCTACAATCATCTGCTACATTTAATCTGTTTATTAATTCAATTAATGTTATGCTGGGGAAAAAGAAAAAAAAATGCTGCAATTATCATTACATATTTAACTAACCATGATGTGTTAAAATGCAGGTGTAATACAATAACCCATGTGACAGTCCTTTTATGCTGTGATTGTGTAAAGTAGGCATTATTGCACCTTGAATTTCATATGGGTCTTGTAGTTTATTTATGTAGATATATATCGAGTTGGTGGTTGCAGCTGCCTTTACTTGGCATTGAATCTGGATTGGCATCCTGATTTTTCTAACACATTTATTAAATGTTATAGAGCCAGATTAGCAATCACATCACAACCTTTTTAGCCGAACAAACTTCTATTCTCTTGCCTGATAATGATCTAATCACATATTATAATTGTCCAACTACGATTCGTCGTCACGCTGTTTGCGTAGTGCGTACGACTTAGCGATGAGCGCCGTTAAACCGTAGCACTTAGGCAATGAGCGCCGCAGGTGCTCATTGCTGGCGAGCCTCGCATAGCGAGGCAAGCCGTTAAACACGTCACACGCACAACTTAGAAAAAAAAAACACCTCGGAACCAACCTTAACGTAACAAACACCCACACGCACTAAAAATACGACCTCTGAAAGTGAAGTTACACCTCCATATAAGTCCAAATTCCCGAGTTCAGATACACGAAAATCACCTAAGCGAGAGAAAAAATGGCCGCCAAAAAAAACGAAAACGAGGCTCACAGCCCAGCCACGTACAAATTTCCCAAGAAGGGATCCGAGATAAGCTCGGAAACCCACATTAACCCCAGGGGATCCGAGATAAGCTCGGAGCAGTGCATTTACCCCACATTAACCATCAAAATTCCTGCGTTACAGGTCCTTAAAGGACCCGTTGTAAAAGAAAAAAAAGTATACACTGTCAAACTGTCAATCATGGGGGTCAATATAGACCCCCATAAACCCCTCATTAACCCTGTCACTCATGGGGGTCAATATAGACCCCCATAAGCCCTTCATTAACCCTGTCACTCATGGGGGTCAATACAGACTCCCATAAACCCCTCATTAACCCTGTCACTCATTGGGTTCAATATAGACCCCCATAAGCCCTTCATTAACCCTGTCACTCATGGGGGTCAATACAGACCCCCATAAACCCCTCATTAACCCTGTCACTAATGGGGGTCAATATAGACCCCCATAAGCCCTTCATTAAGCCTGTCACTCATGGGGGTCAATAAAGACCCCCCTAAGCCGTTCATTAACCCTTTCACTCATGGGGGTCAATGCTGACCCCCATAAGCCTCTATTTAACCCTCAGTCCTATAAGTAACACCATTATGGGCCTGTTACAACACTACATTAACCACTCAAGGACCATCATGACACTAAGTATAAACACTACACTGCACTATACCCCCCCAATAAAACATTAAATATCAACTAAACACCCTATACACTAACATATTAACACCTACCCTACCTACCCCCTAATAACCCCCACCACTCTAATTACAGAAAATAAAAAAGCCTAAAGTCACACACACAAAAAAAATCTACATTACATGAAATAAAAAACCTAACTCACAAAAAAATAAACTACATTACAGAAAATAAAAAACCTAAGTCACAAAAAAAAAGGAACATAGCAGAAAAAAAAAAAAAACATTACAAATCCCCCCCACTACAGAAAAAAAAAAATTACACACCTGAAAAGGAAATACATATAATACAAATACATACAATACAAATACATACAATACAAATACAATACAAATACATACAATACAAATACATACAATGCAATACAATACAATTACATACAATACAATACAATACACCCCTATCTAATATACATCACACAATCTATCTAAATAAATACCATAATCTAATATACATCCTATCTATATAATAATACATCCCCAATCTATCTAAATAAATACCACAATTTAATATACAATACATTCTATGCTATTTATATAAAACACATACCCCTAGCTAACATACAATAAATGCTATCTATATATAAACTAATCTAATTCTAAGCTAAAATAAAATAATTAAGACCACTTACCTTTGCAGGTGTCCATTGAGATCAGCCACCAACGAAAAAAAAAAAAAATCAGTGCAACACGTTTACTGTACATAAATAAACATTCTATACATTCTAATTATTATACTCACCTTTCCGGCATGTCCCGTCCTTATTCTTTTAATTCGGCGTGGCAACATTAACACAACATTAATACACATACATCAAAATAAAATAAACATAATCTACATTCTACTTACCTCCCCGCGATGTCTCCGGCCTCCTCCGGATCCTCTTCTGCCACGCCCTGTATAAAAAAATAAATATATATAGATATATATATACTTACATCCGCACTCCCGGACATCCCCGACGCTAATGAGGCTCCCGGAGACTTTTCCGGAAGAAAATAAGCAATGGCGCCTTCTGATTGGTTGAAAACGCTGTCTATCAAATTCACCCAATCAGAAGGCACCATTGTGTGAACCAATCACAAACGGATACACCCTAAAATCCCTCTCGGATTGGATAATTCATCTGTCAATCTTTATTTAAATCAATCAATCTTTATTTAAACCAACCTTCAGCCAATCACAATGGAATACACCCCCACAGGGTGATTGGTTGGAGCAACTGCACATTCGGATTGGTTGCACTGACAATAGCCAATCACAATGGAATACACCCTCACGTACTGATTGGTGAAGGATTTGCGCATTCTCATTGGCTACTGGTAATATCAATAAATGTTACAGCCAATGGGATGGCGCAGATGTCTTCACCAATCAGTGCGTGGGGGTATATTCCATTGTGATTGGCTGATGGCAATAAAGCCTTAGGATTGGTTCAAATAAAGATTGACAGGTGTGTTATCCAATCAGCGTTGTATTTTGGGGTGTATACTTTTTTTCCTTGGTTCACAATTGGGGTCTTCTCATTGGCTGAATTTGATAGACAGCCTTTTCAGCCAATCAGCAGCTGCCATTGCCAATTTTATTCTGGAACACTCCATAGGAAGGTAATTTGCGTCGGAGACATCCGCCAGGGCGATGTGTGTCGCTTTTTTTTTATTTTTTACGCGCGGATGCTTCCAGAGAAGAACAACAGGAGGCCGGAGACATTGCGGGGAGGTAAGTATAATGTAAATTGTGTTTATTTTACTTTATTTTATGTTTACTAATGTAATGTTTTTTTTTACAGGAGCAGCGCCGGACAAGACGCAAACATGGAGGACGGAACATGGAGGACGTGACATGTTGGGATGTGACATGCTGGAAAGGTGAGTATAATATTTAGAATATTTAGAATGTTTAGAATGTTTAGGTATTTCATGTAAACGTGTTGTATTCATTTTTTTTATCTTTTTTACCGTAGGTTGCTGATCTCAAGAAACATCTCAAAGGTAAGTGGTCTTAATTATTTTATTGGAGCTTAGAATTAGGGTAGCTATATATAGAGATAGCATGTATTGCATATTAGATAGATAGATAGGGGGATGTATTATTAGATAGTATTGTATATTAGATAGTGGGATGTATATTACATTATATAGTGGGATGTATATTACATAGTGGCATGTATATTAGATAGTGGCATCTATATTAGATAGTGGCATGTATATTAGATAGGGGTGTATTGTATTTAATTGTATTGTGTTGTATTATATTTAATTGTATTGGATTTTATTTAATTGTATTGTATGTATTATATGCATGTATTGTATTGTATGTATTATATGTATTTCCTTTTAAGGTGTGTAATTTTTTTTAAACATTTTTTAGTGGGGGGGAGTTTGTAATGTATTTTTTTACTTTCTGTAATGTTACTTTTTTTATTTTTTGTGACTTAGGTTTTTTTTTTTGTTCTGTAATGTACATTTTTTATTTTTGGTGATTTTAGTTTTTCTTATTTTATGTAATGTAGATTTCTGCTTTTTGATGAATTTAGTTACTTGAGGCACACAGTACACTCACATTGTGTGACAAACAGCATTTCAACACTTTTTTTTATTGACCGTCATTTTTTGACGGGCAAGTCGCTAGTCATATATATAGTTGTCGTACTGTGAGTTGTCGTCACGCTTTGCGGGCCTCGCAAAGTGAAGCCTGCAACTGCGGCCCTCATGAAGCGAGGGAAGCAGTTGCGGGGCTGCAATGAGCCCACACAACACTACATCAGGAGACACTACCGGGGGACACTACCTCCCCACTGATGCTCCCTCACCTCCACCCTGCCCCACAGATGCTCCCTCACCTCCCCCCTGCCCCACTGATGCTCCCTCTGCCCCCCCCCCTTTTCCCGCCTACCTGCTCAGTCATTGGTAGTTCAGCGGACCAATAGAGTCCCACCCCTGCCGGCACATCCTCTCTGCAGTGTAGAGACTCCCAAATGATGTCTTTGCTATGTCCCTACGCTGCAGAAAGGACATGCCGGCAGGGGTGGAACTCCATTGAGCAGGTACAGAGCAAAGGGGAGAAAAATGGAAGCATCAGTGGGACAGGGGGGAGGTGAGGGGAACACAGAAGGGGGTAGGGAGGTAGAGAGACAGGGGAGGAAGAGAGGGGGCAAAGAGAGACAGGGGAGGGAGAGAGGGGGCAAAGAGAGACAGTGGAGGGAGAGAGGGGCAAAGAGAGACAGTGGAGGGAGAGAGGGGGCACAGAGAGACAGGGGAGGAAATGAGGGGGCAAAGTGAGACAGGGGAGGGAGAGAGGTGGCAAAGAGAGACAGGAGAGGAAGAGAAAGGGCAAAGAGAGACAGGGTAGGGAGAGAGAGGGCAAAGAGAGAGAGACAGGAGAGGGAGAGAGAGGCACATCTAGAGAGAGAGAGCAAAAAGAGACAGGAGAGAGAGAAAGTGGGCAAAGAGAGACTGGAGAGGGAGAGAGTGGGCAAAGAGAGACAGGGGAGGGCAAGAGGGGGCAAAGAGAGACAGTGGAGGGAAAGAGGGGGCAAAGATAGACAGGAGAGGGAGAGAGGGGGCAAAGACAGACAGCGGAGGGAGAGAGGGGTCAAAGACAGACAGCGGAGTGAGAGAGGGGTCAAAGACAGACTGGGGAGGTAAAGGGGAAGGGGAAAAGACACAGGGGAGGGAGAGGGTGTGGAAAAGCTATTTAGAAAAATCTCTCATGCTGTCATTTTTGAAGGGCAAGTTGCTAGTGTTCTATGATAGTGCTACTGGAAAAAGCAGAAGCCTTTAATTATATGCAGTAGTATAGCACTCATTCCTAAACTAAAATAATTTTAATAATCTAGCTGTAGAATACATATTGAAATTCTATTGGGCTTCAAAGCGAGAACATAATTTACTGGTCTCATTTATATGTGGATGAAAAGATCTAACTACCCCAAGAGCATGTTAAACTATTGGTGAAAGAATTAGCAAAATAATTAATGTTTAAAATCTGTCAAAGTGTCACATACAATACATAAAGATGTTACAAATAGCTAAAGCTAGGTGGTTAATGGGTTCCATATTTGTATTAACTTTTTGTTACCAGGAATTTGGACACTGAGATAGCAAGATTCTCTTCTTACATGATTTATGGTTGTCCTAGATCTCAGCCTTCAGAATACTAACAATAGGAAAAGAGAAATGTAATGTCAAGGGAGGGGAGAGGTAAGACTACACCAAAATATTTTTAAGATATTACACCAAGCCTCAGTTATTTGTCTTGCTTGGGCAACTAGAGGAAAATAGGGGACCCTGAGGCATGATCAGACCATCTAAATCCCCCTTGGTAACTATAACTGAAGTATAGAATTTTTATGTGGTTATTACAGTTTTTATTTAATAATAATTGATTGTACTAAATGTACTTGTATATCCATTTACTATTTTGTTTACATATATGTTATTTATTTAAGTTCCTTCTCTGAGCCCATAAGAACCTTGTGTTACAGTAGAAATGTAGGAGAATATCAAAACTATTGTACATCACAATGTGCTTTCTTGCTGCTCAACTTTAAGCACTGATATGAAGCTATGGAGTAAAATTAGACCGAAAGATAAATAATGTGTGGAGGTCTGCTTGGTACAGCAGGTAAAGTACAGTAACTTCTTATGATTGCAGTACAGACCTAGCAGTTTAGACATTGTTTCACATATTTTTGTAATGATTTTCCTATTTATATATAAATACAGAAACATATTTCATTCGATTTTACCTGAATTGGCTCAAATCGTTCATTGACGAGAATGGTGCAATAACTGTACATTTTAGATCATTTTATATCTGCTACGTACTATGCACAGTTATTAATAGTTTTGCCCGCAGTTTTAAATCCTTACTAACTTGGATCATTAATTCTGTACTGAATACATGCATGTATTGTATATTAATGCTTCAGTAATTCGAAACAATAAATCAGCTGTGTAGATACTTATGTCACGAGAAATGACAACTGCTATTAGCAAAGAAATATGATATGACAAGCCGTGTAAAGGGAAGAAGTTATTTAGACACTATAAACCTTATACAATAGGCAATTACTTATTTTCTTGTAAATTGGCATATGCATACATCTGTTAATCCTACTGAACCAATACAATTATTTAAAAGTAGTTTTTCCTTACAATCCAAAACAAATAAGCGTAACATTTGGACAAATTTGTATTGTGAAACAGAACATGAATATAAAATGTTTTAGCTGTAGGATAGTGCCTTGAATTAATGCCAGGAGTTACCTCTAAAATAATTAATAGGTTAGGGAGAAAAGGTAAAAATAGAAAACCTACTCCTTGCTTTAGTTTTATGTATTTAGGAATATATGAAAATACAGTTATAGTTACCAGCAGCAAAGCTACAAAAACTGTTAAAATATAAGGTTTTGATTTTTAATGAGGGAAAAAACATTTGTTGTGGAGAAGTCATTATGGTTTATCTATAAGGTGTTATTCATTTCTGTAGGGGTGTGCTATAATGGAAATACTAAATCAATAATGTAAGACTGTACAATAAATGCATTTACTTGTTTACTTTAAATTATTATGTTACATGGCTCCTCAATGAACAGTAGAATTTTGACACAAATGGACTTTGGAATAAGTGTGGAAGAAGGTTGCCAAAAATAAATATTCTGGAATCAAAATTAATTAAGGAAATGTTCTAGTCCATGTGGTGGCCTGATATGTATTAACTCATTGATTCCTGAGATTGATATAACACTGAAATGACACAAAAGAAAAATAATAATTCTAATGTCTTTCATCGCTTTCTCTGTCATTTACAGTGTATTAATGATTTTTAGACATGTCTTTAACCCCATTATGGGGCCCAACTGGTACCCGTAGGATTTTCTTCTACATTTGCTGTTTACGGTGTGAAAACAATTGCAGGCTTGCTGAATTGTAGCAAGTGAATAGAGATTTGCGATTTTAGCCATCATAACCCTTGCAGACATGAAAAATCAAAGGCTTAGATGGGGTGTAAGTTACGGTTGTAACAAACGCAGGGATTTTTGGTCTGTATCCCGTAGACCGTTTGCAAAAAAAAGCCAGATGAATAGCAAATTAGTTTATGGGCTACATTACAGGTTCCAGTAACTTACAATTTCTCAGTTTAATGAGGCTCCTGGTCAGTAACAGGCAGGAAGTGGATGTGATTAGAGATAGCCCACATTTGGAAAAAGTAACTAAATCAAAGATAATATAGGTCAGTGACAATAAGTTAATAAGAAAACTATAACATTCAAACCACAATAATATAATAATATTCCGATCCAGAAAGTGGATACATGTATGGATGTGCTAATTCCAGTTCAACAGTTTTCAAATGATAATGATCTCCACTGACATGAATGGAAAGAGAATGGGAAGTAATTTACTTCAGTGACATGATGAGGTATGAGAACATCTGTATGTAGATCAAAAGTGTAATCTAGTCTCCTGCATTTAACAGTCAAATACACACCAATATATACCTACTAGTAAATTGCAAGTCAAAAATTACGGTATAAAAATTTTTTCTCTCCCTCTCACCTCTCCCTTCCTTGTGTCTCCCACCATTCCCTTTGTGTCTCCCCCTTCCCTTCCATGTATCTCTCCCCTTCCCTCCCCTGTGATTACCCCATCTCCCATCCCCTGTGTCTTTCTCCCCCTCTCTCCTGTGTCTTCCTCCCCCTCCCCTGTTTCTTCCTCCCTCCTCCCCTTCTTTCTTTCTCCCCCTCTCCCCTGTGTCTTCCTCTGCAGCTTGCGGCTATTGCTGCAAGCTGCGCATGCGCGGCTCTGCCGCGCAATGCACATGCACCATGCAGCTCTATACGGACTTAGGAAGTAGTGGTAAGAGTGTGTATGCTCCCATGGAGTGTTACACACTTACCAGAATTATTATAGTTGATGTATGAGAGTCTTTGTCATTCAAAACATAAAACACTCAAAATGGAAGAATAGACATGATCAGAAGTAGTGATCTTAAAATCAAAATACTTACTTTTTATCATCTAACAAAGATATGTTTTACTGATTTGATCAGTAAAATGTTTATGGAGTTGAATAGTTCTAGTACAATGGACATATGAGGTAAATGTCTGGAGGTATATGAATGTCTCCAAGTGCACAGATATTTTGCAGCATCCTTGGTTTAGTTTTCAAATCAATTCTTATGAGAAAAATGTTTACCAAATGTATGATTTGTGCAGGGGCCCTGGTGGAAAAAACTATTTGGGAACCCACTTGCAACTTCACTACACAAATTATATAAGTAAACCAGTCAACATCCTAAAAGCTATGGAGAAATATTTTACTCCCTCTAGAGTCAGTCACTACACCTGACATATTTAAATCTGAGATTTTCAAAGTGACATCCTGATATTTTGCGGAAAATACTTTACACAGGGATTGCAGCTAAATTGTTTAACCTTGGCAGAAATCATATTAATGTAAAATCAAGTATTTGAAGAAAAGCTACCAAAAAACCTTGCATTAGATATTTCTATTCTATACCAACTACTTACATGGTATAGAATACATATGCAGTATTATTTGCTCAGTCGTGAAATAAAAAAGTGAATCAGCTCACTGTATAATTTACTCAAATTAAAATACATTTCATTATATCATCATAATAAAAGGTATCATAAAAGTGGAGTGCATTTTTTTCTGTGACAATACTGTTGTTGGTAAATGGTGTTGCAAACAAGTACCTAAAGATGTGGATGATGGTGTGTTTGGTATATTAATGTTTTGGTTCAATTATAATAGATTAATCAAGTTTGAATGAGAAAGGTAATAATAGTATGTATAAGCTACTTTTTAAATAATAGATCATTCTAGGCCCATTTCAATCTGTAGTTGAGACAATACTTTATTTTATTTACTTAATATGAAGGATTTAATCTATACTCTGTGTAAATAAAGGTGTCTAACTATTTTATGTGTGTGGGTAAAAGGCTTAAAACAACTCTGTGTATCCAATCAGTTACCTACACTCCAAAATTTACAATATAACACTGTCACTGCCAAGTCAATCTTACATATAATGGACATCAGTTTCTTTCCCTACTTAACATAATGCAGCCATTTGAGCTGCTGGACAACCAAAATCATAGCAAGTATTGTCTCCAATATGTTTACATATTTTTGAGTACTTGGCACAACCTGATTCTTTTGTACCATTCAGCGGTGATCCACCCCCATCTATTACCCGCAAAATCTCCTAGGTAGGATCTTGTCTCAGGGCTCATTTTAACCCTGGCAGTGTGGTGGTGGGGGCAGCTCCAACAGCAACCCATCCTTGTCAACAATCTTTCATGCTGACCTTGCTGCTTGAACAGTTTATGGTGCTCTGGATAACTGACCCACAAGGTCCTCTTCTCACTGGGGTCCATTGGCTGCTTGGATGGACCTGTTCAGAAGATATTGGCAATTGGTATCCACTGATCTGATGTCGGACCATTGGTCACCTTTCTCCTGGATACTCAATCTTTCTTCTCTCCCACTGAGCCATTCTGTCTCAGCTCGCGGGGTTGGTGGCTACCCCTCACTGGTCACCTCTTGCTCCTACAGTTCTGTGGGATCAGTTGCCCCTCTGTTTTGGTCTGAATTTTCTGAATGAAGCACAGTGAGACTCCATCTACCACCATCAGCTGTTCCACCACATCTACGGCTGCTGATGTCTGCTGGTCAGGATCGGTTTCTCCTTGGATCATGATCCCTGCCTCCTCACCCCCATGCTATCCAGCCAACTTGGCTTCCTGCAGAGACTCTGGACTGGAAATATCAGCCCCAGCTCATCTTTCTTTTAGTGACATTCCTCTCAATAGACACCTCAACCATGTCTCCTGCTTGCAGATCTGACTCCAGCGTATTTTGGCTAGATCCTCTTCTTGTTAGGCCATCAGGTAGATTCCACCTTTTCCTGGGGTAGATTCCCAATTCCTGTGCCCTTTCCTAGATCTGCCAGCTCTCCTGCTGCCACCTTGTTTATATCTCTCTTGGGCTGGCCAGACAGGCCACCTGCTTCTGTTGTTACTCAGCCAGGGTTTCCAGAATCAGGATCTTAAGGCATCCTCCATTCCCTGACCTGGCTTGACTGTTGCTTCCATCTTTGGTTGTTGGAGGTCTTCCTATTGATCATGGTCCACCATTAAATTTTAGGATGATGGGACTTTGGGATGATGATGATCGCTGCTTCCATCTGGCCTTGCCACTGAAGGGAGTTGCACAGCCCCCCTGCTCTTGGGCCAGGATTGTCTGCCAGCATTCCTTCTGACTCTGCCCTGATTGTTGCAATCGGTCTCTTCGGAACCTCCTCATCCACTTCTTTCAATCAGCAAGGACGCTGTCCTTACTCCACCCAGGGCTGCCTCCTCCTGCTGATCCACTGGTACTTTTTGTTAGATCAAAGGTTCAAGCATCACTGCCTCTTATGCCCCTGGCACTAGTTCCAGTTCCCAATGGTGCCAGTCAGACAGATTGCCCAGCATCAGGTGGTTGTGATGCTTTCTGGATTGTCCTGCAACATTGCCCGAACCTCTTCCAGCCTAAAGTAGGAGTGCCACCACAATACGATTCCTGTATACTGATCTTCCAGGGTGACCACCTCCCACAACAGCTATTTCAGCCAATCTGCATTCCAATCTGGAGTCCCAGGGAGCCATCTGCAGATCCAGGAGAGTTTTCACCTGGCAGTCTATAGTGGCAATACATTATGATTGTTGCTTCAGCATCCAGATCATCAGGCTACTTATCTCGCCTCCACATTGCCTCTGAACCTCTGAAAGATAGTGATATTCTCTGGGGATAAATCACTGTAGTCCATCCTGCTAGCGCTGAATCCTGCACAGAGATCCCACCACTGCCACCAGCTTGTCACGACCCAGTGAAAGGGGTATAAGACAGCTCCAGAATTATCCTGCCTTAATTACAGGAAACCTCCCTTGACCCTAAAGTGGATGAGCTTTTTAATGACCGGCTTCTATTTCAGAACTATCAGGATGCAGAACAGGAATCAATGGGTTACAAATAACAACAACAATTACAATCTGAGGTTATAATCTCTAAAGGGAGAGCTTTACTGTGGTGAGCATTGGGTTCCAAGCAGATCGTAACAATGATAATCCTATAAATGGAGAGTTTCCTTTTTCTAATAGCATCAGATATAATTTAGTAAATGTTTGCAGTAAAATCTCTATAGCACTCTATACTAACTATTTGTATATTGTTTGTATTTTTTTTTTTCAATTGATGTTTAGAATATAGTTTCAACTGCAAACAGCATAGCAAATAAACAACTGGTTGTTTTATCCTAAAGATACTTTATAGGGCTTTTTCATCATGAATAAGCAATACTATTCTAAAATACAACGTATGTGCTGATGGTTTAGATACATCCTAAAATTGCCTAAAATTGGCAAATAAATAAACTGCAGCCCAAATGTTTCATCCACACCCTTACAGCTCTCTCTTAAAGTGAGAGAGAAATATCAAACAATTGCAAAAGATTTTGTAGAAGAAAACATTTGACCTGTAAAGGAGAACTGGCAGGGGCAGAGAAAATATTTGGACTCCCTTGTTGGGCATCCATAGGATGAGTTTACATTATCTTAGAAGATCATTAAAGTTGTATTATTTTACTATGGTCTCTGGTAGAACTTGATTATGTGCAAAACATTTTAATACCAATATAAAAATATATAGTATTTCATTTTAAACTATTGCATTCAAATTTGTTTTAAGGATGACAGGCATTTTGTTCCGAAAAGGATTGGAAACCTGGAAGGAGAGACTGTGGGTTTAATGAGAGCTCTATTCACTTATGTTGAAAATGCCTCTCTAAATAGCACACTTCCTAATACAACTGAATAGAAAAAAAGCCACTATAGGATGACCCTATGCTTAAGCTACAGTCATACCAGAAGTCTAAGATGGATTCCCCAATGACACAATCAGAGCCACTTAAATACAAGATTTTGTCTGAAATGTTGCATAACTGATGAATTTGTGTTACATGTTTCACAAACATGTGAAATTTCTACCAAAGAACAGAGGCCCTTTAAGTGCACACTAGGATAACCACCAACACACTATCCACCAATACACAAACATATACTGTATATATATACATATGTACATATGTGTATGTATATATATTAAAGGTATATTTACGTTTTCCTGTTCTTACCTTTATCTAATCTAACACATGCTGCTTATATCAGATACACACATTACATCAAACTTGATTTCCACACCGCCAGAGCTGCTAACATAGGCACAGTGTACCTCCCAATAGAAACATTGCATTTGGGTACAGGTTTAAACACTTTACTAACCTTGAAGCCAACAGCAACTCAATGCAAAGATCTACAGATCAGTGTCTGACTCCTCCTACTTCAATCTACAAGGGGACTACACATCTCATGATTCCTTCCTGCACAAACTGTCATCATTGATTGTTACATTGTATCAAAACGTATTAGCTGCCTATGATTGGCCAAAACCAATTATGAATTTCATTCTCATTTTAGCAGGGATTCTCCTCTATCAGATGCATTCATAATCCCTGAAACTTAGATATGCTTTTAATACCTGTTCCATTCTGAGTTGGACAGACAATGAAATGCTTATTATTTTCCAATTCATCTTAAATGATTACTTTAGCAAATTATTTATAATATTTCTTTTGAATAACTACATTTGAAAAAAATAGGCAACATGTTTTTAGAATGGGGTGACATGATAGAAATCTTCAAATATAGCAAAGGATTTTAAAAAGCTCAGGAGGGAAGTAAATTCCCAAAAAAGAGGAATGCAAGAAACAGAGTGTGTGATTTCTAGCTGGAAGATATAAGACAACTAGCGAATTGCCCGTCAAAAAATGACGGCAATGAAATTGTAAGGTAGCTAAATTACTAAATGAATATAGTGTACCTATTTTGAAGCATTGTGATGAAGAGCTGGCAATCTGTGTTGATGTTGCTGCAGCATTAGTGGTGTGGAGCTGCTGTGTAAGCATGCTGAATGTGTGCACTGTGTGGTATGAATATCCGTAGGTGGTTTGTGGCGTTTTGCGAGTTTCTTGTGGTGTTTTGCGAGTTTGTTGTGGTGTTTTGCGAGTTTAGAGTGCTGTAGCCTCGTTTTCGTTTTGTTCGGCAGCCATTTTTTCTGTCGCTTAGATTTTTTTTTAGTCTGAAAAGTCTTTTATTTCGAGTAAAATCGAGGTGTAAGTTGCATTTTTGAGGTCCTGGGTGCTCCCTCTTGGTGTAGGTAAGGTTTTTATGTATGTGCTGTGTGTATGTATTGTGTTTTAAATGTTTGTATGTCGGCGTGTTGCGTCCGATGTTTGCGAGGTCGTAATGTGTGGTAACGTGTTTCGTACGTTGTTTGCGTTCCTCGTAAAATTTAGCGAGTGTCGTAATTTGTGTGTCGTGTTTTTTGAGTAGCGACGTGAGGGTTTGAGGCCCTTGCCCAGTGACCTCGCCAGCAACTGAGTCCCTTGCTTCGCGAGGGGCCTCAGTTGCTGGCATGGAGCGCCTTCGGCGCTCCATGCCAGCAACTGAGGCCCTTGCCCAGTGACCTCGCCAGCAACTGAGGCCCTCGCTTCGCGAGGGGCCTCAGTTGCTGACATGGAGCGCCTTCGGCGCTCCATGCCAGCAACTGAGGCCCGTGCCCAGTGACCTCGCCAGCAACTGAGGCCCTCGCAACGCGAGGGGCCTCAGTTGCTGGCATGGAGCGCCTTCGGCGCTCCATGCCAGCAACTGAGGCCCTTGCCCAGTGACCTCGCTACGCGAGGGCCGCGGCTCGCTACGCGAGGGCCGCGACTCGCTTCGCGAGCCACGGCCCTCGCTTCGCGAGGGCCACGGCCCTCGCTACGCGAGCCCGCAAGCGTGAGCAACGACCCGTACGCTCACAACTATATATGTGATCCTCAGGCTATAAAGACCAATGTACAAATAAAAAAAGAATCTTTGAATGAGTCTAATAAGTCTAAGAATGAGCATAATTACGCAGGAATAAATAATACAACCTAACTGGACCTTTTGGGTTCTACTGTCAAATCTCAAAAACTAACACAGAGAATTTCAAAATGACCATACATATCATAAATGTAACTACAGTGGTCCCTTAACAAGGAATTGATCACATTTCAGGAAACTTTCGTCCTTTTCAGCTTTTCTTTCACACCATATTTTGTCTTGTTATAATTTACAACCATTCTTTGTTGTGATTATCCCTCTAAACATCCTCACATGAAACTAGCCAAAGTTCAGGAGGAGGATATGTTGCTTTCATGAAGAATAACTAGGCAAACCTATGTGGCCAATTCTGTAAGGTAAAAAAGTCAGGTTATGTAAATAAAAAAACTATACAATGGAAATTGTATATCTTGAGTATTCATTAAGAATTTTGTAAGATTTCAGATCTCTATAATAGATGAAATGGTGATTAAATACCAGAAATGGTTCAAAATACTCAAGTTTTGAAAACAAAAGGTTACCATCCTGGGAAAACAAGTTCTTCCATTAAGGGGATAGGGTGGTTACTAAGCATTTTCTCATCTGAAAGGAGAAGGACGGTCTTTTCACACAGGAAATCAAAGAATGACATCATATGCACTTGAGATGCTTATTAGTAAGATTGGGGAATATGAGTATGAAAATGAAAAGTGATGACAACATAAATTCCATTCAAATTTCATATTCCTATTTCAGTAGATATTTAGTAAAATATAATATTTGCTCTTATAACTTATACCCTCTGTAAGCTTCTGGAATAAACTATGGTTTTGTTCTCCTTCTGGATTGCTATCTTGTCGTGGTGTAGGGGCTTGTGTACTTCAATGAAGCTTTGAGCCCTACCATGTAGGGTCAGCCAAGATGGGAAGTTCAAAGCGGAGAGGTTAGATAAATTGCGGTCCACTGGAGAATTAACTGGCACTCTAGTATCATTGTTAATGAATATTTAAAAAAAAATTAAATTAAAAATAATAATAGCAATAATAATAATAATATCTAACTTTGCAGCAAAAGGAATCCTGCAAATAGAAAAAGGTTATAAAGTTAGCATACATCTTATTCTATGGAATTATGGAAATAAATGTAATAGAATACTAAATATGTATTAAATACAATACAATACAATATTATATTGTGGAGCCACTAGGTAAAGGGTTTCTGTAGACTTTCTCACATGGATAGCTGACGAAAAGTATGTACCCCTGTACACTCAGAAAGACACTAGGGTCGCAAGGGTCATGGGCAGCAGCAGAAAGTGCTCTCTTATAATTTTACTATTTTCTCTACACTAAATAAATAGAAATATCCTAAAAAATAATTATTATTTTGTAGATTGTGCCTCCGTAGATTATTCTGAGTAAACATATATAGCTTTTGTGGCAGCCACTGTGGTTTGTGATTTACAAGGAGAGAGCAGAGTGTCTCACATTAATCATTAATCAGCCATCAATCTTTCTTCAGTCAGACTTGTCTGACTGTTACTCCACATCTCTTAAGACAATCTGATATATACTAGCAACTTGCCCGTCAAAAAATGAAGTCAAGAAAATGTTAAGGCTGGGAATGCTGTTTGCCACACAATGTGAGTCTCTGATACTTTTAATCTTTTACTTATCTACAAAGAAGTACAACAATTATATTAAAAGTGTTTATTTCTTTAACATGCAAAAGGTAATTGAACAACTGGTAAACCATTTTTTGTAACAATATTAACTTTTTTTAAATTCAGGTATGCATGAATAATATAACAATGTGTCAAGTTTGTATGAATCAGTATTGTAAACCATTACATATTGCTTATTAAAATGCACCGTGTAGTTCAATGAGTGGTAAACATTTGTAACAATATCAATATATCAATAAAGGGGGAAAAAAATAATTCCTTCCGGACCCCATTAACTGGTGATCGGATAGGACCCTGGATAAATACTCTCTATTTAATTATACATTTTAATGTAGCAAAAAATAATCATCATCCTACTAACATGAAGCCTTAGTTATATACAATAAAACATTTTTCCAAACCTTGCAAAATGCAAATTTAACAATGCAAACATTAACGTAATGTAATAACATTTAAAGTTGATTTTGATGAACATGCATTGATCTTGAATATTGAATCCAGAGGAAGGCAAACCAAAAAGAAAAACCCATTGCAACTTAGCCAATTGTGTCAAAGGGGAAAGAAAATTCCTTTCTGACCCCATTAACTGACGATCTGATTACTCCCTGGATCAATAGTCTGTATTTAATTACTTGATCGTTCTACTAACATGAAGTCTTAATTACATACAATGAATCAACTTTTCACACCTTGTAAAATTCAAATTTAACATTAGAAACAGTAACTTAATGTAATAAAATTGAAAGTAGAATTTTCAGAAAATGCATACAAAATGTTTTGTGGGGCCAATCCTGCCAAAAGGCCACTTCCAACACATATATTTTATTTTTTTGTATGTCCAAGAGGTTCCCTTAAAAAGAGCCCATCAGACATGTAAGTTTGTCGGGATATAATAACTGTTTTTTTTTTTTTGTTTTTTATTAACTTTTTTTTATTACTGTAGTTCTTGAAAATAGCACATAGATTTTCCTATATGAAACAGTGGTCCTCTAAAAAGAGACGCCAGACATAAAAATTTCATCCGCGGGGTAAAACCACTGTTCTCTATGTTTTTTGCCATTTTATAGAGTTTCTTATTGAAATACTGGTCCTCTAAAAAGAGTCCAAGTGACTTCAACTTGTCCTATATGTTTACAGAATCTCATCGTAGACAATAGTTTTGCAAAAATTCGGCCATCATCTAATAAATCACCCTGACTTTGGTTTTCTTCAACATGAACTTTAAGTTCCTCTGTATTGTTGCATCTGGAAAAAACAACATATCCAGTAGATGTCCATGGGCAAATACCCACAGACTTCAAAGTTTGTCCTTGTGATTTATTAATGGTCATGGCAAATGCCATGATAATGGGAAATTGTCTCCTTTGAAGGACAAAAGGTAAAACACTCTCACTTGGAGTCAAATCAATTCTTGGTATAAAAACTCGTTCACCTTTATTGGTACCAGTCATAATTTCTGCATGTATGAAATTATCTTTTAAATCCTGCACAATTAATCTGGTCCCATTACAAAGTCTTTTTTGGGATTCATATTTCTCAGAAGCATGACTATTGCCCCTTTTTTATATTGCAAAACATGTGGTGGCATTCCAGAGGGAGTTAAAGAATTGATCAATTCTATAGCAAAGTTCGATGCACTGTCTTTGTCATGAACCAGAACCGAATCTGCACTATAATAATATTTTGTGGGTACATTGATCAATTTTAAAATTTCATTATTTAGAATCAAGGCATCTATATTTTTTGATGTTAATATCACTTTGTTTCCAATGTCTGAGTAATTGTCGTTATTGATCGTATTGAGAAAGATTGACGTTATTACAGATTCTTTGCAAATCATTTGTGATGGAATTTCAATGGTATCATCAGGTAGATTATAGGTAGTTATTTTGGGATTTTTTCCTTCTCCAATTTGAATTAGCCAATCATTTAATTGATTTTGGCCTTCAGATCTCATATTTAAAGTTCTAATTTAAGGTGTGTAAATATTTTCCACAGTTTACTTATCTTTATATATGTTTCGACGATGTCAGTCCTATTTCCATGTGGCACAACAGGTAATGTTTGCCTAAAATCTCCTCCTAACAACATCACCTTTCCACCAAATGGCAAATCATTATCCATAACGTCTTTTAATAATCAATCAATACATTGCAGGGCATGACATGACATCATTGTTGCCTCATCTATTATAACTAATTTACTTTTTTTTTATTTTTTGGCTTGTAATGAATTAATTTGAATATCCGATACTGATGTTTCTAAAATGGGAACTGGCAGTTTAAATCCACAATGCACAGTTCTGCAACCGTCTAATAAAAGTGCAGCAATTCCAGTTGTTGCAAATGGCATTACGATTTGATCCTGTGCTCAAATGTAACTCATCAAGGAATTATACATATACGTTTTTCCAGATCCACCAGGGCCATCTAGATAGAAATAACGGTCTTTGGCCATGTCATCATCTGTAGCATTTGTGATGGCGTTAAATGCTTGCAGTAGTAATGTTTTACAGTGGCAAGTGTTTCTTGTGTTTTTTGGTTTTGAAGCTCAGTGTCATAGTTGTCAAAGTTTCTTTCATCTATAAGTCCTGGATCAGGCAAATTAAAACTTGCAGAATTTAATCCATGTTTCCCACAAAGCTAATGAATCAGGTACATTGCAAAAGATGCAAATGAATGCAAATTGTTCTCTCATTTGCTTTGGCATTTGACATAATGCTGCTTCTCCCAGACACCTCTCCCATTCCGTATTATCTGCTATGAAGTTTTGATGTCTTGCAGCTAATTGGAAAGTCTCATAAACAATGTCATTCACTATGCGTAAATGTTCAAAACTTTGTGCACCAAGAACATGTAAAAGAAGTAATCTTAAACTGAAACGTTCGATGTCTCTTGGACTGACTATATAAATTCTTGGGATAATTTTATTAGTATGTTTTTTTTCGTTGTCACCATTGGCCATTTACGAATACATAGTGATAGGGAATCTCAATGTATAAAAATTGTCTGGCCTCAGTGTCCTCGCAACTTAATTGAAATCCAGGCAGTAAGTGTTGTTGCTCTATGTTCATTTTGTGCTAGAGCAATTCTTTCATTCCATGCAGTAAAGCAAACTAATTGACTTTGTGGCAAATGTACAGCTAACCGATACACAACATGTGACCGATCATGCATCTCAAATTTGAGAAGACGCCACAATGCTTCTGGAGCACTGACATAGCGAGCATCTAAATAACATGAACGTTCATCATGTAAAATTGGATTGTCTTGTCCATTTTGTGCACCTTGCACAACAACACTTGCTGCATCATATGCTTTGTATATATATATATATATATATTTATATATACACATATTTTATGGATTTGATAGAAGTGCATTTTACTTCATCAGCAAATGGGGATTGTATGGAACTACATATCCATTATCAACCTTCTGGCAACGAATAATAGCAATATGTCCCTCTCTTCTTTTATACAAAGGGTATCCATCACAATTAGCATATGTTTGCATTCCAAATAGTTTTGGGAACTCTTTTGTGCATTTTTTATTTTCCATTCATCGAGAATTTGGATTGATATCTCCACATGGACCATAGATCATTCTATTGGTTACAATGTCATAAAGTATTTAATTTATCTTTTTCTTGCAAGAATAATTTGCTCATTAAATTAATTAATTAGTCAATCAATGTGTCATTTTTAATTGGCATACATGAAAACCTTAAAGAGCTAAGCATCTATATAGTGATAAATAAGTTAACAGTATTTTTTTACATTTTGTTTTATAATTAATTAATAAATGAAGAAACATTAATTAATTAATCAATAACTGTCATCAATGCAAAACATAAAGAGGTAATCATGTTTTACTAAAGAAGGGCAAACACAAACTATAGATTGGCCTGAAAAGGATTTGTAATGTTTTGATTAAATTAATTACTAAATCAATCAAGTTATGAGGTTTAATTGGCATTCATTAAAATGTAAATGACTAAGCATATATGTGTTCCTAAATATATATAAATATTTTTTTTATTAGCAATTAATAATTAATTAATAAAGTAATATACTTTAATTAATCAATAACTGTCATCAATGCAAAACAAAAATACTTAATACTATTTTCTTAAAGAAGGGCATCATTAAATTATATACCTGTAAAGTTGGTCTTATTGCAGATCGAATGCTGCAGGGCTCACTCTCTGTGTTCAGTCAGCTGCACAGATGAAAAAAACTGTAAAATGACATGAAAAGCATTTGTAATGTTTGTATTCAATTAATTTGTGAATCATAAATGAATACATGGACCATTTAAAGTATACATGCAAAACGTAAAGGCATAAGCATGGATATATTCATAAATAAATGCAGTATAAAATATTAAATGTAGCAGGTGTCAGAATATAATAAAGTGATTTAAATATTTAACTGCTTTGAGGGTCCTATCCCTGTCAGGCAATGGGCAGCGATGTATGAAATCTATTTATTTTTTTAGTGCAGTGTAAAATATACAATTTTTTTTTTATATAATGATTACTCATTAATAAATAATACATTAATGTACATTAATAATTAATTAACCAATGAATAAGTCTATTAGAAAGAGCTAAGCATTAATGTATTCATACAGTAAAGGCAGTGTAAAATATAAAATTGTGCATTTTTTTTAATAATATATTTATTTTTATTTTTTTACAAATAATTAATTTATTAATAAATTAATATACTTTACCTGTTTGTAATTAATAGGAAGCAACTAATATCCTGAAGAGCTAACAATCTCTTTGGATTTTCCGACAGCAGAAAATGTCCACACAGACTTTTCATCACCTGAGGAGTAAGTGTCAGCAATGTGCCAAGTGTGCAGTATATATAGGCTGTGTGTGCGAGAAAAAAACGTAGGTTTAGGTGGGAATGCCGCCATTTCAGAATCGTAATGTTGTTATTTGCAAGTTAGTGTTGTAAAATGGCGGCCATAGTCTATGTTTTACGTGGCTCGCGAGCATATTCTGTGCTTCCTAACAGTGTATTTTTGCACCTCGTACGTCCCTGGCATACTCGTACGTGCCTGGCGTTGTTTTAAGTGCTTCGGGGTCGTGTAGCCTCATTTAAATTTTTTTCGACCAACATTTTTTTTCTCGCTTAGTTGACTTTCAAGTGCCGAAACCCGGCAAATTTGGCTTAAATTTGCTTGCAACCTCCCTCCCACACGTCCTGGCTGTCCCCCTGTGCTGTGGAGGGATTCCGACCTCGCAATTTGTTCCTCAACTGCTTGCAGCCTAAAGCAATGTTGCGTTTCCTAACTGCTTGGAGGCTAAGTCCTGCGTGCTTCAATACCTCAACTGCTCGCCTGGCTTCACAAGGCTCACAAGAGCGCCTTGGACGCTAATTTCTGCCTAAGTCCTGCGTTTTTCAATACCTGAATGACTCGCCTCGCTACGCGAGGCTCACAAGAGTTCCTTCGGCATTCATTTCTGCCTAAGTCCCACGTGTTTCAATGCCTCAACTGCTTGCTACGTGAGGCTCGCAGGCAATGAGTGCCTTTGGCGATTATCACCTAAGTGATCCGTGTTTCAATGCCTCAACTGCTAGCCTCACTTCGTGAGACTCGCAGGCCATGAGCTCCAAAGGCGCACAAGCACCCCCTTTGTGAGGTTTTGCAAGCTTAACGAAGAATTGCAGTTTGACAACTATTATATGTGATATATATACAGTATATGTTCTGGTGTGTATGTAAAAATTTTAAAATATATAATGTATGACATAGGCAAACTGTCATTTACCATGATATATACATACTAAACTACAGATCAACCAACAAAAATATTATAAGATGGAATAATGCATATGGTCAAATTGGAGACCATAATATAGATATTTCTAAAAAAGCACTGAATGAAAATTCTTCATTGAGACCACATTGACTTTGTATATTTAATGTGTGCACTAATTTTACTTGTTCATTAAGAATAAATGAAATATTATATTTTTATGATGACATTTCTTGAAATGTTTAGCCACTGGTTTTTCGTGTTTCTTTTTTGATAAATTGTCCATGCTCTAGAACACGTCATCATAACTGTCTAGTGGTTTTACCCACATATAATTTAGGACATAGACACATTTCTGAACAGACTATGCTTACAGATTTACAGTTAAAAAAGTAGGTTAAAAAAGCAACTTAGAATTCTGAGCACTTTGTTGACCTTTATTTGCCTTTTTTTTATTTGTACCTTTATATGTGTTTGTACCACAAACCACAATCAATTCCATTGTATTTAATTCCCTGCACTAAGGTATTCTCTACAGCAATGTTTATTTATTTATTTACATGATACCCCATTAACTTTTTTTAAAAATGTTAGAACCCTAAAACACATAGTGAAATGAATATGGTGGAAGCAGACTTAATACAAATATTACATATTTTACATCCAGGCCTATCCAATATGGTTTAACTCCACATAGAGTTTCAAGTAATGGCTGCAGCAACAGTGAAGTAGAAACGGTTTCTGGTTGGATGACAATGACCTTTAGCAGACTGTTTTAAAATGTTAAATTACTTAACAATCACTTTCAACATAAAAGGCACATGGACTGCTCATTTTCCTATCAGGCATTTAAATTTGCATGTTTTTAAACATAACAAAAGTTAATTTTGCTATCTCACAGAAAAAACAATATTAGCACTAAAGATGGCTACTATATACTCACCCTATGCCAAAACTACCAGTCCCCATTAAGTATTTTTTCTAACACATTACAAATAGTCACCTGTCACTAAAATCACACTCCAAAGAAAACCATCAACCATTACTAGCTATTTCAAACCAACCACTTTCAAGAACTATGTTCATTAACTATGTGAGGTTAGCGCTCATTAGATTAGCACTTAAACTCTTTTATTTCGTAGGCCCCTTTTTGAGCATAGGAGTTGCCATGACAGCCTCAAGAAAAAATATACTAGCTCACATCATCAAAACAATGGGGAGCTGGAATTCTGCCTGTTTTAGCCGCTACACACATAAACCTACCATAGAAATAAGAAAATCCTCCCACAACATCACAAAATAATTATAAAATCATCCCTATACCATGACTTGTTTGGCCTCTAAGCAGGCTAGGATGACGTAGCTATACAGGGGTAAGTTCAGGTCTAAACAATTTTAATACAATAAAGAAAAAAAAAAGAATGGAGTGCCCTGTCTTTGAGCTTAAAATCAAATGTACACAGTGCTTTCACTAAAGCACAAAGAAAGATTGAAAACTCACAGACTTTCAATCCAAAGGCTTAAGATATCATCCATAGAGAAGGCTCCAACCGCAAATGATGATACACCTAGAGTTGTGGGAGGAGCTTTCTCACAACAACACTATTGAAACCCCTAAATCAATCACCTCACGGCAGCTAGCCTCAGGATGATGTGGATAATTTTGCCATCCCATCAACTACCATCTGAAGAGAGGGATCTGATCTAAAAATGATGTGAGCTAGTGTGATGTTTCTTCAGTCTGATGCAATGAGAGAAATTTCTTTAAATATAGGACCGTTGCTGGGTTAACGGCATGGTTTTGAAGCCACAGTTTTGAGGTGGGTATCACAGTGAGCAGCAAAGGCAATATTGGTAGTGAAAGTATATGGAGTTTGGATTCTGTAATTTAAAGTGAATGTATGAAATATATGTCAGGCTCTGTCATTTATATTCTTCAAATTGTGAGCAATTCCTGAGTACATGGTTGTACCGGCAGAAGTAAAGAAAGACTTAAGACTAAGTTGATAGGAATATTTAATGGTAGCTGATGTGGGATGGATCATAAAAGGATGGAGCAAAGGCCCTGTGGAGAGAAAAAGAAGAGGAGGAGTTTGATCCTGTAAGCAGAGAAACAGTTGGAATTGATGAGATAATGATTACAGCACTAGCTCCCTTAGAAGGGACATTGTGGTTATGTTGGATGATAATGTTCATCAATAAGTGGCCAAGTCATTTGTGGCTGCATGTGTTGGCGGCGATTAGCGTGGGTAGTACGGTCCTGGGTGATGTAGAGTTTGGTGCACATGCAGGCCAGACAGATGTAATGATTTCGGTATTGTGGATTCGTTTGGTCTCGGTTCGAAATATGCAGAATATCAAGCATAAGGAATCGGAGGATTAGAAAAAAAGGTTTGACTGTTCCATGTTAACAAGAGTTTGGACTATAAACTGAGATCTGCGCAAGCTGGTTCACTTAGGGTGATGTTTGTGTCAGGTGGCCAATAAGTTACTAATAAATGCAGCAAGATAAGGTGCCCTAGCAAGTATTATAATTCCTTCTTTGAGCAAAATTTTGATCTTAGAAATGTTAAGATTATTTATTTTGGTCTCACAAGTTAATTACTAAGTAGACTAGCCCCCATGCACTCAGTGTTGAGTATGGTCCACAAGAATTCTGTTTGGTTGGAATGGCCTAGCATCTTGTTTTCTGGAAAGGGGATATTGAGTTCAGAGAAGAGGGATATGGACTGGATGGTATTAGATAGTGGTAAGGTGATGATTGATTGATAACTAACCTTTACTTCAGAGAATATTTAAGTGTAGCGACTCGTATGGGTTAGATCTGCCAGATAGGAAAAGGCAGTGTCTTAAAGGATCTGAGTAGGTAGTGGTTTTGGATTCCAGTGGCTAGGAGTTGTTTCATGACCTCAGGGCCCTTAGCAGATGATTATAGATTGACGCTAGCGAAGGACTGCTGATGCAATGTTGTGACCCTGGTGTAAAACCCTCTAGTGAAGTCAGTGATGGCATACTTTGTGAAAGCTGGTGAAGGATGGTTAGTGAGACAGTGTGCTAGCAAAGACAAGTTAATAGATGCTAGTCATGAAGGATGCATTACCAAAGGACACACCGATTATGCATAGGATTTATGACACAAGGCACACATACGGAGCAACCGCCAACAGCTGGATGTACAGTCCTTCATGGTGAAGTTATTATGGATCAGTGAAGCTCCCAGGTAATATACCTGATGACTCAAGAAATCCTTCTGGGTATGAAAAAGTGGGATGGTGGAAATGGCAGATAACCTATATGGGAAGGCTTGGTTGAGGTGTATTGTGATTTGGGCAGAAGCTAGTGGCATGAAGTGTTAATTGGTCCTCAGTAGCCCTAATGCCAGCCTGAGATGGTTGTACCACAATCTGCTAATATACTGACTGGATTTTCTAGTTATGACATTCAGTTTTCCAGAGATGGTAACCATGAGCTTTTGCATCTGCAACAGTTGCTCATTTGATATGGATTGATAGTTCGGGTTGCAGTGGAGCAAATGATAAAGCTTGCTTTTCTGGCAGTAGCAGGTTAGGATGTGCCTTGTTCATTTTTTTTCTTGTTTGAGTCGAGGAAAGGTCCAAGGGCAAAGGGAAGATTGGCTCCCTGATATGATTGAGTAGCATTATTAGGGGCTAATGAAGTCATTGACTGTAAAAGTAGCATCTATGATAATGCCTGAAATTGCTACAAAAGAGTGTGTAGCAACTGTAGTTCAGGATAAAGGGACAGAGAATGGATAATTAAGAAATTGTGGTTAATGATGGTAATTAAATGATGATGTTATTAAGGAAATGTATTGACAAGTCTTGTTGGCATAAGACATTATATAAACCCAGGGATGGAAAACAGCCAGGCCCTGGCTCCAGGCCAAACCAAAGGGCCAGGACCATGAAAAGGGCAGACAGCCCAGAATAACACTTGGAGCAGAAGTAGAACCCCCAAAGAGAGAAACCAGTGAAATAAGGCGACTGGAGGGGGTGAGCAAGAGCTACCCAGTGAAAAGGAGTAGAGCAGCACTAATCAGAGGAGCGGCAGGAAAGAGGGAAGGTACAGCCCAGAATCGTCTCCACAACTGACCTGGAGAAAAAGGGATGGGGGAGCAAGAGGACCACAGGAGGTGGGGAGATGCCGGAGAAGAATGTCAGGAAGAAGGAGCTTGATGGGTACAGGAGCCACCACAGGCTGGGGTGTATAAGAAAGCCAGTGGCAGACAACGGGAGTGTGTGAGAACTGATCAATGCATGAAGATGAATTGTAGACCGGACAGCAAGGGGGACGGATGGCGCTGCAGGGTGACAGTGAAGAGGCCAGCCATAGAGCAAGTAAAGGAGAACACGCACTGAAGCAAGGATGATAAGAGGCAGAGGAAGAGGAGGTGGATGAGGCAGAGGAGGACAAGAGAAGCAGAGCAGAGCTCTGGCAGGAAAGGTAGACAGGGGACAGTGGCCAATTGGAAAATAGGAGAAAACAGTGAGGTACGGGGGTAGAGACAGACATAAGCGAAGTTGGATGGAGGCAGGACAACATACCAGATGACAGCAGTAACAGCAGTGGATGAAAAAAAGTGCAGTTCAACAACTATGAAAAATATGCAGGAACAGCACAATGTGACCGATAAGTGAGGCGAGGTGCAGTGAGTTTGAGTTTGTGTCAAGTAGTGTTGCTGTAAGAAGGCTCCTACCACAACCCCAGGTTGATGAAAAATACTTCCCGGGAACAGGGAAATCAAAAACTTTCAGATACATGGACACAAAGCTTTGTAGACATATTTTAGCTGGAGCTCTTCCTGTCTTTTTCAGCTAGTAGTAGGAGGTGCTCAGACTTTACCATTAAGGATGTAGGATGTGCAGTAAATTAGATGCAATTCATCACAATAAAAAAAAAAATGTGTATGATTAATCATGATTAATAAAAAAAAACACCTCTATCACTTATAATAGTTGTCAAACTGCGAGACGTCGTCACGCTTTGCAAGGTGCATACGACTTAGCCGATGAGCACCAAAGACGCTCATCTCTGCGAGCCTCGAAAAGCGAGGTGTGTCATTAATGTGTTGGACTTAGCCGATGCGAGCCTCGCAAAACGAGGCGAGCCTTTAAATACGAGACGCAGGAATTTACGAGATTAGCGGCCGAACAAAAAAAACTGAAAAACACTAAATACACCCCAAACATCACAGACAGCATGGGGAAACAGCCAGGACATCTATGAGTGTGGTTTTAACTCAATTTAGATGATTTTCACCACACCACAATCACCTAAGCGAGGAAAAAATGTCCGCCGAAATAATGAAAACAATGCTATACGACCCCGGACTGCGCAAAGCACTGCAAACCCCCTAGCACTTTACAAATCACACTACGACCTACAAAATACACTATTACAAAAGCCGAAAAAAGGTATGTATCACATTACGACTATACAATGCCGTTTTACACTATAAACCAACGGCTTTACCTCGCGCACGCAGCCTATTTACAATGCACAGTTCAATCATTCATTACACATTATAAGCAGGGTACGAACCTGCTTATAATGAGTGAGAGACTGATAGAGCCTCACGAAACGCGCGCCGGGAGATTGTGACGTCATCAGTAAGCGCGATCACAGCGCAGACCACGCCAATATAGCGTGGAGCATGATAGATACAGCTCTAAAGCTCCAGGTCCACTACTAACTTAAAAGAAAGATAGAAAGCCAATTCCTTCACCACAAAGTCTCAATATAGTTACAATAGAGTAATATACAAGAATAAGGAAATAGAAAAGAAAGAAAAAGGAAAAAGGAGTAAAAGCATAATTAAAGCAAAAAAAATGAAGAAAAAGGAGGACATAACCTCCTTCTAAAAAACAATAGACAGAAGCATTAAGATAATATATAGTTTAAGAAACAGCATAATCAGGAGTGTATACATTTTTAAAAAATAGCACAGCATTAGCACTATAAATGAATAAGGTAAAATAGTGACTGTGATAGACTAACAGTCACGAGGTAAAAGGGTAATATAAGAGGAAATAAGCACTAAGTCAAATAGCACAAGCACTTTAACATAAGAATTTTTGAATAACACAACTTGAATTATAATGCACTTTAAGTAATAGAATTCTGAATTAACATAAATCAACAGGATAAAAGATTAACACAAAAGAAATGCAAAGGCACTTAAAACATATACTCCAGGGAAGTGCTGTATGAATAAACAAAACTATACAACAGACAAAAGGATTATAAAACCTTATCTTAATCTTATGTAAATAATGTAATCTTATGTAAATTAAAATCCAGGGTACCTGATAAGGATTTGACTAAGGAAACATAACCAAAATTACACAAATACAATTGAATTTAAAAACCAAATCTTTTATTGACTTGAGCATAATAAAGTAATTAAATAAAAAAGCTGTGATCAAAGCAAAGAATATAATAATAACAAAAATAAAACTTTAATAAACCTCTAATAATTTGCTGGACGTCAAAAAACCCAAAGGATTAAACACCTTGGGTTTAACATGATTTTTTTAATCGTTGCATTTTTAACAACATTTTAAATGTACAAATAAAGATTGAATTTTTTAAAATTAGTATGTGGCAATAATAATTAAAATAAAGGCTGCATAAAAGGTGTTTCTGTACAACCTTGGTTGGTTGTTCAAGGATTCCTGAATAGAATCCACAGGACAATATTTTGGTACGCACTCAAAATGTATATTGTATGCAGACGCAAAATACAAACAGATTGTTAGCTCTTCAGCCTATTGCACGCTGCATATATCAATTACAAATAATGAAACTATATTAATTTATTGCATAAATAATTAATTATTACTTAATTAATTACTTGAATAAATCATTAATTATTACATAACTACATATACATAGAAATATATATCTCTTGCAGAGGACCAAAAGTACACAACAGGAGAGGCTCGCAATGAGTGCCAAAGGCGCTCATCGCAAGCCTTGCAATGAGCGCCGACGATCCTCACAGTACAAAACTGTTTAAATGATGTCCCGAACAGCATTCCCATGGCTTAAAATTTTATTGCCCTTTCATTTTTGACGGGCAAGTCGCTAGTTAAACATATTTAGAATGATTAGATCATTTTTCTATAAACATAATTTTTTCCTCTCCTAATAGCTAAAATTACCCCCTGTTTAGATTCTTTATTTGATGACAATAATAGACAATAGCAAATTTTTTTAGATTTATGAAATCTATTATTATTATCATGTTTTATTTTTAGAGCACCAGCAGTGTCCATAGCGCTAGGAGTTCAACAAATAAGGGATAAATATTTACATACATTACAAGGTAGATAAAACAAGACAGGACATTAGCACATACACAGTGTTACATGAGTTGATGTGGGACCCTCTTTCGGGTGAGCTTGCAATCTAAGACGTGATAGGGGACAGAAACTCGAAATTAGAGAATTGCTAGATGGACTAATGCTGAGGGAAAAGTATTTAGTTAAGGAGGACAGGATTTAGTTAAGGAGGACAGTGGTAAGCTTCACTGAAAAGGTGGGTTTTCAGAGAATGTTTGAATATTTGAAGACTGGGGAGAGTCTTACAGAACGAGGTAGAGAATTCCAAAGAATGGTGACTGATCTTGAGAAGTCCTGCAGGGACGCATGTGAGGAGGTAATGGTAGAGGATGAGAAAGCGCAAACCTTGGGAAGAGCAGAGAGGTCTGTTTGGAGTGTATCTGAAGACTAGAGTTGAGTTGTGAGGCTAAGGATTTGAAATGTATTCTTGAGGAAATGTTAATCTATGATATACCTCTTTCCTAGTAACAATAACTTGGCTCTTTGAATCATTGAATCTCTAACAATAGTTGTTCTCAAATGAAAGCTTTGCTTAGTCTGTAGTTCAGAAATATAACTGTTTACTCAAGTGATGGACAAAACTTTTGACAAAAAACTGCTTCTGCAGTGTCCCTGTATTGTTTGTTCTATGCATCATTAAGTAGTGTAATAAATTAATGATTTCTCAGCAAAATGACAAGCTATTCCCAAATTTGATGTACAACTCTGCTCAATCCATTAACATACATTGACTTTCAATAAATCTAAGCAGAGGCATACCACAGAGCTGTAAGAACATACTATATTTTTGTTTGTTGCTTGAAACAATATGAAACTTTGAAACAATGGTCCAGATGTACTAAAGTTGGATCTCCGTTCCTATGTTATTCTGTGTGTTATAGGCACTATGATTTGATTTCATTGTACCATCTGATGCAAAAGTAGGGGATTTTTGCAAAATATGGACAAAGTGCGCCAGTGCATATTACCAATATTCATATAACATATGTGGCTAAATATAAATAGCAAATTGTGTATACACGGCTCACCCTTAAATAAGTATAAAGGAATCTAAGTTTATGGAAATAATAAATTTTAATACAAATTCTGTATTCTAATATATATATACAGTATATATATATATATATATATATATATATATATATATATATATATATAGTAAATAAATAGTCCATATGTGTTCACATTTGAATGTCTAAACCAAGTTAAAAAACCTGCTTCCAGCTCAGAATTCCTAGAAAAACAGTTATTACACTGCATTCTGGGAAGCTGAGCTGGGACATGCATATGTACTTACAAATGCCTCGCTCTTCAATCTATAGCCATTATCAAACATGGCTTCCTTTAAGCTTATGCATGCTGTATTACATAGCTTTAATGCAAAGTCATGGTTATATTTGAGACAAGCCGAGAATCCTATCCATGTACAGCTGTTTCAAGCTTACTGGTTATCATCAGCGGGATCTCAGCTTGTGTTGTGGACCTTATGGGTAGGAAGTTCACCACAACAATAATTTAATATATGGTGGGCAAAAGAGTGATGGAAGCCCCCCACCGTACAGTAGTACAGTAAATAAATTGTACATCTGTGTTCACATTTGAATGTCTAAAACAAGTAAAAAAATCTGCTTCCAGCTCATATATTGCATATATCATTGCTCATGGAAATAGGGAAACAGCTCTTAAATTGAGCAAGGCTGACCCCTAAAACAGGCATGCATTACTCTGTATTATACTACATGATATTTAGTACATGACATATAGTGAATGTCACATTAATGTGATTATGTGCGGAAGTAGATTCAGGATTAACCTTCATCCCCCAAATGTGTTTTTAGCACGACTATACCTCATGATATATTATACATAAAATTAATGAAAAAGAGTTCATAAGGGGAAGTTTTGTTATAACCAGTGTAGTGGCATATATTTATATGAATCTTTTTCTTTGTTACATTGAAAGACGATATTTGAAAACGTACAACTGTGTGTTTTCTTTTTCAAATTAACTTCTCAAAACAGAAAAAAAAAATGATTAAAATATTAAACTGATCTAGGAACTTGCCCCTTTGTGCCAATGAGCAGTACTATAGACATATAAGGCATTGATATCTCAGACGTACATATGCTCTGTGCTCTTCCTGTTGGTTTAATATGTTTAATGCAATAGACAACTTTGGTAATTTTGAAAGCATGTTCTTTTAAATGCATAGAAATAGGGTTTGTCTTCCACGTGCCTTAAAGTTTTATAAAATGTATTCCATCTTTTATGATGAAATGTAAGAGGCAAAATGTAAGCAGGTGAAGACTATATCATAATTTCTTAAAACGAAGGTGTTTGGCTAGTCTTGTAAATTCAGCATTAGAGGTTAAGCAAAGCAATGTCTTAGTGTGGTAAGGTGTATGTCCCCACATGCTGCACAGTTGGCATCATTTTGTCTATTTAGCATTACCTTACCTTAAAACTTTATCTGCATAGTCCTAATGGTAGTCAAACTTATATCATGTCCAGTGAAGTATTACGGGTCAGAGCAGCTGGACAGTTACATTGGCAGAGACAGCCAGTTCAACAACGTTTGTATTCTTCCCTCTTTAAAAGTCAAGAATGAGATATCATACAGTGGAGCATATTGGTTAATAATAGAATAGTAAAGTACACCATCACTACCACAATATTTCTTACACTCCAGTTCACATAACTCTATGTAGATTGGTAAATGTTCAAATAAAGAAACTTTACTCTCCACAGACACTTTGACCTTCTTCCTTCAGCGTTTTTGGAAAAGCTGAAGGCTTAACTTCCCTTTATGTATCCTGCCACTGCTTATTAAATCATTCAATACCCCCTGTTGAGATTAAGTGTACCTACCTCCCATGCTCCCACTCTCTATGCCAGGTTTGTCCAAGTAAAAATGTAATCATTATCAATTAGAATTTTCCATATTTCTTGGATGAGTGTAGGTGCAAAAAAAATGTGCTGCTTCAGTAAAATTCTGGAAATGTTATTTGACTAAGCCCTTGAAGGACTGGAGCTTAATGTGATTACTGTATCCCGATTTCCAACATTTCCAGAAATGTCCTCTCAATGTTGCTTCTATGTTTTCCCACTTTCTTTTTGCTCTCATTCTAAACCCCTGACAAATACTTGCCATATCCTTTGTCAATCCTCATTCTTGTTGACCATAGTTTTCACTGTTCCTTAAAGGACCACTGCAAATCATTGACAAGGGAAGCTCATATGTTTGTCTGTAATAGACGAACAAAAACAGCATGCCATTAACACTTTTTTTTCTTATGTTTTATATTGTCTGAAAGGGCTGCCTTTCTGCATCTCCCTGTACCTTATGAGGTCGATGGCTATCTCTGCCTGGTGGCGAGACTATCATGGAGCATGAAAGTAGGCTGAGCTATGACATCATTAGCCCCATCCAGCCTACAATACACAGAAGTATCAGCTCTGTTGCAACCTGTTTGCAGATGCAAAATTGCCAATGCCCCTTGATAGGCACAAGGAGGTGAAGAAAAGCAGCTCTGCATGGGTAAAAAGCTGACAGTTTCAAAAGTAAGAGCATATGTTAATTTTTTTTTTAAACTGCGTGCTAATTTACATTTTTAGTTATTTTGTCGTTCAGGTATGTCCGACTCTCCATGACCTTGTGGACCACAACACACCAGGCACATTTTTATGTTCATGCTCATGCTGATTCATTTGGTTTTCATGGCAGATATACTGTAATGGGTTGCCAGATCCTTTTCCAGTGGGCCACAGCATATGGCTCCTTGTATTCCTAGATGGTCTCCCATCCAAGTACTGACCAGGCCCAACCTTATTTGGCAACAGGGTGATGTGACCTCTTGGTTCCCTGAGTGTACTCAAACCCATGTTGCATCGGTTAAAGCACCGAATCCTAACCATTAACTTACAAGCATATGAGTACTACTCGTAAATGCACTACAGTGGTCCATTAATGCTTTTCAAGAAAAGGTATAGGCAGTAGTGATGTCGCGAACATAACATTTTCGGTTCGCGAACCGCGAAAGCGAACCTCCGCAAATGTTCGCGAACCGGCGAACCCGGGTAAGGGGTGTTAGGGATAAGTGTGAGGGGTGTTAGGGTTAGGTGTGTGAGGGATGTTAGGGTTAGGTGTTAGCGATAAGTGTGAGGGGTGTTAGGGTTAGGGTAAGGGTAAGGGGTGTTAGGGATAAGTGTGAGGGGTGTTAGGGTTAGGTGTTAGGGTAAGGGGTGTTAGGGATAAGTGTGAGGGGTGTTAGGGTTAGGTGTTAGGGTAAGGGGTGTTAGGGATAAGTGTGAGGGGTGTTAGGGTTAGGTGTTAGGGTAAGGGTAAGGGGTGTTAGGGTAAGGGTGAGGGGTGTTAGGGTAAGGGTGAGGGGTGTTAGGGTAAGGGTGAGGGGTGTTAGGGTGAGGGATGTTAGGGTTAGGTGTTAGCGATAAGTGTGAGGGGTGTTAGGGTTAGGGTAAGGGTAAGGGTTGTTAGGGATAAGTGTGAGGGGTGTTAGGGTTAGGTGTTAGGGTAAGGGGTGTTAGGGATAAGTGTGAGGGGTGTTAGGGTTAGGTGTTAGGGTAAGGGTAAGGGGTGTTAGGGTAAGGGTGAGGGGTGTTAGGGTAAGGGTGAGGGGTGTTAGGGTGAGGGATGTTAGGGTTAGGTGTTAGGGATAAGTGTGAGGGGTTTTAGGGTTAGGGGTGTTAGGGATAAGTGTGAGGGGTGTTAGGGTTAGGTGTTAGGGTGAGGGATGTTAGGGTTAGGTGTTAGGGATTAGTGTGAGGGGTGTTAGGGTTAGGGTGAGGGGTGTTAGGGATAAGTGTGAGGGGTGTTAGGGCTAGGTGTTAGGGGTGTTAGGGATAAGTGTGAGGGGTGTTTGGGTTAGGTGTTAGGGCGAGGGATGTTAGGGTTAGGTGTTAGGGATTAGTGTGAGGGGTGTTAGGGTTAGGGTGAGGGGTGTTAGGGATAAGTGTGATGGATGTTAGGGTAAGGGATGTTAGGGTTAGGTGTTAGGGTGAGGGGTGTTAGGGATAAGTGTAAGGGATATTAGGGTTAGGTGTTAGGGATAAGGGTGAGGGTTGTTAGGGTTAGGGTAAGGGGTGTTAGGGTTAGGGTAAGGGGTGTTAGGGTTAGGCTGAGGGGTGTTAGGGTTAGGGTGAGGGGTGTTAGGGATATGTGTGATGGGTGTTAGGGTGAGGGATGTTAGGGTTAGGTGTTAGAGATAAGTGTGAGGGGTGTTAGGGTTAGGGGTGTTAGGGATAAGTGTGAGAGGTGTTAGGGTTAGGTGTTAGGGTGAAGGGTGTTAGGGATAAGTGTAAGGGGTGTTAGGGTTAGGTGTTAGGGTGAGGGATGTTAGGGTTAGGTGTTAGGGATAAGTGTGAGGGGTGTTAGGGTTAGGGTAAGGGGTGTTAGGGATAGGTGTGAGGGGTGTTAGGGTAAGGGGTGTTAGGGTAAGGGTGAGGGGTGTTAGGGTAAGGGTGAGGGGTGTTAGGGTAAGGGTGAGGGGTGTTAGGGTGAGGGATGTTAGGGTTAGGTGTTAGCGATAAGTGTGAGGGGTGTTAGGGTTAGGGTAAGGGTAAGGGGTGTTAGGGATAAGTGTGAGGGGTGTTAGGGTTAGGTGTTAGGGTAAGGGGTGTTAGGGATAAGTGTGAGGGGTGTTAGGGTTAGGTGTTAGGGTAAGGGGTGTTAGGGATAAGTGTGAGGGGTGTTAGGGTTAGGTGTTAGGGTAAGGGTAAGGGGTGTTAGGGTAAGGGTGAGGGGTGTTAGGGTAAGGGTGAGGGGTGTTAGGGTAAGGGTGAGGGGTGTTAGGGTGAGGGATGTTAGGGTTAGGTGTTAGCGATAAGTGTGAGGGGTTTTAGGGTTAGGGGTGTTAGGGATAAGTGTGAGGGGTGTTAGGGTTAGGTGTTAGGGTGAGGGATGTTAGGGTTAGGTGTTAGGGATTAGTGTGAGGGGTGTTAGGGTTAGGGTGAGGGGTGTTAGGGATAAGTGTGAGGGGTGTTAGGGTTAGGTGTTAGGGGTGTTAGGGATAAGTGTGAGGGGTGTTAGGGTTAGGTGTTAGGGTGAGAGATGTTAGGGTTAGGTGTTAGGGATTAGTGTGAGGGGTGTTAGGGTTAGGGTGAGGGGTGTTAGGGATAAGTGTGATGGATGTTAGGGTAAGGGATGTTAGGGTTAGGTGTTAGGGTGAGGGGTGTTAGGGATAAGTGTAAGGGATATTAGGGTTAGGTGTTAGGGATAAGGGTGAGGGTTGTTAGGGTTAGGGTAAGGGGTGTTAGGGTTAGGGTGAGGGGTGTTAGGGTTAGGGTGAGGGGTGTTAGGGTTAGGGTGAGGGGTGTTAGGGATAAGTGTGATGGGTGTTAGGGTGAGGGATGTTAGGGTTAGGTGTTAGAGATAAGTGTGAGGGGTGTTAGGGTTAGGGGTGTTAGGGATAAGTGTAAGGGGTGTTAGGGTTAGGTGTTAGGGTGAGGGATGTTAGGGTTAGGTGTTAGGGATAAGTGTGAGGGGTGTTAGGGTTAGGGTAAGGGGTGTTAGGGATAGGTGTGAGGGGTGTTAGGGTTAGGTGTTAGGGTGAGGGGTGTTAGGGATAAGTGTGAGGGGTGTTAGTACAAGGGGTGTTAGGGATAAGTGTGAGGGGTGTTAGGGCTAGGTGTTAGGGTGAGGGGTGTTAGGGATAAGTGTAAGGGGTGTTAGGGTTAGGTGTTAGGGTGAGGGATGTTAGGGTTAGGTGTTAGGGATAAGTGTGAGGGGTGTTAAGGTTAGGGTAAGGGGTGTTAGGGATAAGTGTGAGGGGTGTTAGGGATAAGTGTGAGGGGTGTTAGGGATAAGTGTAAGGGGTGTTAGGGTTAGGTGTTAGGGTGAGGGATGTTAGGGTTAGGTGTTAGGGATAAGTGTGAGGGGTGTTAGGGTTAGGGTAAGGGGTGTTAGGGATAAGTGTGAGGGGTGTTAGGGATAAGTGTAAGGGGTGTTAGGGTTATGTGTTAGGGTGAGGGATGTTAGGGTTAGGTGTTAGGGATAAGTGTGAGGGGTATTAGGGTTAGGGGTAAGTGTGAGGGGTGTTAGGGTTAGGTGTTAGGGTGAGGGGTGTTAAGGATAAGTGTAAGGGGTGTTAGTGTGAGGCATGTTAGGAATAAGTGTGAGGGGTGTTAGGTCTTAGGGATAAGTGTGAGGGGTGTTAGGGTTAGGTGTTATGGATAAGTGTGAGGGGTGTTAGGGTTGGGTGCTAAGGTGAGGGGAGGATGATGATAAGGGGGAGGAAGAGACACAGGGGTGTCCTTGCAGCAGAGATCAAAAGAGTCCTTCAGTACTGTATTGCACACTGTGTACAGTAGCCTAGCTATGGTTTTCCCTATTGATACAGTATAACCTACACTCAGCCTCCTCTCAGTAAGACTGCAAGTTAGTTATGATTCCAAAATGGCTGCTGTCCATGAAGTAGAAGGGTGTGGAAGGCAGGGTATGATGCTGATTGGCTGGAATGTGTCTGCTGACTGAGTTGCAGGGTCAAAGTTTGCTCAACGATAAAGTATAGGGGGTGGGTCGAATATCGCATATGTTCGCAGTTCGCCGCGAACGCGAACATGCTATGTTCCCCCGGCTAACTATTCGCGACATCTCTAATAGGCAGTTAAAAATGTGCCTTGATTTTTGAAAATATATTGGATAATATGAAGTTATCAGAAAATAAGAATTGGAAGGATGTGGCTAGATGGACAGTGCAATAGGCTATATTCTAGAAAACATCCATCACTGCCCCAAAAATCTGTTTGTTGCAAGGTTATTGCCATCATAAAATATAGTGGTAACTTCATAATGCACTAGATGCATACCGGGGCAGGACTGATGAGGCGTTATTCATTAATTGGCCAGCTCAGCTTTGGAAGAGTAGGAGTCCATGGTGGTCATCTTAACCTCCATGATTCCGTGAACTTTGGCAGGAGACAATAGTGAGTAGAACTTTTCTAATTACAGATTGTCTTATGAGGTGATTGTTCTATTTCAAAATAAAAATCCAACAACATCTGTGAATCAGCAAAGAGTCAAATAATCTTTTGGTAATTTTAGCTTTTGTATTTTAATAGCTTTTACATGGTATACAGTGCCTTGCAAAAGTAGTCACCCCCCCCCCCCCCCTTGACTTTTTTCCTATTTTGGTACAATACAGCCTTAAGTACAATGTTTTGTTAATCTGAATTTTATGTGATGGATCAGAACACAATAGTCAAAGTTGGTGAAGTGAAATAAGAAAAATATATACATAAAACTATTTTTTTAGGAATAGAAAACAGAAAATTGGCATGTGCTTATGTATTCACCCCCTTTGTTTTGTAGCCCATAAAAAACTCTGTGCAACCAATTACCTTCAGAAGTCACATAATTAGTGAAATGATGTCCAACTGTGTGCAATCTAAGTGTCACATGATCTGTCATTACATATACACACCTTTTTTGAAAGGCCCCAGAGGCTGCAACACCTAAGCAAGAGCCACCACTAACCAAACACTCCATGAAGACCAAGGAACTCTCCAAACTAGTAAGGGACAATGTTGTTGAGAAGTACAAGTCAGGGTAAGGTTATAAAAAAGTATCCAAATCGTTGATGATCCCCAGGAGCACCATCAAATCTATCATAACCAAATGGCACAACAGCAAACCTGCCAAGAGACAGCCGCCCACCAAAACTCACCTGGCAAGGAGGGCATTAATCAGAGAGGCAGCAAAGAGACCTAAGGTAACCCTGGAGGAGCTGCAGAGTTCCACAGCAGAGACTGGAGTATCTATACATAGAACGACAATAAGCTGTACGCTCCATAGAGTTGGGCTTTATGGCAGAGTGGCCAGAAAAAAGCCATTACTTTCAGCAAAAAACAAAATGGCACGTTTTGAGTTTGTGAAAAGGCATGTGGGAGACTCCAAAAATGTATGGAGGAAGGTGCTCTAGTCTGAATAAAATTGAACTTTTCGGCAATCAAAGAAAACGCCATGTCTGGTGTCTGGTGCAAACCCAACACATCACATCACCCAAAGAACACCACCCCCACAGTGAAACATGGTGGTGGCAGCATCATGCTGTGGGGATGTTTTCAGCAGCCGGGACTGGGAAACTGGTCAGAGTTGAGTGAAAGATGGATGGTGCTAAATACAGGGATATTCTTGAGCAAAATCTGTACCACTCTGTGCATGATTTGAGGCTAGGATAGAGGTTCGCCTTCCAGCAGGACAATGACCCCAAACACACTGCTAAAGCAACACTTGAGAGGTTTAAGGGGAAAAATGTAAATGTATTGGAATGGCCTAGTCAAAGCCCAGACCTCAATCCAATTGAAAATCTGTGGTCAGACTTAAAGATTGCTGTTCACAAGCGCAAACCATCCAACTTGAAGGAGCTGGAGCAGTTTTTCAAGGAGGAATGGGAAAAAAATCCCAGTGGTAAGATGTGGCAAGCTCATTGAGACTTTTCCAAAGCAACTTGGAGCTGTGATTCCCGCAAAAGTTGGCTCTACAAAGTATTGACTTTAGGGGGATGAATAGTTATGCAAATTGACTTTTTCTGTTATCTTGTCCTATTTGTTGTTTGCTTCACAATAAAAAAAATAAAAAAAACATCTTCAAAGTTGTGGGCATGTTCTGTAAATTAAATGATGCAAATCCTCAAACAATCCATGTTAATTCCAGGTTGTGAGGAAACAAAACACGAAAAATGCCAAGGGGAGGTGAATACTTTTCCAAGTCACTGTATGTCCAGTGGTTCAACTACACTTGGGAAGGCAATTGGTTGGAGGTGAGTAAGGGAGTTGTTGAAACTAGCTTGGGTGGGCAAGCACATCCTACCAGCCCATGTTCCTGGAGCCCAGCCTGTTTCTGCAGTTGCAGCTTTCTGCTTGTGTATATGTTTTTGTGTATATGTGAGTATGTCTCTGTATATGTGCAATCCACAGTCTGGATTCAATTGATAAAAATTAAAAAATAAGGCATCTCTTCTTTCTGTGAATGCTACACTATGATACTTCTTCATGTATTACATTATTCTGTATTTCCTGATAAATGCATTTTCATAGTACCATAGTTATTAATGTATAGAGTATGACAATCACTATTGCATTAATGTATACATTCAAATATTTGATCTTTGCTAATAGGAAAATGCAGAATACAAAAAATCTAAAAAAAACAACAACTTTTAAATGTAGCTATATTTTTACACTGTCAATTGTATTTTGAAAATATAAATAAATCCCAAAAGACAGTCTAGTTGCTGTCTAGAGTAGGACACATCTAATATATCATGGGGACAAGAACTGATATAATAGTCCCTGAAGCTGTTATGAAAAATAATGGCCAATAAAGTGTTCACTTTTGTATCAGTATCTATTTTTCTTTGACACAAAAATATAATGCAATTGTGTTCAGGCATTTACAGAATTGCTATGTGGACACCAGCCATTGAAGTGGCCCTATAATTGCTTAGATAATACTTGATATTGAATTATGAGATGACTCTGCCTAGTTTACATATATTCCCAAGGTATTTAGCACATATAACTGATGTGTACAAAAATAAATACAAATAATAAAGTGGTATAAAGATGACATATTTGTGGCTAATTGATTCTTCAGATAAGGGACTTTCTCAGCCATTTTAAATTCCCTGAACGTGTAAAACCGTAGACCGTAACATAGCCTGCAAGACTAACGGCTATTAAATTGGCCCTGTAGAGCAACCCGCTAACAATCTGCGGGTTAAGGGTGAAAAAACCCTGTGGACACTGGAATATATATATGATTGCATATACATCTTGCTCATCACATCTACAGTGGGAAAACAAATAGTGGCCAAATTACACCACCACATCACATATATCAAGTACCAGGGGTACATTTCGATATTTGTTATTCAGTCCTTAAGTCGTGTCCAACTCTCTGTGACCCTATATACTGCAGCACATTGAGCTGGGTCACTGCCTGTGCTGTTCCACAAAGTTTGCATGTCAAAGATACTGGAGTGGGTTGCCAATTCCTCCTCTGCTGGATTGTGATTTGTTTGAGCTCTCTGCTATCACCTGCCCACCTACACTGGCCCTACATGGTATAGCTCACAGCTTCATTGAGGTACATAAGCCCCTTCACCACCACCACCACTTAGCAATCCACAGGGGGACCATGGAAAAATTCACCACACTAACCTGAAAAAACACATGGAGGCTGGTGGGCAGATGCATGTGGATCAACAGTCACCTCACCTCATCTCCGCTACGCACATCCTGGAAAGTCCCACGTCATTGCTGGTGGCCATGTGCCAAAATGAATACCCATTCCCATTTGGTGACCTCCCAATATGTTTTGCTATTTATTAATTTACATCAGTGTGGTGTGTGTTCCCCTGGTCCCCTTCTGGATTGCTAAGTGGTGGTGGTGAAGTGGCTTGGGTACTTGAATGAAGCTGTGAGCTATACCATGTAAGGACACTGTAGGTATGTAGGTGATAGCAGTGAGGTCAGACAAATCACAGTCCACTACAGGAGGAACTGGCAACCCACTCCAGTATCACCTGTCATATTGTCAGCAGGCCCTCATGGGGATGTTGATACTCCACAATATCACTAATTTGACATTTGCATGTGTATTAACCTGTTATGTTGATTAAATATGATATATATTAATATATGATACCTATTGCTATTATTACTGTTATTAGTATTATTATATGTATTGATCTATAGCAATAGAGCTCATTAGTTTACATATATAGGAAAATGACACAAATGTGATATATGTGGATGATAAACTGGTTAGAACAGTATAACAAAGCTTTATTTCAGACACAGAGCACAATCAGAAATAGACAAGACTGTGCATTAATACCATGGGTGTGGTCTGGGTGGATACTGGAAGGGCAAGAGGCTATGGGCAATCAGAGGACATCTAAACTGTTAACTGTTAGACAACATCATATGGATAATGCATAGCATCTACTAGGGTCACATGTGGTCAGGACACCACAGTAACCATAATCACATGTGTCATAGAAACATCATATAACACTCCATTTCATAGAAATAATTATTAATGCGCATACAGCAACCATATGGTCTAATATGTTGAGGATGTTTAATACGACAAGGCGTGCTTCACTGTGAACACAATCTTTTAGCAAATAGTACTATCCCTATCTACATGGAATAGTTATGCCATGCTGTTATCACTTCTCACTGGTATATGGGTGGCACCAAGGCCAGAGAGATTACACTGTTCACATTACCCCTAAATACATGCACATTGATCCTGATGTCAAACCAAGGAAATCATCCATTTTGTTTGGATGACATGAAAAATCTTAATCCACTTTCATACAGTTAACGGGATGAAATGCAACAAAAATGCATGTATAACTTCTGCTTTGGATTAGCAGATCCTAATGGGACCGTGCAACTCTAAAACTGGAACACTATTCATTATAATTGAAACTCACACCAGTCATGTTCATTAGTTAAGAGATATGTAGTCATATATTGCATTTCAGATCCATGTACAGTGGTGAATGACACTGATCGAATGCCTGTTGGGAACTGGGTTGAATCTACACTCACATGATGGTATTGTACTGCTCGAAGATGAACATCATGCCTTCATGGTTGTGGGGTTTGGCTATTACCACCTACAGAGACAAGAACAAGATATCAATCAAAAAGATACTAGGATTAACTACAACACCTCATCTCAAGGTCAACCCACATTGAACATCAATTGTTGAAATGTTAAACATAACCAGACATGTACACACATTCCGTAGCCAGCCAATAGTATGTCAACATCTATACCAATCAGTATTTAGTGAGGAGTGATCAAGAGGAGGACTTCCTGGATGATCCTAAGACCTCCTATTCCGCGGCACTGGGCCTCCGTGCCCGTCTCACTCTTCCATTTCTTGGGTGTGTAGGAACGTGGAGTGCCACTATGTTGGGTGACTGGGGATCAAGTTGAGATGGTGGTGAGGTCTGAGATGAGGGGGCCCGACATCTCTGGTTGCAGTTGACTAACCAAAGGCTGGAGAGGTATGAGCTGGCGTTTGGCTAATCGGATAAATTGCTGTCTGTCCAAAATCGCCCGTTCCTCATGTCTCTCCATCCTTCGGTTGTGCCTCCTCACCTCAGAATGGAGTGATCGATCTGGTACTCGCCAGGAGGGTGTGTGTGAGCCTACACTGCTTTCTGAGCAACCGGAACCTCTCATTTTGTTGCTTCTTACGTAACATGTCCTTTTTGGTGAACCGGGCCATGATTTCCTTCAATGTCAGGTGTGGTGGTATTGATGGCATTGTGGCCAAAGGTGACGGCATTGGGGCCGGAGGTGTCGGCAGTGAGGCCGGAGATGTTGCATCAGGGCCAGAGGTGACGGCAGCAGGGCCTGAGGTGTCGACAGTAGGGCTGGGTGTTGGGCCATGTTGGGGGATCCCATTGTGTGTTAGGCCATGTTGGTTGAGCCCATTGGGTGTTCGGCCATGTTGGAGAACCCCATTGTGTGTGAGGCTGCCATGGCCACAATGTTGTTGGAGCAGTTGGCAGCTGTGATGATGGCTGGGGCCAGATCATGGCCGGTGGAATCATATCTGGATGATGCTTGTGAGGGCCCAGGCAGTGACTCCCACTCCTGATATGCCGGTGAATGTGATGGCCAGCTCGTGTGGATGGTCCCGGGGCCTCTGGAATGTCCTGGCTTTCTTCCTCAACCACTCCCACCTTCAGTGAAGCATCCCCCTGTTCCAATGTGGTTTGCCTTGTCCTCCTGGGTACTGAAATGGAAGAAAAAATATATTTGAGTTGGTTTTCCTACACAATTCACAAATATGTGTTTCCATATCCTTGACATCATGGTCACCTGTGATTGACTGTGGGGCTTGTTTTATATAGATGAACCACACCCTGCATAATGAGCATTGTGGATCATATCTCATATGAATATGTGTACTTCCAGTGCAGTGTGCCATCTGCATGTGCATCAGACACATGCTCTGCTGGATCTGCTGTGCAGTGTGTGAGACTGACCAATCTGTGACATGTTCCCAGCAATGGTTGTTAACATACAGCTGAGACATGATCCAGGTTAGGACAGTATATGACACGCACATGCAGTCCCACAGAGTCTGTATTCACACATGCCGAAGTGAGCACAACCAGATATGTACTCTCTTTTTAATGTCAAATCAATCTTTATATAGTAGCAAATTGTACTCAGAATCAGTTTGAGCTGCAGGTATTGACCAGACATTTTATTGAAAAGTATATGTTTGCTACCAGGATTTATATGGTTATTGATGCCCCATATATCTTCAGTCATAAATGTTGGGATGTTTTCAGCAGCCGGGACTGGGAAACTGATCAGAGTTGAGTGAAAGATGGATGGTGCTAAATACAGGGATATTCTTGAGCAAAACCTCGACCACTCTGTGCGTGATTTGAGGCTAGGATGGAGGTTCACCTTCCAGCAGGACAATGACCCCAAACACACTGCTAAAGCAACACTTGAGTGGTTTAAGGGGAAACATGTAAATGTGTTGGAATGGCCTAGTCATAGACCAGACCTCAATCCAATAGAAAATCTGTGGTCAGAATTAAAGATTGCTGTTCACAAGCGCAAACCATCCAACTTGAAGAAGCTGGAGCAGTTTTGAAAGGTGGGATGGGCAAAAATCCCAGTGGTAAGATGTGGCAAGCTCATAGAGACTTATCCAAAGTGACTTGGAGCTGTGATTGCCGCAAAAGTTGGCTCTACAAAGAATTGACTTTAGGGAGGTGAATAGTTATGCACATTGACTTTTTCTGTTATTTTGTCCTATTTGTTGTTTGCTTCACAATAATAAAAAAAAAAAACATCTTCAAAGTTGTGGGCATGTTCTGTCAATTAAATGATGCAAATTCTCAAACAATCCAGGTTAATTACAGGTTGTGAGGCAACAAAACGAAAAATGCAAAGGGGGGTACTTCTGTATGTTTAAACAGACAACAACCTTTATTTATGCAGTATATTATAGTATGTAGGCACAACCTAGTCCAACAAAACTGCACCAGCACCCCACACTTTCCATGGGGGGAAGCCTGTCCAACAGTGATGCCCCCCCCCCCCCCCCCTCACACACATAATGAAACAACTTGGTCCAGGAGCCTAATTTACTACCCAGACTAATTTACCCTTTGATTCTGGCTTTACATGAGGGTATCTGATCAGAACAGGAGTACAGACACTCAGTCTCTGGTGTACGGGTCTCTCCATATGCCCAGCATACTTCCCCATTCAAACCTAAGTGTCCACTGTCCCCTTGTGATAGTCAGCATGTCCTCCACTGTACTGACTGTACAGTATCTTCTGCAACTAAGCACCTCGTAATTGGTGACCCCTCGCCCCAGGGACCCTGGTAAAACACTTTATTAAACTCTCTGGAGAGGGCATCTCTAGCATCCTACCGATAAATTTCTTTGGAATCTCTATCTGTCTGCTAACCTCCCAGGACCCTTTGCCCTCAGGTTCAGTGTTGACCTTATAAAGCAGTACCTTTTCCCACACATACATCTCCCCTTCTGGACCTATTTCCTGCTGCTCAGCCCTTTTCCTAGCGCCATCCAAGGTCTAATCTTTTCCCAATTCTATTTTCACCTCCTCTACACTAACCCAACCCAATCCCTGTTCCCCTGCAGTCATTAGACTCACCCTGGGTTCCGAGTGCTTGGCCTCCTTCTGACCCTCTGGGGCCACAGGAACTGTTTTGGCTGCTTGGGCCATGGTGACTGCACTCACATAATGACTTTCCAGTTGTCAGAAGTCATTGCCTAGCAAAACATCCTATCCCTCCTTATGTCTTAGAAGGGAATGAACAGCCTACCTTCTGCTCTGACAATGTACCTCATGGCTTAGTTGGGTCCAGAGGACCATCACCTGTTCCTTGGCTATATGTGACATGACAGACCTCCACCTTTTGAATCTCTGGAACACCTCATCCTCCTACTCTGCAGTGAGCTCCCTCTCTGGAACTGGCTCTGGGTCAGTCTCTGGAACCTCCTCCCTTGCTTCCATATTTTCCTCCAATCTTTGGAGTTGATCATCCTGCTGCAACTCCTGTATCATGTCAGCCATGGTGGTTACCACTGTCCAATCAAAGCCTCACTCCCTGAATAGATCTTTGATTTCAGCAGAGGACACATTCTGATGGTTGTAAATCCTGCTATGCTTCATACAGGGATTCCCACCACCTGCCACCAAACTGTGACAACCTACTGCTTCTGTTGGTCTTGATAAATACTTAGTTCAAACCTATCTAGGAGCACTGTCTGGTTCTTTGTTAATCCCTGGTAGCAGGAACTGAACCAACCCATCTTACAGCCACCAAAACACCCAACAAACCACAGGAATCAGTAGAGCCACCCAGCAAATATTACTGACTGTAACCCATGTAGGTTCAGCAGCAATAATCACACTGATAAGGATTATTATTCCCTCAAAATTATACACATGCCTCAATTATGTATGTTTAAAATGACAACAACCTTTATTGATGTGGACCAGTATTTATGCACAACCTAGTCCAACAAAACTACACCAGCCTCCCACCCTTACCATGTGGAGATGTCTGTCCATCAGTGATGTCACCCTTCCTACTCATCCACTTTGGCCTATTTAACTACCCAGGCCAATTAACCCTTTCAACCTGGAATTACAGGGGTTATCTGATCTCAGTCTCTGTTGTACGGGACACTCCATATGCCCAGCAAGCTTCCCCATTCACACCTAAGGTTCCACTGTCCCCCGGTGCCAGTAAGCTCTCCTCCCACTGTACTGCATCCCCTCTACCCAAGCACCTTGTAACTGGCGACCCCTTTGCCCCAGGGATACACTTTACTAAATGGGACCCACTATATTTAAATGGGTCTTTATATAATAATCATTTACAAATATTTAATTAAATATAACAATATAAACAATATAAATAATATAATATATATATATATATATATATATATATTTTAACAGAGCGCCCCCTTCGGACGGGGTAGGGGGTTGCGTCCTGTTCTCCTTGCTCTTTAACTTATTTATGGAGGAAAACACAGCAGGTTTGTCAGAAACTTTGTTTTGTTTTACTACTGGTTTATTTTGTCAGTACAAACAGAAAGAAAAATAGTGCTTATCCTCAGCAACGAAATAAAATTCTACATAAACGGGCTTACTATAACCTGGAACACCCTGACTCGCCCTGAGACCGCTTCTCGGCCTGCAGGTAAAATTATACAGTCCACAGTGTAAGCTCTCTGCTTCTTTCTTGGATCTCTTGAGGACCTTTTTCCTCTTCTCTCTCTGTCAATAGCGGGTGAAGCTAAGGGCCCACCCTTCTCTCCCTTATGCTTCACCCCAGGGACCCTTGTCACCCTCTTGTGATGAGGGATGATTACTCTTTCTTAATACTCTCTTCTCCCTGGGGCATTTCTAATCCTTTTTCTGGGTGTGATGAAAATAATATGTATTTGGCACCAACCTTTTATCCTCTAAGTTGTATCCGGTTTATCAGGAATGGGGGGCTTTTGGATGGCTCCTTACTCAGCTTGATTTCTCCTGAACAGAAGCGGGCCGCTCTCTCCTTTAGGAAAGTTTCTCAGTGACACCCTCCTCCTCAGACTGCTAGGCTGAGACTGCAAACTTCCCTGAGCAGCCTTTTTAACTGCTCATGAGCAGGGTCAGGTGTTGGCTTAATTAGGCTGAAGATTTTGGATTAACCTTTTCTATGTCAGTCCAGGGTATATGGCTTTGCTCCATCTGCGGCTTATATATATTCCCTGATGTACTGTGTTGCAGGTTATCAGGGATTCCTGTTGCACTTTATTACATATCCTCCCCCTCAGCTCAACACCCCGTAGTTGAGCTACCTGAGCCGAGAGGCAGTGGTCCCTGGACGGCGCATCTGCATTGTCGTGTTTCTTCCACGCCCGATGTTCTATCCTAAATCGGTACTGTTGAAGGGAAAGAAACCACCTGGTCATGCTACCATTCCGCTCCCAGTTCTGATGCATCCACCGCAACGGGGCATGGTCAGTGACAAGTTTAAAAGTTCTCCCCAGGAGGTAATATTTCAAGGCCTCGGTAGCCCACTTTACAGCCAGGCATTCATGCTCCACCACCGAATACCGTTGTTCCCTAGGCAACAGCTTCCTGCTGAGGTACAGCACCGGATGTTCCTCCCCCTCTTTTTCCTGCGACAACACTGCTCCTAACCCAACTGCGGAGGCATCCGTCTGTAATATGAAGGGGCACCGGAAGTCGGGAGCCATTAGTATGGGCTCATGACATAAGGCCACTTTCAGGTCTAAGGTGGACATAAATCTTGCTGGCCCTAGCCGGTCTATTAGCTCATCTACTCGGGGGATGGGATAAGCATCAAATTGGGAGACTTCGTTCAACTTCCGGAAATCGCTGCAGAAACGAATTGTCCCATCGGGTTTGGGGACCAAGACGATGGGACTACACCATTCACTGTTGGACTCTTCGATGATTCCTAAGTCGAGCATTTTCTTTACTTCTAATTTTACTTCCTCCCTCCAGGCCTCAGGAATACGATATGGTCTATTTCTGATAACCACCCCAGGTTTAGTGACAATGTCGTGGTATATTAAGTTTGTTCGGCCGGGATATTCAGTGAATACATCTGTATTGCGGGGAATCAGTTGTCTTACTTCCTCCTGCTGCTGTGGTGACAACTCTGTTGACACCTGTACCCTGGGGTGAACTACTTCCGTTGGATTCTCCTGATATACTGTGGCTACTTCTGCTTCCTGCTCATGCCAGGCTTTTAAAAGATTCACATGATAAATCTGTTCCGGCTTACGCTTTTCCGGCTGTTTGATTTTATAGTTTACATCTCCTACAGCCTCTATTACCTCATAGGGTCCTTGCCATTTTGCTAAGAGCTTGCTTTCGGCTGTCGGAACCAGGACCATTATCCTGTCGCCTGGCCGGAATTTCCTGATCTGGGCATCTCGATTGTAGTAGGTCTGTTGGTGCCGTTGTGCCTGTTCCATATGTTCTAGGGGGGTGATTTGTAAAATTCGATTTCTCAATGTTTGAACATACTCTATGATATTTTCACTTTGGTCCTGTTGTTCTTCCCATGTTTCACGAAGAGAATCCAGTATGCCCCGTGGATGACGCCCATACAGGAGTTGGAATGGAGAGAAACCTGTAGATGCTTGTGGCACCTCTCGGGCTGCAAAAAGTAGAAAGGGCAGTAGTAGGTCCCAGTTCTTTCCGTCTTTGTCCACCACTTTCCGGATCATACTCTTTAGTGTTTTATTAAACCTTTCTACCAACCCATCGGTCTGTGGGTGGTATATTGAAGTTCTCAAGGCTCTCACTCGAAGTTGGGTCTACAAGTCCTTCATCAACTTTGAGATAAAAGGTGTCCCTTGGTCTGTCAGTATCTCCTTAGGTATGCCCACTCTTGAAAAAAGAAGAATCAGTTCCTTTGCAATACTCTTGGAGTTAGCGGTTCTTAGTGGCACGGCCTCTGGGTAGCAGGTAGCATAGTCCACTATCACTAGAATGTATTGATGTCCTCTAGCTGTTCGTTCTAGTGGTCCCACAAGGTCCATTGCTATTCGCTCAAATGGTTCCTCTATAATTGGAAGGGGTATTAGAGGAGCTTTTAACTGGGGAAGGGGGCTTGCCAGAGCCTCATCTCGGCTTAACCCCTTTTTGATTTCTGTTCCCCTTTTTTTTTCCTTACGTCTTTCTTGACGTGATTTCCTTACTTTTTCTCGGTTGGAAAAAAGTTCCTTATCTTTAAATGGGAAGATCTCCAGTATAGACCCTGCGTTTGTTCCACAGCTGTCGGTATGTATGAGGTGTTCAAAGTATGGGAAATTTCTTCCCAAAATTATCGCATGAGGCAAATGAGGTACTATCGGAGCTGTTATTTGGGCCTTCAAGCCCTTAACCTCGATCCCGATGTTTTTCGTAGGGTAATTCATAACGGTGCCATGTACATAGGTGATGCCCATACTTTTTCCGCACCTCCCGCTGTCCGGCGCGACTACCCTTCGTGACAATAGGGTTACTGCACTCCCGGAATCAATTAGTCCCTTCACCTTCTCACCGTCTATTACGACTTCAGTGAGAAAGGGATGGTTCATTTCCGTCATGCCTACCAAATTAACCACACCACAGTGGGTAACTGGGGCTCCCATATTACACTGCATGGGCTCATCCTGATTTGGGCAATGAGCTGCACAGATGCCCCAGTTCTCCCCATTGGAAGCATTTCATGGTATGCCAGTAGGCATATTTTTTCTTCTCCTTTTCTTTCCTGTCGGAGCCATAGAGTCCCCGAGGTTCTCAATGGCGGCTTCTTGGGACCCCTTCGGTAGGCCGCCCTTTTGAGGATATGCCTCATTTCCAGGACCTGGCTTTCTCTCCAGAAGAGTCATCTGTCATACTTTTTATTGCTTGATGGCGTTCAACTTGGGCAGCTAAGTCGTCCAGGGTCTGGGATCCATACTGTCCCACCCACTCTCGCATTCCCGTGGGTAGCCCTCTCCAGTAGCGATCCATCACTAGTATCTCCACTATTTTTTCCGGAGTATTGTTCTCAGGGCACAGCCATTTGCGAGTAAGGTGGAGTAGATCGAATAGTTGGGCTCTTGGTGGTTGATCACCTTGGTATCTCCAGTTGTGAAACCTCTGGGCCCGGACAGCTGGATTCACCCTTATCCGGGCTAGAATCTCTGCTTTTCGACATTTGTAATCAGCCGCCTGCTCTGCCGTGAGGTCGTAGTAGGCCGTTTGTGCCATGCCAGTTAGAAGCAGGGCCAGTATACCCGCCCACTGGGACTGGGGCCAGTTTTCCCGTAGGGCCACCCTCTCAAAGGACAGCAGATAGGCCTCTATATCATCCTCCTTGCTCAGTTTATGGAGGGGTTGACTGGTAGGCAGTCCAGTAACAGGTCAACTTGTTCCCGCTGCTGAGGGCTGTGTGGACCGAAGTAATATCTCCTGTAAACTGGCCTGGCTCTGAGCCAGCTGGCTTGCCAACAGTTGGTTAAACTCTTGTTGTTGCTGTTGTTGTTGTTGTAGCTGTTGTTGCTGCAGCAAGGCCCTCAGTATGTTTTCCATCATTGTACTGTACTGTGGGCTGTCTTCTTGAACTCAGACACGTGATCCCACCACTGCCACCATTGTAACAGAGCACCCCCTTCGGACAGGGGAGGGGGGAGGTTGCGTCCTGTTCTCCTTGCTCTTTAACTTATTTATGGAGAAAAACACAGCAGGTTTGTCAGAAGCTTTGTTTTACTGCTGGTTTATTTTGTCAGTACAGACAGAAAGAAAAATAGTGCTTATCCTCAGCAACGAAATAAAATTCTAAAAATTCTACATAAACAGGCTTACTATAACCTGGAACACCCTGACTCGCCCTGAGACCGCTTCTCGGCCTGCAGGTAAAATTATATAGTCCACAGTGTAAGCTCTCTGCTTCTTTCTTGGATCTCTTGAGGACCTTTTTCCTCTTCTCTCTCTGTCAATAGCGGGTGAAGCATAGGGCCCACCCTTCTCTCCCTTATGCTTCACCCCAGGGACCCTTGTCACCCTCTTGTGATGAGGGATGATTACTCTTTCTTAATACTCTCTTCTCCCTGGGGCATTTCTAATCCTTTTTCTGGGTGTGATGAAAATGATATGTATTTGGCACCAACCTTTTATCCTCTAAGTTGTATCCGGTTTATCAGGAATGGGGGGCTTTTGGATGGCTCCTTACTCAGCTTGATTTCTCCTGAACAGAAGTGGGCCACTCTCCTTTAGGAAAGTCTTTCAGTGACACCCTACTCCTCAGACTGCTATGCAGAGACTGCAAACTTCCCTGAGCAGCCTTTTTAACTGCTCATGAGCAGGGTCAGGTGTTGGCTTAATTAGGCTGAAGATTTTGGATTAACCTTTTCTATGTCAGTCCAGGGTATATGGCTTTGCTCCATCTGCGGCTTATATATCTTCCCTGATGTACTGTGTTGCAGGTTATCAGGGATTCCTGCTGCACTTTATTCCAATATATATATATATATCTCTCTCTCTATATATATATATATATATATATATATATATATATATATATATATATATAGAATATGCTAATCAATACATTAACCTCAATAATCATATAAAAGTAAATGATGCTCATAATATATAAAACAGATGTATACAGAACAATATATTTGTATCAACCTAGAGTCTGCATAAATGGCTTCAGTATTCTGCCTAATGGTGAGTCTGGTCCTGTTTTTACTTGATATTTGCCAATACTAGGTCACATTTCCCTACATAAGACATAGGTGGCACGAGTGGCTGAAATAATTTCTGATATTAAAATACTGCTGTTGGCAAGGCAAATAATATTTTTGCTATTATTGGTCGTGTTTACAAGCCTAATTTTGTTTTTGCACATGTTTAGAGGTGATGAATATATGTTTGATCATTTTTATTTAGCTAGGTCTATTATATATTTTTTTCTATAGACACCCATTGGACTATTTAAGAATTTCTGGAATTTCTGGCAAATAGACTTTTTACCAAATTTAGTTCATATGTAAGCCACCAGCCACACAGTTAAGTCCATCAGGGATTTAACAATTTTGCGACAATGATTTGGTCTGACCTATTTAGGAAATGTAGATTTATACATATGGATTATTTGCTTCCAATAAAATATATAACATTTTAGCCATTGCAACCTTATTAAAGGCATTAAAATAGTGGTTCCACCTTCATCATATCTTTTAGTCAAATACGTATTAATCCATTTTTTTGGCTATTAAGTCACAAACTGCAGTATTGAAACAGTTTCTATGTATTCATGAATATTAACTAAATTGTATATTTTTATTAACCTTTGGTTCCAAATTACAGTCTAAATATTATTCCCAAAGAGCTCCTTTTTTAAAGGTCTGTGTAATAAATTATACTTTATCAGTATTGATGCTAATCTCCACAAAGTTTACTTCTTGTTTATGTATTGTATGAATGAGTGGAAAAACTATTTTGTTGATTTGTATTTTGTCCAGGACAAAGATCAAATGCCCCCTAGTGTCTATCAAATAAAATGTATAGCATGACTGTACTCAGCTTGATTCCCAGTGCAGCCCTGGAAAGGAAATCATCCTTAAACCTTGGCAAATAACTAGGAAAGATTAGTGGAAGATTAGAAAGAAGACATAATTGTCTTCCCAGATCTTGCAACTCTATGTAATATAGTAATGCGAAAGTGAAAAAAAATACATAGTCCTTCTAAACAAGTATATTACTTTGACTTGTCCAAATGGAATTTGGCCTAAAAGAAAGATGCATAATAATAAAATTGAATAAACTGTGAAATGAAAAGAGGCACTTTACGGATAAAATCCAAGCTGAGAAAGTAACATATATCTGAAGTTCATATATCTGAAGTTCTTTTTCTTCTGGTTATAGAAACCTTCCCTGTTATTTCAAGGATGGACTAACCTTTATGATGGGACCAAACTGCTAGATTACAGGATGCTCCGATTTTGAGAATGGGGATGTTTAGCTAAAATGGAATGCTCTATCAATAATCAAAATGTCCATCAAAGTCTAAATTTATGAATCAAGGTGTTGAACATATTGTTTTTTTCAACACATGATTATGCTGCCCTGATTCACATTTATAGATAGCTGAATAACTTTATAGTCTTTGGTTGTCATGTACTATATTGAAAATATGATTTTTTTGCGTTTATGTTTAATTTTGCATTGCATTAAGCCATTGGGTTTTCCTGTGTTTCCTGCCATAAATAAATATATATACAGACAGTATATTTTACTTCCCTATTATAAAGTTTCCTTATCAAAATGTAGCATAGGTTAATGTAATGCCAGCTTATATTTTTTTTTAATTTTTGCAAGTTCATCAATGTATATTATAGATAATTATGCCATTGAATATTACTACTTGTAAGATTGTAATATTTGTAATATTTGTAATATTGGCAAAAAAGACCTTGTATTCTGAATTGTTGTGAAATGTTAAGCTCCACAGAGTGGTTGGTTTGTATTAAGTGTTAAGTTTTTTTACTCAGATTCCTTTTATACTTCAAAAATATATAGTGATAGTTAAAACAAGTAAGGGGCCCTGTGTATAAGGTGTCATGATCAAGCATCAGGAAAAAATGATGTAAGTTACAATTTTGACAAAAAAAGAAACAGGTATATATATTGGGTCATGTCTGGCTTCTATAGTGACCTTTCTGCTCAAAGCAATATTGTTATTGCAAACACCATCAGGAGAGTGATATCAAGGTTCTGAGCTATAAACATCTATAAAGGTAGTTAAATACATTTTAACAAATGAAAAGGGGACATAAATCACACAATATTGTATTCCTTTAAAGGACCAATGAAATAATCGAGCAGGAGCAGTTTTTTAATACTCAATAATCATTAGTAAAATTCCTATTTAATCATTTCTATATTCAATATTAAATTCACTTTCAAAGATTAGAGTATCAGCTGACAGTATAGCGCTTTCAGCGTCAAACTTTGTCTCAACTCTGATAATGTTACCAAGGGAAAAGGGGGATTAGAGAGAGGTCTATAGGGCTTTAAGACTAATCTGATTACAAAAGAGGTAAATTATTTATTCATAGGTTTCCCTTCAGCAAAAAAAGCTTGGCATGATCTTCAGACTGGCTCCTAAAGAGACTCAAGGCCCCTAAAGGATCCGGTACAGATGAGTTTCCTACAACATGGAGATATTACATCTCTCAGAGTTCTTTGCACCTTTTACCTTAATAACTTCCAACAAGAGCATTGCAAAAGAAGAACATAAAAATAAATAGCAAAAATCAAAACACAATACAAATTTAAAAAGCAATTATAATAGTCTGATATGATCTGTGGAAAAATAGAAAAGTCTCTCAATAAGGTAGTCCTTAGCACAAAGTTCACAGTCCAGATGTGAAAATACTGTTGAATTAAAGCTTTACAATCAGTGATTATAAAGCACAACAAGAAGAAAAATCAAGTCCGGGTAAATAGAAAAAAAAAAGCCCAAAACATAAATCCAGATAAAAATAGCTGAGCACCTGTTTGACCAAGTCCTTATGACAATGAAAGAGTTAAATGGGGTGGATGAAAACATCAACATATGCTGTAAAATGTTACCATCATATAGTCCAGATTGCGGTGCAATACCATATAAAAGTCTAGGTATGTAAAATGAAACACAATGGTTGATGCAGACAAAATAGCTCAATTTTCACAAAACACCACCCAACCAATTACCAATAACTAGACCCTAGAACCAATTTCACTTTATACTCATTGTTTTATTCACAGTAAGAATTTAGTTGATAGATGTAATTCAATAACCAATAAAGTTTGCACTGATATTACTAACAATCCAGAGGTTATGCACGTTTAACCTCTTCTTTCACTAGTTGCTCATCATTATCAGATTTTAGTACGTACTAGATCCTAGCAAATTGATAGAACAAGGTGCAGAAGTGTTAGAAGCCAAAGGACAGTAAAAAGAAAGACAGGTATAGGAAAGAGTAGAAAAAGTAAAAATGACAAAACAATGAAAACATAGGCTCAGGCAAACTTCATACAAACCCAGTCTTACACATCACACTTAGCCTGGTCCCTCTTTCTCCATGCGATAAACGATAAACAGGCAGATCACTTGCTTCTGGATGGTGAGGTCCTCTGGTCAAAGCAATAGACCATCATGTGCAGATATTCAGGCACAGGACAAGGAGTATGTGACTTTCTCACAGATCTCTACATATTTTCTCTTTGCCAGCAAATACATGCATGAACATATTGTCACGTTAGTGAACAAGAGTTTGGTCTTTCTCTTTTGTCTTGTGTGCAGACAAGATTTCTGTCTGGGCTTTGTCTTTTAGTAAGTAAACTCTGTATCTAGTTCTTCATCTGTTATTAGCTGTTGTCATCAGGATAGGTACTTGGTAGAGACTTTTTCTCATCATATGTCAGGGCATGCTTGTCTATGTTACTCTCTTTGTCTTTTCTTCTTTTTTACAGGCACGCACTCGCTGTCATCTTCTTCTGGGGTAGGCAAGTGTGACAAAAATAAAAATGAAAATCCACACATTCAAGATTTATCATACAAGAAACTTCCATACATCTTTCAACCAGACATCCTCTCATGATAAACACCTACCCTAAAATTTTCCCTAACTGTGTATTAAATGTAACATATGCAAAACTCTATAATGTGTAAGTGGTGATATAAAATATAATCAATTTAATCAAAATGTAAATCATGCAAAGGCTAATAATTATATACAATTTATGTAAAATACATAAGCAACCTTTAGTTTTCACTCCTGCTAAAGCAGCAAAAATTATCATAAGACCCGTTTTAATACTACTAAATTGCGTCTCTATAAGCGATACATCATTATTTGATTTATCCTGTAACAAGTTATATATTAAAGAAAAAACTAATGATACTCTTACTGTCAATACACATTTATTAATAATGCTGTAAAATCTTTATTCAACTCATAATGTAATCCACCTCTTATCATGTTACCTTCTTAGAGGCCTAGAAATACCTTGAAGAAGTTTTCCCAATTCTCTACCCATTTACACCATGGCCATCATCTGAGCTGGGGATGGGCCTGGAGGAATAAATGTTACAATGATACAGTATTTATCATGGAAAAACATTTAACATGGAAAAACAAAACATAGTAAATAGCACACAAAAAACAGAATTGGTTTGATAAGCTTTTTTTAACCAGATAGGATATCATACACTGATTTCTAGTTATATGGGCACCCTGCAATATTCACCTGTGCAGTAACCAGGAGATAGGGATTGTGCACATACCACATACCACATTTATTCTGACAGAGATAAATGTCAACATGAGGGTAGCTTTAATGAGCATACCATTTACAGCTAATAAAAATAACCTGGCCAGAAAAAGCGACCAGCAAAAAAAAAAAAGGAAAAATAAAACCTAGAAAAAAAGAAAACTAAAAAATATGTGTTCTTAGTCAGTTGACATGTCTGACTATACTGTACACTTATCATAACCCATAAAATAATTTCACCCTGTTAATTGTTATCTTAAAACCCTAATAATTATTTTTATGTCTGTGGAACTGGTATCTGTGCTCCTAAATATTACTCTAAATATTACTCCTTCACTCCTTATAATTCTACATGGGATTATAAAGCAATTTAACCTGGTGATTATTAGATAATCAATATTTCACTTTGAGTACAAAAACTGGTTATCACACAAACCTTGCTTCTCTTCCTGTTAATATCACACCTGATTATTTTATTAGATTGGTACCAAAATTATTAGTTTTACCTTGCAATGTCTATAAGAATTATACATCTTATTTGTCATAACTTTATCACATTATAATGCATTACAGATCAATTCAGTGTTCAAAAATGGAGATAACATAACATTTCATAAACCCTAAAAATCATCAAAATCAAAACTTCCTTCAAAATAATATCACAAGTTGTTCTGGTAGACAAAAATGAAACTATTTTTGCTCACCAAAACATCTCTGTGTACGACCTTTCATACACAGAACTTTAGCCAATATGCAGTATAATGTTGCTTCAATGAATTTAACATAATTTACACTTTAAAAAAAATATTTAACATTAGTAGGAACCAGGTCTAAATAAAACCTTTATTAATGATTACAGCATATAAACACAAATATTATTCCAAAATTGATCAGATTTCAGATTATATTCTCAATAAACAAATTTACCACACTGTCCGTTAGACAAAATGGACAAACCTTATACAGAAATGTAACATTATGATCTGGACATTGGTTCCCTATATGAACACCAATACTCAGTATAATATTCCAGAAGAAATAGCAAATCTCCCCCCAGAGCACCAAAAACCACATCATAATCAGGATATACATGACATCCCAGCACATAGACACATCACAATCAGAACATACATGACATCCTCGCAGATAGACACATCAAATCAAAATACACAATAATACATATGCACTCATAAAAAATAAAATGTAAATGAAATCTTTAACTATAAAAACTGGATATTCTCAGAATTTTAACAACAACTTTTTTACCAGCTGGAATTTAAATGACGGAGCAGAAAAAACATACATACATAAACACAAAGTTTACAAAACTAATCCTAATGCCATCCTCACCCTAATTACGTAACATATACATGAAATACAACCTTCAGATGCAGGAACTAAAATAATCTATTTACTATAAAAAAAACTATAATTATCTCTTTGAAGTTTACAAAATGAACCTACCCAAAAATCTAACTCTAACAGTACTGTAATCAAATTAATGCTTTCCCTGCAAGTTTTCTTCCAGACGCACAGCACACACAAAAATAACATATTAACTGAAAATAAACAATAATGGGGGCTGCCTGTTTCTGTTTCCATTAATTACTCTCTGCAGTTCATTTAAAAAACAATCTTTTATGATCTCACATTGGATCAATTTCTCATGTCAAAAACCTTCTTATCACTTGCTAAATTCTTCTGAAGAACTAACGTTACAAATGAATTATCCGTTCTTTCCAAGTCCCATTTCTACCTACAATATTTTCCAAACTAACAAACTCCTATACACCTGAAATCTTCTCCACAAACATTCAGTCACGTACTAAACGTACCTAAAGATTCCATTATAACATTCCATAAACAAAAGATATAACACTTCATTCTTCTCTTTTTCACAAAAAAATTCAAATAAAAAATATCAGTGCTAAGCTGTGCGCCATGCCAAATTCCTTCGGTGGGAGGGAGGCTCATGTCTGTGCTTTACTCTGTTTCTGTGAAAATGTCAGCTCTCTGTACAGATAAAAAGCAATATTTTACGAAAACAAGAAGAGACAAAAAATAGCAAACTCAAAACAGATAACATGCATGTATTAAAGGAAAGAAACACCATCTTCAAATTAAAGCCATTTACAATGGGAAAAAAGCATACAATACTCTATGCACTAAAAATCTAGCAAACACAAAATGCTCCTTTGCTAAATATGCACACCACTTTCTTTCAACTAAAAAATGTATACCGCATACAGAAATTAACACAGAATCGAAACTGCCAAGATACAAGAAAACGGGGGAGCAGGGGAGAACACAGCATGCGCATTTTACAAGAGAAAACATAGCACTTTTAGAGCACAAAAAAATAAAACATTTTTACAGTGTCTAGAACAATAGACATGCTCAAACAACAGCTTTTACTTCAGCTAACACACTTCTAGAACACCGTAAATACAAGCACACTCTAAATAACAGAGAGACAAACCTCATTTTCCTTCAAGTTCTCACACCTCACTGCACACAGCACTCACACTTAGTACTCACAACACATACATGGGCCCAAATCATACGTGATTCTATCCCAACAGCCACTTTGTCACTTCAGCATTTTGCGAGGGTAGGTAGCAAATCTACACGCGTGTCTTCATCTACTGCACTGCACCGTAATCAGTCTAGACAAATCTACCATTTAAAGGTAAGGTACACCTATTCTGCCTTTTTAAGGTAAGGTAAACCTTTCACTCTTTTTCTAGGTAAGGTAAACCTTTCCTGCTTATCTAGGTAAGGTACACGTCTGTTAATCTATATCTACAGCGCTTCTTAAAAAAAAAACACCTCATCAGGTAAAATATCTCTTAATATCTCTTAATCTCAGTCTCAGTAATTAACACCTTTACATGTATAATATATCGTAATCTATTCTACATCTCATAATTTGACTTAATATCACTAATCAGCATTTTTTGGTTATCAACAACAAACAAAGAAATGCAATCATTCCAGGTTCCTGGTAGACGTCAGTCTGGGTGCGGTAATTTTGCTGCAACTGTGTCCATCACTCCTTCAAGCTTCAGTGTCCCTTGGAAGGGACGCATGACGCAAAGGCAGCTCTGCTCCCCTCTAATTTTGGCCATGATTATTTGTCAAGTGTCTCCCCCGCAATTTCCTGAAGCTTGGGGTGTTATTTATGTATGGTTACTGCAACTCCTGGCTGGCTTGCCAAATAAAGAAGAAAAACATATTCACAAACTACTCCAAAACCCAGTCATAAAACTAAAACACAGAGGCCTCTGATTTTCTTCACTTTATTTGGACACGTGTGGATCAGCAACAGAATAGCATTCACAATATCTGCTGCTAACAACAATTAGATAAACATCATATCTTTTATAATATTCTCACATTCAGAAAATGGTCTGCCCATTACCTCACACCTTCTTAGCCAATAAAAAAATGTTTATACTTGTAAGCCAATTAAAAGTCAAACATGAACCTAACACGCATCAAAAGCATGTACTCATTGCACAGATTACCTTATCTTTACAATTAATACGCAGTAAACACCTTATTTACAGCCATCGCTTTATTATGGTTATTGGGAAAAGCATAATTAACTGTTTCATAGCTTAAGTTAGCCAAATACTAAGGGTACTACAAAGGTAATAAATGCTAAATATATACTAAATAATGTATGGATATTTGTATTTCTCCACAACAAGAAAAAAAAAAAAGGTTACTGTAGAAATGTACTTCATCAGATGTGATGCAATTTTTGTCAAACTATTCAGAATAAAATGCTAATTAGGCTTCAATTAGGCTAAAATTAAAGGACCACTGAAGTGTCAAATTTATAGTACACTCTTAAGAAGAGCATGACTTGATAATGTGCACTTTTTTTTACAAAGTTCAAACTAAATGCAGTATTTATTTTTTTACCTACTTTGTTCAGTGCTGTGATCTAAACATGTTGTCTTTGTTCAGGATAAAACACCTCTACTCAATTCTGTTGAAGGACTGCCACTTTAAACAGGGTCAAGCTAAGTAATTAACCAGAAACACACAACACATTCCTAAGCTAAATTACTCCTTTAAGGTCACTAGTCTAGGTTCCACGAGACCAGATGTAGTATGGAGAGACAACAATCTATGATTATGAAAAAGAAAAAGATGCTGTACAAGATCACATAAACTGTTTTAGTTATAGTTCTTATAGCCAAGTATACATTTTGAAAGAGCCTTGCACCACATTTAACATGGAAATTGACCAAGTTAAATCTACAATGATCGTATATATGAAAACACAGGAGCATGAAATATGCTTAAAATGTCACTTCGCTTTCACAGCTTTGTCTAGGTAATTTTTTGGCAATTTTACCCACTTGCTAAATGGTAAAATTGCTCAAAGATTCACATACCTGCATAAAAAACTGAAGGAATGCAATTATTTTATTATTGATTGTAGAGTACATATATCCATGAAAGTATAATGTAATCTCATTGCCATTTAATGTTTAACATTTTGAGTTTTTTCACATCCTTTCTGAGTCTGATATCTTTCTGTTGTTCACCTACATTTTTATGAGGTACTGTATGCACATTGCTACTTTGTTGTGGTGATGGGGCTTGTGTACTTCAAAGAAGCTGTAAGATATGCCATGTAAGGTCACCCAAGATGGGCAGGTCATAGCAGAGAGGTCTGACAAATCACGGTTCACTGGAGAATGATCTTGCAACCCACTCCAATAACTTTGGCAAGCAAGCAAAAGTACAAACCTTATGCATAAACACTACCAGACACAAGATGTGCCTGGCATGCTGAAATCCAAAGGATCAAAGCGAGTCAGTTATGACTGAATGGCAAAGCTTCAACAATATGCATACAACCCCTTCTGGATCATATGTTATTGTGGTGAAAGGGCTTGTGTACCTCAGTGAAGCTGTGAGCTATATCATGTAGGTTTACCCAAGATGGTCAGGTCATAACAGAGAGGTAACAGTGAACTGGTAAGCCACTCCAGTGCAGTACCTTTGTCAAGAACACCTTACGGATAATCACAACCAGAGGCACACAAGATCAAATTACCAATAACTGCTAGATAATAGAGAAAGCCAGAGAGTTTTAGAAAAACATTTATTAAACAAGTTATTAAAGTGGTATCAGACCATCTCATCCTCCTCCTGATGAATCTGTATGTGGACTGAGAAGCTATTGTCAGAACCCAACATGGGACAACAGAATGGTCAACATCAGGAAAAGAATGTGACAAAGTTGTATATTATCACCTATTGTGTTCAAATTATGCATAAGACCAGTCTGGAGGAAACCAAAGCTGGAATTAATATTACTAGGAGAAGTATCAACCACCTCAGATTCATGGATAATAATACTCTGATGGCTGAAAGTGAGGAGGAACTAAAGGGCCTAATAATGAAAGAAGAGAGTGAAAAAGCTGGCCTTCTAATCAATGTTAGAAATATTAAGATCATGGCAAACAGCAATCTCAGTTTCTGGCAAATGGAGAACAAGTGAAGATAATGACATATTTTACTTTCTTGGCCTCCAAGATCTCTGCAGATGGTGACTGCAGACATTAAAATACATTTACTTCTGGGGAGGAAATATATGGCAAGTCTGTACAAGCTAAAAAGCGTTCATCGCCCAGGAGCCGTTAACTCGCAGCACTTAGGCGATGAGCGCCTAAGGCGCTCATTGCCTGTGAGCCTTGCAAAGTGAGGCGAGCAGTGGAGGCAATGAAACAAGATGAACTTAGCCATAGAGGAGCGCTAAATGCGCTCCTGCAAGCCTCGCAAAGCGAGGCAAGCCGGTCACACATTAAAACACGCGGGACTTAGCCTCCAAACACTTAAAAAACGCGGGATCGCCTTAGGCTGCAAGCAGTTGACAAATCCGGGACTTAGAGAAAAAAAATATGAGATGCGGGACTTAGAAAAAAAAATACGAGATAGAAAAAATAAGAATTTTACGCCAAATCAAGCAAAGTAAAAAAAACAAAAACACACACACAATACATCCAGGACAGCCAGGATTGAGGCAAATTTAAGTCGATTTTGATGAGTTTCGGCTAAGTGAGAGAAAAAATGGCGGCCAAACAAAATGAATCCGAGGCTCCACAACCCTGGACCACGCAAAATACCACCAACCTTGTACCACTTACACCCAGGAACGTATGAGGTACAATATACACTATTACAAAGGATGGCAAATGCTTGAGAACCGCATAGCACATAGACAAACTACACAATTTTACAACCTTAAATTGCAACTAACAACATTACGCATCTAAAGTAGCGCTCTACAATAGCGCTTTACACAAATAAACCTATGGTTTGCCCTCGCGCACGCAGCCTAATTCTAATGCACAGTTGGGACAATCATAAGACTATCTCCTCAGGCCAGCAACAGTCCAACTGGACATTATATGGTGCAGGACAATAAAAAGAGATTGTTACCTCTTCAGGTTATTAATTGTTACATATATTAATTAGAAAAAGGTAAACTATATTATTTTATTATTCAATTAATTCATTAATTAGTATTTAAAAAAATATAGAGTGGAGCCAAAAGACACGTGAGGAGAGACTCGATATGAGCGCCGAAGGTGCTCAGCGTGAGGCTCGCAATGAGCACCGAAGGTCCTTACAGTATAAAAAAAGGCGAGCAGTTGAGGCTTAAAACTCACAGCCCTTAGGCGATGAGCACCAAAGGACGCTCATTGCCAGCTTGCGAGCAGTTGAGGCATTAAATCTTGCAATGAGTGCCAAAGGTACTTACAGAGCAGTTGAAGCATTGAAAGACGTGGGCTGTTAGGAAATGTGGGATTGCCTTAGGCTGCAAGCAGTTGAGGCACGGAGAGTTAGTCAGAATGTCTAGGAGTGAGGTTGCAACCGAATTTAGGACGAATTTGGCGATTTTCGGCACTCGACCATCCGCTAATCGAGAAATAAAATGGCGGCAGAAAAATATGAAAACAAGGCTACATGACCCCGAACCATGCAAAACACTGCCAGCCGCGTAACACTTTTACACAGGAACTTACGAGGTACAAAATGCACTATTAGAAAGGACGGAAAATGCTTGCGAGCCGCGTAACACAAAGACTGTCGCCGCCATTTTACAACACTAACTTGCAACTAATAACATTACGAATCTAAAATGGCGCTTTACCCCACTAAACCAACAGTTTGGCCTCGCGCACAAAGCCTATTTACACTGCACAATTGGCACATTGCTGACACTTTCTCATCAGGGCAGCAACACTCCAACAGTACATTGTATGCTGCAGGAAAATCAAAAGAGATTGTTAGCTCTTCAGAATATTGATTGCTGGATATATTAATTAGAAATAGGTAAAGTATATTAATTAATTAAGTAGATAATTAATTAATAGTAAAAAATATATATATATATATATATAGATATATAAAAAATAAAAAATAAAGCTAAATAGCTTATTTTACACTGCCGTTACTTTATGAATACATTAATGCTTCACACCTCCTAATACATTTGTTCATTCAGAATTTATTATTAAAATACATTAATTTAATAAGTATTAATTGGTAATAGAAAAAGAAAGAAAGAAAGAGGGGAGAGAGAGAAAGAGGGGCAGAGAGGGAGAGAAAGAGAGGTGGGCGAAAGAGAGAGAAAGAGATGGGGAGATGGAGTGAGGGGAGGGGAGGGAGAAAGTAGGGGACAGAGATAGAAAAAAGAGTAGGAGGGAGAAAGAGTGAAGGGGAGAGAGAAAGAATGAGGGGTAGAAAGAAATTGATGGGAAGAGATGGGGGAGATGGAGAGAAAGAGAGGGAGAGAAAAAAAAATAGAAGAAGAGAGAGAGAAAAAAAGAGGAGAGAGAGAAAGAGAGGGGGAGAGAGAAAGAGAGAGAGAGAGAGGGAGAGAGAGATCGGGGGAAAGAGAAGGAGAGAGGGGGAGTGAAAGAGAAAGAGTGGTGGGAGGGGAAGATTCGGGATAGAGAGGGAGAGAAATAGATGGGGAGAAAGTAAAAAGAGAGGGGTAGAGAAAGAGATGGGCGAGAGATAAAGAAAGAGAGAAGGGAGAGAGAGAGAGAGTGAATCGAGAGCGAGTGAGAGAAAAGGAGAGGGAATAGAGAGAGAGAAAGAAAGGGGTAGAGAAAGGGAGAGAGGAGAGAAAGATGGAGAAAGAGAGAGAGGGAGGGAGAGACATAGAGGGGGAGAGAAAGAGATGGGAGAGAGAGAGAAAGAAGGGAGGGGAAGAGACATTGGAAGAGAGAAAGAAAGGAGGCTAGAGAGAGAAGGAGTAAGAGAAAGAGAGAGGGAAGAGAGTGAGAGATGGGGGAAGAGAGAGATAAAGAGAGGAGGGGGGAAAGAGTGAGAGAGAGGGGGAGAGAGATAGTGAGAGAAAGAGAGAGGGAGATAGAGAGAAATATGGTCAGAGAGAGAGAAAGAGAGGAGGAAGAAAGAGAGAGAAAGAGGTGGAGATGGAGTGAGAGGGGGGTGAGTGAGAGAGTGTGGAAGAGAGAGAGAGAGAGAAAAAGAGGAGGAGAGAGAAAGAGTGAAGGGGAGAGAGATAGAATGAAGGGAGAAAGAAAGTGATGGGGAGAGAGAGGGGAGGAGAGATGGAGAGAAAGAGAGAGGGAGAGAGAGAGAGAAAAAGAGAGGAGAGAAAGAGAGGTGGAGATAGAAAGAGAGAGGGGAGAGAGAGAAAGAGAGAGGGGAGAGAAAGAGAGGAGGGAGAGAGAAATATTGGGGAGGAGATGTGGAGAAGGGGGAAGAGATGGAGATAAATAGATGGGAGAAAGAGAGGGGTAGAGAAAAAATGGGAGAGAGACAGAGAAATAGAGAAGGGGGAGAGAGTGAAAGAGAGAAAGACTGAACAGAGAGGGAGTGAGAGAACGCAGACGGGTTAGAGATAGAGAGAGAGAAAGAGATGGGGAGAGAAAGGGAGAGGGGAAGAGGTGGGAGAGAGAGAGAGAGAGAAGGGAGAGGGAGAGATGGAGAAAAAGAGAAATGGAGAGAGAGAGAAAGAGAGGGAGGAGAGAGAGAGAAAGAGAGGAGGGAGCGGGAGAGAGGGAGTGAGCAAAAAAGAAGGGGAGACAGTGAGAGAGAGGGACGGGAAAGAGTGAGAGAGTGGGGGAGAGAGAGAGAAAGAGAGAGGGAGAGATTTAGATTGAGAGGGGAAGAGAGAGAAAGAGAGAGAAGAGAGAGGGGTGTGAGAGAGAGCGAGAGGGGGAGAGAAAGAGAGTGATATGGAGGGAGGGGAGATAGTAAGAGAGAGGAGAGAGAGATAAAGAGAGAGAGAGAGAGAAAGAGAGAGGGGAGAGAGATGGAGAGAAAGAGAGAGCGGAGAGAGAGACAGAGGTGGAGAGAAAGAAAGAGGGGAGAAAGAAAGAGAGGGAGAAAGAGAGAGAGAGAAAAAGAAGGGGAGAGGAGAGAGAAAGAGAGGTGAGAGAGAGAGAGTGAGAGAAAGAGAGGGAGGAGAGAAAGAAAGAGAGGAGGAAGAGGGAGAGAGAGGGAGTGAGAGTAAAAGATGGGGGAGAGAGATAGGGGAAGAGAGAGAGTGAGGAGGAGAGAATGAGAGAGAGAGAGAGAAAGAGAGAGGGAAAGAGAGAAAGAGATGGAGAGAGGGAGGGAGAGAGAGAAAAAGGGGGGGATAGAGAAAGAGAGAAGAGAGAGCGTGCAGGAGAGAGTGAGAGAGAGAGGGGAGAGAGAGAAATAGAGGAGGGAGAGAGAAAGAGAGAGGGGTAGATGGAGAGAAAGAGAGAGGGAGATATGGAGAAATTTATATGGAAGAGAGAGGGAAAGAGAGATTAAGAGAAAAAGAGAGAGGGAGAGAGATAGAGAAAGAGACAGAAAGGACCCGATCGGGACCCCTGCAGCATTTAAAAATTAAAAATTCCTTAAAGGGTCCCGGCACACACATGGTTAACCCCATGCTAGTGGGTACAGTAAGTACCCCGCAGCAACTAACATTAACTCCCTATGCAGAGGGGTCCCCATCGAGACCCCCGGAGGGTCCCCACATTAACCCTTGCAGCGGGGGTCCCAATTGGGGAATTCAAATTTCTCGCTTTGCGGGTCCTGAAAGGACTTTAAAGGTCCTTAAAGGACATAGGCTTAATTAAAAATTAACCCCTGCCACAGGGGTACTATAAGTATCCCCCCGGCACCTACAATGAACCCCATCATTCATGGGGGTCAACATAGACCCTCATGAAACTATAACTAACCCCCTCAATCCAATAGGGGTCTAAATAAACTTCTATAGGACACTATAAGTGCCATGAGGGTCCTCCATGACCCTTATGACACAAAGACTAAACACTACATTATTAACCGGTTCCTACCCCATTCCATTCTATTAACCCCACTCTAACTAATTAACCCCCCCTCTACCCAATGCTATTAACCCCTACACTACCCACCTAACCCCCTAATAAAATACCTAGGACCCCACTAATTACACAAAATAAAAATAAAAATACTTACATAAATTTAAAAACCCTACAGTACACAAAATTAAAAAAAATACATTACTGAAAATAAAAATAACATCACAGAAAATAAAAACAAGGTACTGAAAAAAAAAACTACATTACATGAATTAAAACCCTACATTACATCAAATAATGAAACCTACATTACAACAAAAAAAAAAAAACAGCCTTACTAAACATAGAAAAGGGTACATTAAACCACTTACCTTAGCCAAAATGCCCCTCCAGCGATGCTCTTGTCTTCAGTTTGTCGTCCCAGACAGGGCCCTCCAAAACTGTCCACAGGTCCGGTCCTGCATATAAACAAAAAGAAACATTACAGTTAATACAAACATACAAATATTATGTAATATAATAATTCTGAATATTCCACTTACCTGTCCAAAATGCCCCTCCAGTGATGCCCCGGTTTTCATTGAGTCGTCGCAGGCAGGCCCCTCCAAAAAATATCCAGACGTTCTAAAAAAATAATAAAAACTAACGGAGCTCCTCCCTTGAGGAGCTCCCTGCTGCAAAATGCAGGTTCCCCTGCATGCTCCACTCAAAAAAAGAAATGGTGCCTTCTGAATGGCTGAAATCACTCTCAATCATATTTCAGTCAATCAGAATGCAAAAATGTGTGAGCCAATCAAAATAGATACAACCCTATATCCCATTCTGATTGGCTGATGTTACTGTCAATCATCATTAATCCAATCAGAAGGTGCTCTTTCAGCCAATCAGAATGGGATACACCCCTTTGGGGTGTATCCAATTCTGATTGACTCCAAGCATCTGAGCCTTCTGATTGGCTGCAACCTGACTGACAGTTACATTAGCCAATCAGAATAGATATAGGGGTGTGATATAGGGGTCGGATTTTCAGGATCGGCCTTAACTTGCGGGCCCTCATAATAGAATAGCATCTGAAGAGTAGAGCTACTTGGTCACGCAACACAATCGCAGACAATCGGCTGTCTGCGATGGAGTTGTGAGCCCCGAATTGAATGAGGCCCGTAATGTTCAGACCTAAGGCCCCTACTCAATTGTTACAATTGCAGAGCAATTCAATTGAAGAAGCCCCCAAGTTACGGGCTAAAAGATGAAACCATAAACCATGCAATCATACGTAGCATTTCAGAGCATGATCAGTTAGGCAAGGCCGTAACTACCGATTTAGAAACAGCCAATAGTAAATGAGACCATCATTATTACGTTAGTAAAGCAAGGAGGTTACACATCAATCAATTAGCGTTTAGAGGTTCGATATGTGATCGACAATACTGTTTTAGTCCATGTGGGTGGTCTGATATGTATGAGCTCATTGATTCCTGAGATTGATATGACACCAAAATTAAACATAAAAAAAAAAAAAACATTATTGCAGATTTGCGAGCTTGAGACTGTTGTACAATAAATTCTAATGTCTTAAATCGCTTTCCCCGTCTTTAAAAGTGCAGTATTGATTTTGTTTTTGCATTTACAGTGCTACGAACAGGGGTTAAACCCCCTTGCGAGTGCTTTCTGGTAGCCGTAGGATTTTCTTCTACATTTGCCGTTTACGGGTGTGAAAACATTTGCAGGCTTGTGGAATTGTAGCAATTTGAATACCGATTTGCGATTTTATCGATTGTAACTTTTGCGGACGGGAAAGATTAAAGGCTTTGATGGGTTGTAAGTTATGGTATTGACCACAGGGATTTTCAGACAGTTTGCGGCTTGCAAAAATATGCCAATTGAATAGCAATTTAGGGCTCCATTACAGGTTGCAGTAACTTACAATTGCTCAATTGAATAGGGGCTATATATCACTGTCTGCTTGCAGCAGAGCAATATAAGGCACTAGTAGTTTGTAGGCACCCCCACCCCACACACACACACACACTTGTAGGTGAGGCATAATATCACAGCTGTGAGAACCTGATTCCTATGTTTCAAAACGTGAGAAACTCTTACCCCACAGGTTTCTTAGAAGTGAAGTGTAATTTTACGTGACAATTACATTGAGGACAATAAAATGAATTGTCACCTAGTAAAAACATATATTTAAAAATACCTAAAGACCCCCTTTAAGAAAACTTTAGTAAGATATAAAACAGCCTCTACAGAATAATGTGTTCATGTTCCAAAAATATAAAATAACTAGCGACTTGCCTGTCAAAAATGACTGGGCAATAAAATTTGAAGGCATGGCAATGCTGTTTGCCACACAATGTAAAGCTTTTGCTCCTCTGAGCACCTTCGGCACTCATTGCGAGCCTCTTCCCTAGTGCCCTTCAAGATTTGTGCTTTGCAACGATCATCTTCGGCGCTCATCACAAAGACAGATATATAAGTACAGTGTTAAATATACATTTTTTTTAGTGCAGTGTAAATTAGAAAATAAAAGAGCATAATAAAGTGATTTAAATATCTAACTGCTTTGAGAGTCCTATCGCTGGCAGCCAATGAGCAGTAATCCAAATATATAAGTGCAGTGTAAAAAGTAAAAAACTTTTTAGTGCAGTTGAAAGTATAATTTTTTTATTTTACATTACTAATTAATACTTATTAAATGAATGTACGTTAATAATTAATTAGGAATGAATAAAAGTATTAGGAAGGCGACTTATTATTGTATTAATAAAGTAACGGCAATGTAAAATATGCTATTTAGCAATTTTTATTTTTTTATATATTTTTTTTAATAATAATTAATTAATGAATTACTTAATAAATGAATATACTTTACCTATTTCTAATTAATATATCCAGCAATCAATATTCTGAAGAGCTAACAATCTCTTTTTATTTTCCTGCAGCATACAATGTACAGTTGAACTGTTGCTGACCTGAGGTGTCAGCAATGTGCCATGTGTGCGGTATAAAAAGGCTGCGTGCGCAAGGCCAAACCATTTGTTTAGTCGGGTAAAGCACCATTTTAGATTCGTAATGTTATTAGTTGCAAGTTAGTTTTGTAAAATGGCGGCGATTGCCTATGTGTTACGCAGCTCGTAAGCATTTTCCGTCCTTTCTAATAGTGTATTTTGTACCTCGTACGTTCCTGGGTAAAAGTGGTATGCGGCTGGCGGTGTTTCGCGTAGTTCTGGGTCGTGTAACCTTGTTTAATTTTTTTGGGCCGCCATTTTTTTTCTCGCTTAGTCCCGCGTTCCTCAACTGCTTGCAGCCTAAGGCAATCCCGCGTTTCCTAACTGCTTGGAGGCTACGTCCTGCGTTTTTCAATGCCTCAACAGCTCGCCTCACGTTGCGAGGCTTGCAGGACCGCCTTCGGCGCTCATTTCTGCCTAAGTCCCATGTGTTTCAATTCCTCAACCGCTCGCCTTGCTTCGCGAGGCTCACAGGTGATGAGCGCCTTTGGCACTCACTGCCTAAGTGCTCAGAGTTTCAATGCCTCAACTGCTCAACTCGCTACGCGAGGCTCGCAGCTGATGAGCGGCCTCGGGGGTCATCAGCTAAGTGCTCCATGGCTCACAGTCGGTTCGGGCCACAAACAGCTCGCCATGCTACGCAAGGCTCACAAGCGTTACAAGGAATCGCAGTTTCACAATTATGTGATGATTGGCTTTTTATTATATTATAATTTTATGAATTAACTACAAATTGTATAGAATATACTTGTGTGTATGTGTGTGTGTGTGTGTGTAGGGGTCTTTTAAAAATGTTAGTCCTTCAAAATAGTTGATTTTGTTTCAGTAAATGAAATTATCTAAAAATGATGTGAATCCTCATGGTCTAGTAGGAACTCCATGAGCAGTTGGAGTTACTTCCACCAACTGTTCATTTAAATCTCTCCTACTTGTGTTAAGGAATGCTGTTTACTTTTTAGAACAAGGTGCCCTCTATTTACCAGAAAGGTTTGTGGTCATCTCCATGTCCAAGTTCACGTCTCTTTTCCCATCTTGCTGTGTGTTTGTAACAAGCGTCTTCACACAGGAATGAAATTTCTTTCAATGCTGTTAACATTTTTGAAGTCATTTATTTCAGGACAAACGTGAAATTGAACTTTTGACAAACTTGGCCTTGTATAAACAGGAGTTATAGGGTTATTTAAGGCAAATGTGAGAGCAGTCAAAGCACCTTGTATTCTCCTGCTGAAAACACACGACTAAAGTCTGCAAAGTTCTGCCATTTTTCCCCTGTTCTATTTATGTTATGAAACACCATTTTTCATACTTCTAAAATTTCACCATTATCCAAACAACTGCCAAATTAACTGTCCTTGATATAAACATACAGAGTAGTAAAGACCCAGATGTCAATATATTGTATGTATATGTAGAAGCTGTGCACCAACAAAAGGTAAAGATCCTTCCATTAATATTTTAATTTAAATATATATACATTTACTTATTTTTTTTCCGATTAGCATTTAAACATATACACATTTAAAAAAATGTTCAATCTAATCCATGCTTTTTTTACAGAAAGTATTAATTGTTAAAATTCTAATTTAAGAAACTCTTTTAAATATTTCCTTAACCTCTTTGCACACTTCATTTCACAAATGACACTTGTTTTATATTCTATTTAGCTTTGTATTAATATTTTCCTGAGATTTTATCTTTGTTTAGTATCTCATCCTGTCATACTTCTAAACAGGTTTCAGAAGACTCATATACAGGGACAGATGAAGACATTGTAGGCCCCTGGGCTACGGGCACTATGAGACCCCCGCTGGGTGCTGTATTTCCTTTCTCCACAGTCCAACAGGAGACTTTGGTGAAAAGCTTATAATTTCCTACTAGACAACTGGCGTGTCACCACGTGGCCTAGCTCCGGTTTTCAACAGCACTTTGGCGAAAGTCTATTTCTTCTCCCCGGGCCCAGCTGGCGCAATGTCTGTCTGTCTATAGTTTGGCGAAAAGTAATTTAAAAAATATGACTTTCTTTTTTTATCCATAGCTTTTTCATCTTTTACTCTTTTTTCTCGATGTCGTCCCCCCCCCCCCCCCCCCAGATAGCCAAGGCTCCTGTGCTGCAGCAGCTAAAGCTCTTGCCTTACTCCAGCCCTACTTCTTTTAGATATAAATTCACTAACTAAAAAAATATATATATATATATATATAAAAAATATGCTCTGTGCTTACATAGAGCCCTATTCAATTGGCCAAATCGCATTAAAATGAGGCCCAAGGACTGGTCAGAGAGCACAGCAAGCAGAGCTTTACAGTATTCTTGCAAATTGCCTCCACTGAGCCTTTGGGAGGGAGGGGGGAGGTAAGTTAAAGTTTAAATAAGTTTCATAACAGGGTTATGAGAGTAAAATAAACACATTTTTAATTCACCTTTATAAAATTGTTCTTATAAAAAAAATTATGCTCAAACTTGTACAGGTGGTATTTTTCCCAAATGTCTTTGACACACCATATGTTGCCATCAAACAAGTCAGAGCTGTGATTAAGTTTACAGCTTTTTGGTTCCCAAGTCTGACATTTTTTATAACATAATTTAGACTGATATGTATATTTTTAAATCTGTACATCTTCTTTTAATCACTGTATCATTTTCATGTAATGATTAGGATGAACATGGGCATTAAAGGCTGCAAATTTAAACCTCTGTAAAGCCAGTGAAGATTAAGGTCCATGAAATCAATCCCCATCTAAACTTCAGTGACTTTACAGAGAATACTCCAAAGGAATTAAAGTAAGAAAAAAGTGTGATAGCTTTCTTGTATTTAGATGCATAATGTAATTACATATTTTAAGCATAACTTGTCTACAGTAAATCAAAAAATGCAAGAAAGAAGCTCAATCTACAAAAAAATATAATTGATAAGCAACTGTTGCAGAATTAACAATATTTAGTTCTGCAACCTATTTACAGGGCAACTGTTGTTTCGTGAAAACTTCATTTGCTTATGATATATATAACAAAACAACAGATTTGCAATTGTAAAAGACAAATTCTCCCATAATGTAGTGGACTGTGAAATGTACCCCAAATTGTGTTGCAATGTTCTTGGACTGTATTACTAATTTTAGCCGTGAATAGTTTAAACTGTCTATATTCTCAATAACCGTTCCTAACTAGGGAAAAGCTGAAAGGACAGCAGTGTTCCTATCAGCTGGATTAATGGGACCACCCCTTTTCCTCCAGAAGACATATTAAATTTGAAGCCCGTAGGGGCATCAGCAAGCCCGCAAAGGCTACAGGCTTGAAATTGGGCTATGTGACAGAGCTATTAAGTTCAACCATGTCAAGAGTTACGGGCCAGAGACGCAAACCCGTAAACCATTTGTTGGATGTGTGGCCGTGAACATGATCAATTAGTCAAACCCGTAGTTACGGGTTTGGACAGAGCCAATGGCAAATGAGATCGTCATCATTACGTCACTGAAAACTTAAGGTTAGATTTTGAAAGCCTTATGGGCTTCAATTACGTGTTTCAATTGGACCCCCATTCCAGAAATATTGCAATATTAATAAATCAGTAAATATGATATTCTAGTCAATGCGAGATCCATTATATGTATTAACACATTTATTGCTGGGATCGTTATAACCCGGAAATTAAACAGTTTTTTTTTTATTTTCTATTGCCGATTTTGCTTGAGAATGTTGTGCTATTAATTATGATACTTAACATTACTTTCCTTTAATTATGAGTACAGTAGTGTGTGTATATTTGCATTTACAGTGCTATGGATAGGACTTTTACCCACTAGCGGGTCCCTTCTAGTACCCGTTGGCCTTTTGGCTCCATTTGCAGATTATGGGCTTGAACGCCAGTGAATTTGTTGCAAATAATAGCGTGTTTGGAAACGTAACAGTTACGAACTTGACAGATCAAAGGATTTGAGGGCGCGCAGTTCAAATTTCCACGTCCCATAGCCTTTTCTTGTCCTCAAGTTGTTGGCGGGTTGCTCTACGGGAACCAATTTAATAGCCGCAAGTCATGCAGGCTATGGTTTAACGAGTTGAGGGAATTTCATAGGGCTGCTTGTCATGCAATATGGTGTCAATAAGGTGCCCTTGTTCTGGCAAGTAATGTTACAGAACACCAAATATAAGCTAAGGCCTGTTGGTTTGGAGAAATTATGCATGAAAACCATTTTTAATAATGTTGAATATAGCAGATCAAGTGGAACTGGTCTTATTGCGTAGGAGAAGAAAGTTGCAAGATGGAGAGAACTTGTTTGTCTTGTGTGTGTGATAAGGCACCCTTTTCAAATTGTATACAATGAGAGTACTAGCATGTAGTCTTTACCTAGGTAGGGGGGTAAACCTGTATAAGAAAACTGTTCCCACATAGAGAGTACGGGTATTGACCTGAATTATTTGCTGTGCTTAAATAAAGAGAATTAACTTGATGACTATAAATATTATCTGAATCCACAATTCCACCCCTGCTCCCAGGTATTTAATCCCTTTAGGAAGAAATCAAAATTGTCCATCATCATTAAAGCAGAATTGTTTTACAATAGATAAAATGAAGGCTGTAATTATTTATTTTAAACTGTGAAAAATAATTTTGAACATTATCAAGCCAAGTTCAAAATAGCAAAATAGTTTAAAGATGCCTCTTCAGTGATACTTTAAGGAAAAATGTTAATGTAATCAAAAAACATTAGAGAACAATTAAAACAAAACATACATGTTCAGAAGGAATACCTATGTTATAGCCATTAAACTATTGTGACTCCTCATGGCAGCCTCCCTTCAAGTTACTAATTCTTCACTCGCTTTCTTAGTTAGCTTCTTTCATTGCAATTGCACGATGAAGGCTAATAGTTTACGTTATAGTTACCTCACAGTAGTTGCTCTGCAGCATGTTACAGAGGAAGATTGTTAGCAGGGAAAAATCCAGGTGCAGGTTTGACAATCGGTGTAACAGCATAGTGGCGGGTTGTGTTTGATTGGTGTGTTTACACCATGTGGACGTTCCGCCCTGTTCCCTACCCGAGACTCAGTAAAGGTGTGTGTGAGACAGCCAATGGTTTGCCAGAACGGTTGTAGCGCCCGTTATATGGCAAGGAGCGGCATGTGTAGAGGCGGAGCTGGTGCAATACTGAGGGGGGAGAGAGAGAGAGATATCACTGCTGTGAGCTCAGAAACGCTGCAGCTTTACACTGGGGACTGCTTCTCTGCGCTGGCAAACGCTGGAGCTTTACACTGAGGACTACAGGAGATCTAGCCTCTCTGATGTCACAGCTGTGGTAGACACACACACACACACTGTCAGTCAAATCATACCCATTCTGTTCTGTGCCCACCCCCCTGCAGCCTAATTGGAGGACGACACTTAGCAGGAGGAATAGCACAATGTCTGAGTGGCCAGCTCCAGAGGGGGCCGTCTCAGAAAGATACACAGACAGAAAAGCTTATATTCTTTCAGATGCAATATCTTTGTCAAAAATGTACATATTTAAAAAATGTATAAAGTATTTCAACCTGCCTTCATGAGATCTTTTCACTGGTGCCCTCCAAATAGCACTGAATAAACTGGCCCTTAATGCCCATGCACAATTTATAATATATTTAATTGATCTGTGTATGCACCACATGCTGCAAATGAACTGTTCTGGAAATTCTTAACTATTTATTATATTACCATTCAGTATATGATTTTTAATTTAAAAGAAGCTGTGAGGTAAAAGTTGTTTTTATCAATAATTAGAAAGTAGAGGTGAATATAATAATTTAAGTAGAGTAAAAAGAAAAAGGAAGCAAAATTAGAGAAAATATTTTCTGTAATACCAGCAGGATGGTGATTGTTGCGAAATGCCCAAGATAGGAACTATACTTGCTATCAGGTAAAACAGCTGTGTCAAAGCACTGAGAGGCCCCAGAGAAGGTTAGTGAATCTTGACCAGTAGCCAATATTTATTTGCAGAACAAATTAATATAATTAATACATTAATTTCACTCAAAGTTCAAGGTACAAGTTTTAGCACACTAACAGCCTTATTAAATTGTGAATTGGCCAATTGAATAGGGCTCTGTATAAGCACATAGCATATATTTTTTAGTTTTTTAGAAGTTTTTAATTAGTGAACTTCTATCCAAAAGCAAGATCTTCACTGTAAAAAATGTGCTATGTGCTTATATAGAGCCCTTCTCAATTGGCCAAATCGGAATTTAATAAGACTGTAAATGTTTGCTGTATTATTTTGTATCACATCAAAATGATGATGCAAGCCAGATACTCCTTATGTTTCTCAAATTCAAATTGCACTCGGAAACTGATTATAATATACAGATGACCAGTCAGGGCACTGACACACACACTCAATTTTTTACATTTAAGATGTATGTGTCATATCACAGATGTGCAGATTTTACATAAATAGTTTCACTATCCAAGAATGAGTAGAATGTAGACGTCAGTGCCATCCCCTCTCCAAAATCGACTTCAGAGATTTAGGTATCTTATCCACATGAATCCTATTGACTATGAATCAATACAAACTTTCTCCAAGCAAAAATATAATTATGTATACGCTAAACCATTGTATACATCAGTAATTAATCACAGCAGGAAGATACATAAATGTTTTTTGAAATGTTAACAAAGATGTGAGAAGTTTGTTCGTCTCTGACATATGTTTGCACAGCAGGGCGTTAGACAACAACAAAGGAGTGAATTGCTACATGCAACTAATTTGTCTTTTTTCATTACTGAAAATAAAAAAAGTAATTTTGAAAATTAGATGTCAACATTGTTGTTGATATATTTGCTGACTTAATCTTCTTTCGAGCATTGTTATTAAAATACAGATAATTACATTGTTTTGCTCATAAATTTATTTTAGAATAATAGCATATTTAATAACTATATTTCATGCTTTGTTTCAACTTTTTTGCACTTAAAAACAGGCACATCACATACTCTAGGACAATGGGGTATATTAATTAAACGTGCACAAACGTGGGGATAAAAAAAGTGGAGTTTAATATTCCCATTGCCTATGTTTTGTGAATACCTTGGTTAATAAAACAATAAAACAATACTTCTATCTAATCTAGAACACTTTATTTAAAACTTAATGTAATTTCAATGTTCTTTCGAATTAAACAACCCATCCTCCAGTAATAATATTAAAAAATATTAAATTATAATCAAGTGACATAATTTGTTTCTAAACTTTTAGTAATAAAGTGCCAAATATTTAAAATACCTGTGGAATATCTATAAAATAATAATAACTTAATGACACCAATGTGCTACAAAATCTTAATCAATAACTTTAAATACCTATGAAATATAAATATAATATTTCCTGATTAGTATTTCTAATTTAGTAATTTTAAATGTAAAATTTTAAATAGTGGATTATTATACTACTAATCTTTCATACCTTATCAGTAAACAAAAATAAAAATACAAGCTAAAAAAAAGACCATTACTTGATTTATATGGTGTTACAAAATCTATAAAAAAAACACCTGTTCATAATGCTAAAATAATGCCAAATAATGAAAAAAAAATGCAAATTAGTTCACTGAAAATAGTTTTCCTCTGATCTAGACAGGAGCTCCTCTTATATTTTCCAAACTGTGGACGAGTGTGTCTCGTTTCATGGCAGTTGTCTCACTGGAAATCTTTTGGTAGTAGAGTATAATTTAATGAGCTACACAGGCCACAGTCTACAAAAGAAGCTACACAGGCCACAGGTATGGAGTAGGGTCCCAATACCACAGAAAACAGGCTAGAGTAAAGGGAGACAAAAAAAAAATAGAGGCGCTCAATCAGTATAGTATATGAGTCTGGTCCCACTCACTAGAGTGACCCAGCCCGAAATACCAGGCTATTCAACCCAACATTCATTGGGCCTCGTCAGTGAGGTGAGCAAGCAGTCCACGTCTGGACTACCCTATAACCCTCAGGTAGACTAATCCCTAAGGGTCATTTGAATAAACAAAAAAAATAAAATAGAGGTGCTTAACTTAATCATTTCTTATAATGACACTTACTATTAAAGTAGTCAATCAGTAAATGCTTTAATGCCAGCAATGTGAAACTTCCAGTATGAAAGTTACAATTAAAAATACTTGCTTTGCAAGTGATCTCCCTAATTATATGAAAGCTATGTGAGTCCAAAGTGGAGACCGTTGGATCTAGGTCTAGTCGTACAAGGAGATTTTAAAGGGAATTTATCAAGAGAGCATATCTATATATTTCTCTCCCATTTCCATGTACTATTTAGACTATGTTCAAAATGGAAATACAGGATGTTAACAAATATCACATATAATAGTTGTCAAACTGCGATTCGTCATCAGGTTTTCGAGCCTTGCTACGCCAGGCGAGCCGTTGAACCACATAAGTCTTCCAAGCTCGGAGCACTTAGCCGATGAGCACCAAAGGCGCTCATCGGCTGCGAGCCTCATGTAGCAAGGCGAGCAGTTGTGGCATTGAAACTTGGAGCACTTAGGCGATGAGCGCCAAAGGTGCTCATTGCCTGCGAGCCTCTCGAAGCGAGGCAAGCAGTTGAGGCATTGAAACACGCGGGACTTAGGCATAAATGAGCGCCGAAGGTTCTCCTGTGAGCCTCGTGAACAAGGCGAGCCATTGAGGCATTGAAAAACGCAGCACTTAGGCAGTAATGCGAGGCGAGCAGTTCAGGCATTGAAGTACGTGGGACTTAGCCTCCAAGCAGTTAGGAAATGCGGGATTGCCTTAGGCTGCAAGCAGTTGAGGAACGCAGAACGTCGGGGGAAAAAATTCCGAGGCGCATGAAAATACTAAATTAACGGCCGAACTGCGCAAATCGCTAAACATGAAAAACACAAAATAAAAACACACACACAGCACGGGGGGACAGCCACAATGTCTGGGAGTGAGGTTGCACATGAATGTAAGCCACATTTTCTGAGTTTCGGCACTTGAAAATTGGCTAAGCAAGAAAAAAAATGGCAGCCGAAAAAAATTAAACCTAGACTACATGATCCCGAACCACGCAAAACACCGCCAGCCACGTACGACTTTTACACAGTATCGTACAAGGTACAATATACATAATTAGAAAGGACGTAAAATGCTCGTCATTTTACAACATTAACTTGCAACTAATAACATTACAAATCTAAAATGGCGCTTTACACGACTAAACAAACAGTTTAGCCTCACTCATGCAGCCTATTAATACTGCACACCTGACACTTTCTCCTCCAATACATTGTATGCTGCAGCAAAATTAAAAAAGAGATTGTTAGCTCTTCAGGATATTGATTGCTGGATATATTAATTTGAAATAGGTAAAATATCTGAATTAATTAAATAAATAAATAATTAATTAATTATTACTAAACAAAAATATATATAAAAAATAAAAAAGTTAAATAGCATATTTTACACTGCTGTTACTTTATGAGTAAATTAATGCTTCGCAAGTCCTAATACATTTATTCATTCTTAATTATTCACGTACATTTCCACTGCACTAAAAAAAAAAAAATGTACACTGCACTTATATATCTGTCTTTTGCGATGAGCGCCGAAGATGATCGTTGCAAAGCACGAAACTTGAAGGACACAAGGGGAGAGGCAATGAGCGCCAAAGGTGCTCAGAGGAGCAATAGTACACGAGAGGAGAGGCTTGCAATGAGCGCCAAAAGTCATCCGAGGAGCAAAAGCTTTACATTGTGCGGCAAACAGCATTGCCATGGTTACAAATTTTATTGCCCTGTCATTTTTGATGGCCAAGTCGCTAGTTAATAATAATAATAAAACTATTACAACTTTAGAATGTAAGCTTTCAAGAGCAGAGATCTTCACTCCTGTTGTCTCAACGCATGTTATTGTACTGTTAGGTGTCATATGCCCTTTGTATTTAGTGTATTTTTTTCTTCTTTTGTACTGCATGTCAAGTTTCTACTAATTTTCCAAATTTTACCAACAGCCTCAGTAAATTGGAGCCTCTTAAGTGCAACGTGTAGCTCGTAAGGGCTGTGTGCTTGTAATTTGGATGTTTTACGTCGCTATTAAATTAGAAGTGCTGCAAGTTACGAGCTAGAGGCGCTAAGTCGTAAACCAGTTCTCGGCCGTCGGAGTTGCGGGCTAGAATGCAAACAATGAAGCAAGCATGTAGTTACGGGTTTAGATGGAGCCAATGGCAAAAGAGATTGTCATCATTGAGTCACAAGAAAATGGAGGATGGATTTCAAAGTCTTACTAGGTTCAATAGATTGTAAGTTTGCGAGTTTTCAATCTTGTGTCAGGCCTTGGAAACAAGCTCTATGTACATTTGATTTTATGCTCAAAAACAGGGCCCTCCATTCTTTACAAGGTGTTTAATTTGTTCTCTGCTATGTACTCAACCCCTGTACAGCGCTACGGAATATGTTGGCGCGATATAAATAAAGATAATAATAATAATAATAATTACGAGTTACGATCGGACCCATATTCCAGTCGTAATGCAATATTAATAAAGCCGCAAATATGATATTCTATCACATGCGAGTTACAGTATATGTATTAACACATTGATTGCTGGGATCGAGCTAACACAATAAAGATACATGAAATTAACTATTTTCCTGAGCCGATTTGTGGGCCTGAGAATGTTGTGCTATTAATTCTAAGACCTAACATCACTTTCCCTTTCAATATTAGTACAGTTGTGAGTTTTTATTTGATTCACAAGTGCTACGTCTTGGACTTTACACCCTTGCGGGTCCTCTCAAGCACACGTTGGCCTTTGGGCTCCCTTTGTGTGTTACATGCTTGCTCGCGAGTGATTAGGTTGCAATTTAATAGCTAAATTAAAAACGTGGCATTATGGGCTTGACGGATCAAAGGATTTACGGGCTCAAAGTTCAACGTGGCTCAACACATTGCCTATTCTTGGCTGCCCTGCATCTTAACACACAAGTCCGCTGCGAGCTACGTTACGGTGCTGATTTAATAGCCGCAACACATACATTTGGAGTTCAGGGCTATGTTTTAAAACGTAGCCCCAATTTAATGGGGCTGCTAATGCTACAAGAAGTATGGCCACTGCAAAACAAATCACACAGCCAAGTCAGCATGAATTGCCCACAATTGAACCTTTCCTTCCCATACTATCAGTTGCTTAACTTTTGGAAAACATTCTTTATTTTAGGAATTTTTGGATGAAAACTATTACTTTCTACATATCTCACACAGGTCTCAAAGGATTAGAAAATTCCAGTCTACAAAGCCTAAACACAAAGGACCTGACACAGCTGCATCATTTCACACAGCCTTTCTTCATAATGTATTTAAAATTCCACAGAAATTCAAGATGTTCCAGTCCCTACATCAGGGGATTCTACTTGGCATTGCATGCTTGGTACAATGAGGATTTAAATACAAATATCATTTATTATGACACGATGACAAGTAGAACATACTGCGTCAGTTTAAAACCTATGTTTAATTTACTTAGCATTGCAAAATATGTATTTAACAGTCTAAGCATGTTTCTCAAAACTACACACCAGATGCACACTGTTGTAGAAAACTGCACCAAACATTTGCAGATCCAACAACAATGTTTATATTCTATTAAACCTGGCAAACAAACTATCAACTGTAGTAATAGTTGGCTACTGTGCAATTCAAATAAAAATAAAAAAAGTATATTTTTTACATTTTTCAGTAATTAGTATTAGACTCACTTGGCTTAATCACAGAGGTCTTTTTTTAGCCAACATCTTCAGCAACCTCCTCAATGCCTTATATTATAGGTTTGTACATCTTTGGCTTTAGATTGTAAGCTCATAGACACAGCACTTTTGGTATGTGTTGAACTTATTTGTTGTTTTGCTGTTTTGTATACACATCCTGTAAAGAGCAATGGAATATTTTCACAAAATAAATAATAATGCAGAGCTCTCCACTGCATGCTCTTGATCATGGGAGGTGAACATTATATCCCATACTTAGCCGTATACTAGCAGTATACAAGTAAGACTGTATTGTACAACATTAATATATATATATATATATATATATATATATATATATATATATATATATATATATATATATAAAACATTGTCATCACCTTTTTTAATTTAATTTAAAATAAAGAAAAGCAAAAAAGGGAATTAGTTTACATGATCTATGTATAATAAATGATCGTGATTTAAACAAGTTATGAATGATTAGAAAAATACAATAAAAAGAAAATTTATTAATTAATAAATAAAAGAAAAAGACAAAGGGTCTAGTATGTAAAAAGAAATACAATATCAAGCACAGCATTGCAACAGAAAACATACATTTACAAGAACAAAAGATGGCACAATATTCCAAATATGTAATAGCATAAATATAAAATCGTAATGTGGATTTTAATTATAGTATAATGATATTTTTATTTGACAGTTTAATGTGATTATTAACAAAGTAAAATTAAATGTTTAAATATGAACAAAGAAATAAATTGTAAATTAATATAAGGTCTTCTATCACATATATAGTTGTCAGCATGCGGGTTGTTACTAATGCTTGCGGGCTCGCATAGCGAGCCTGCCGCAATTGCGGCCCTTGCGAAGCCGAAGGCGCTCCTTGCGCTGGTGGCGATGTGCGCCGTAGGTGCTCATCCCTACGCCCCCCTACGACTTTCGGTCCGCAAATGCAGTCCCTCTCAAAAACGCGGAAGTACCCAGCTACACTAACGGATTCCCCTCGCACTCGCCGCATATTTACACTACACACTGCACACATTGCTGACACTTACACCTCAGCTCCACAGCACTTCAAACCTACATTGTATGCTGCAGGAACATGAAAACAGATTGTCAGCTATACACACAAAAAAAATAGTCCAATAAACGCAAAAGACTGAGCGCCTCACAACGAGCGCCAACGCTGCTCATACCACACAAACACCACCAGGGGACAGCCTTGCAATAGGTGCAAAAAGCAGATCAGCGCCGACCTTACAATGACAGCAAAAGCACCTCTGGCAATTCACTAGTTTCTCCATAATAATAAGGAATTCAGCCACGGGGGCCAAACATTTTGAAAAGTTTCCATTTCATTGCCTAAGTGCTGGATAGTTTCTCCAATATTTGTATATAATTATTTATTTGCATTGAAAAAGGTAATTCTTAACATGGTTGATTCACCAGTGCAGGAGTTTCAGCTAAATTAATTATTTTTTAATGGTCTAGCAGTGTTGCTTCAAACTTTAATCCTGCAAGTTTCTAAAGTGCTTTCCCTATAAGGTAACTGCTTTCATACTGCACAAGTGTATTTATTTTAAATAAACACAAATCACTCACAGCACTGTTGGAGATGTAGTCCAGCCGCATTGTAAGTAACAAACCTGCCATTTACTAGTGAGGATAGGCATTACTTCCTGGAGGTAATGGGGTGTATTATTATTATTATCATCATTGTTCATTTATAACACGTCAACATATTCGGTAATGATATAACTGTTAAAAGTACAAGACAAAAACTATTTGCAAGTATGGAGGGCCCTGTCTTTGGGTCATTTTCTATTGCCCAATTCGTATATTTATACACACTTAAAATCACTCTTAATATTGCTACATATTCAGCAAATATTACTTATTGGCACTAATGATGTCTTAAGTCAATATAATGCATATTAATATTTAGTAAAAAAAACACCCAAAGACAAATTTATGAGTCCAAGGCATTTGCAAGTAGCTAAGAGAATATGGCCCTTTGAGTGTATATAATTTACTAAATAATGTGAAGGCTGTGATGCTATAAAACATGGCATCCCTGATTCTTCGCCTCCTTTTCACTTAATGAATCTGGTCCAGGATTTGCATACATTTTAAGAAAAAGTTTGAGTATGCAAATAATTTAGCATTCCTAATTTCTAGAGAATTACATACTATATAATTTAAATAATGTTTTAAAGCTTACTTGTTCACAAGTTTAATATTGTAAAAAAAAGAGTGTCATTTTTGTTGGCAATAAATAAGGTTGGGATGTTGTAATTGCTTTCATCAATGGAATCCATTTGTTTGTTTTTAGGAAGGAAAATAAACAAATGTGAATTTAACTGATCGTTTATTATACTATATTAGACTTAATGTTTTCAGTAACGATAAACATTTTCATTAGTGATCTTTATTTTTCTTTTATATCATTTGAAATGTTATTTTAAATTATTAGAATTAGATGGCCATCAGAACCTAATCTACATAGCAATAATACATAAATAGCTGTAGTTACTAAGTAAAGGACAAGTAATTAACCTTTAATGAAAGTAAAAGATTTACTTTTCTTTCGCAATGGCAGTACATTCTAAGCAGACATAAAAGAGCACTTCACACATGCAACTGAAATTGTATTAAGAGATTTAACTGGGGAATTTGGTTCTGGCTTGAAAGATAATGCTGAGTTATGTAAAAGATATTCTTGTTCATTAGTATGTATTAGTATATTAATGTTGCAGACACTGCAAAAGCTATGGCTAAAAATATGAGTTAGATGTCACTATGTTTTGCATGAATTATGAGGCATGACATATAAAATCCGTACTTGCAAAAAAATGCAATACCATAGTTGTTTCCACATTTGTTTGTGAAACCAACTGCAGATGTTCGCAGTAGATTACTGGTGTATAATTTACTTTCCCTCCCATCATTTATTTTAATATATATCAGGTTGATGTAAAATGAATTGCAAATAAATGGAAATATACATTGTAGTAAAATAAGAAACCCTTTTATCATTTATGATTCTTTCAGTTACCAATAGATCATCTTGAATCAGGTTTATAGTCACTTTCAGATATTTTTATTATAGCTGTAAGAACATGCTAGGAATTATATTTTGCTTTGCTTAATTTGCAAATCTTGGACTGGCTGAATGACCATAAACAAAAGCTTGGCTTATTTCTGTTTGAGACATCTCTGTAGGACACACTGTACTCTGCCAGAGCAAGACATTCTAGGAAGTGGGAATGTGAGAGTATAGTGTCAATGCACTGTAGTGCTTATGGGGGATCCTGTACATGGGCTCTGTAATTGTAAGATTTATACCACTGTGACATGAAGGTTTGAAATATTGGAGCAGCTTGATTAAGCGCAGCTGCTTCAAGATTAATAGCAGGCAAATTGTGTTCTGGGTTCCTTGGTTACCATAAAATACCAGATTGTAATGGTTATATGTTTAACCCCATATGAAGGTCATACTTTAAGCATTTTCTGCATTGGGCAAGTGTCATGACATCAATGACTGTGTGGTAAGAAATATATAAATGATTTATATTTAAGACATGGGAAAGTTTAACTATAGTTTTGAACAAAAGCATACATTAGGCTTCAACTCAAACGAGTATGTAGGCAAACAGATTTCAGAGTATACAGTTTGGAGAATGATTTCAGGAATTTGCTTGTATTTACGAAATTGGAAAACATGAATGGATAATAGTATTCAGTTTTATAAGTTATAGTTATTTTGGTAAACTAAGTATAATATAGACAACAATATATAAATTAAAGAGTCATATATGCTCAGTCTGAGCTCCACAGTGTCATACACAGAGAGGAAATGCTGCAGTAACTCAGTTTGACCCAACTCAAGAGAATTGTCCAGTCCTGAAATACAGTTCATCTCCTCTCTGAGTAGAATAAACAAATAACTACATACGTGGATTTTCTCCTTCTTGGACCTTGTTAAGGAGGTTCAGTTTGACCCAACTCAAGAGAATTGTCCAGTCCTGAAATACAGTGCATCTCCTCTCTGAATAGGATAAACAAATAACTACATACTTGGATTTTCTCCTTCTTGGAAGTTAGTTTGATCTCTCTAGCCACAGTTGAGCAAGGACTTCACATCTGAAGCCCTCTATTAAACTTAAGGTGATCAACTCTAAGGTTAATGTGTATATGCAAATGCAAAGTTCAAACACTGCATATGTACAATGAAATGCTAATTTAACTCCAATAGAAACATGGATAAATTACAATTTTGAAATGCCTCAGTGTCTCACTGTATATTTTCAATTGACTGTGGATTAATCTCTAGTCAGTTTACAAAATCATACATACAGTATAATTGCATATTTGCATACAGACTCTATAAAGTATATTGAAAAAAAATAATAATAAGTAAAGCAACTAATTCTTTGTGTAGAGTAATATACTAAAACACTTTTAAAACGTTAAAGATAGTTTTATATATAGTTAGGTAATTCGATTTTGTTGAATGAGTGCATTGGCTATGCAGAGTGTGGAAATAATTTTCATTAAAATATATAAAGAAGATTTTTAATGTCACGTTTAGATACAAGTGCAGATTTTACTATATTTCAGTATTCTTGCAGTGGTCCCAACTCCATGGAGAAAAATGTTAGAGACTTCTTATTAGGATTTCCTGTACTTTATAAGTTTAAATGGTTTGCTGAATGTACCAGAGAGCATATGTACTTTGCCAAGGACATTCTGACTTTGAATACTAAAACACTTGTATATATAATGTAGCTTAAATATATCATGATAGAGATCACAGTGGTACATTTTAGTTTTGGTGCATATGTAATATACCATTGATCATATTAATCAAAATTATTACACATATATATGATACATATAAAAGGATATACTTGCTGCCTTCAGACTTTAAATATTTCCCTTTTGTCTGGCTCAGAAATGAAATAAGTAAATATTTAAACATGATTTAGGACACATTGTTTCTCTTACTAAAATGTTACAGATCAAAGAATATTGTCTATAAAATCAAACAAAATAATTTGCCATGAATTTTTTTCCAAAAACAAAGTTAGAGATGCTTAATCTGAGAACGAACAACGCTAAAGTAGATATGTTCTATAGGTCTGGTCACCTATTCAGAAAGAATAGCCTCTTTTAGCTCACTTGTGCCCTTCAAAGGGAAAAATATCCTGTAGTATATCAGTCTGATCTCAGGCCTCAAATACCAAGCAATTTTTTCCTGAACAGGATATTCAACAAACCGCAGACATATGTTTTGTCCTCTCATGGGCCTCATCAGTGAGATGTAGCTGCACTCTCTAAGGCAGTGTGAGCAAGGAGTCCATATCTAGAGCACCCTATCCAACTTAGGGTGAGAAAAACTAAACAAAAACAGAGTCAGAGGCTCTCAAGTCCTCTCTTGGGCCTCATCAGTGAGGTGTAGCTGCACTCCCTAAGGCAGTGTGAGCAAGGAGTCCACATCTAGTGCACCCTATCTGACTTACGATGAGAAAAACAAAACAAAGACAGAGTCAGAGACGCTCCACCTAGGAAAGATAGCCTAAGTAGGTTCGTTCTATAGGCCTGGTTACCTACTCAGAGAGCAGAGGCCATAGGAGGCTCCAGACGTTGGACTCACTGTGCCTTAGGAAGTACAGCTAGACCTCAGTGACAAGGCCCAAAAGGCAGAAATGTACATTTGAAGTTTGCTGTTTCTCATGTTCAGGGTAGAATTGCCTGGTAATTTGGGGCATGATCACACTTTGGAGGGATACCTGACTGATGTGCTATAGGATATTTATTCTCTGTAAAGGGTATAAGTGAGTTAAAAGAGACTGCTCTCTGAGTGGGATGGGCTACCATGCCTATAGAACTGAGTTAGTTCGCGCTCAGATTGAGCACATCTGACTGTTTTTATTCGCTATAATTTTTTTCCCACTTTCACCATTTCATTCTCTTTTTCTCCTCTTATTTTCTAAACCATTCCCTCCACCCCCCATCATTACCCTCTCCCACTCCTTCAATAATATTATTAAAGGTATATAGATGTTTCCCTGTATGTAACTTTTTCTGATCTAACACATGCTGCTTATATCAGAAACACACATTACATTGATTCATTCTATAAAAACACATATTTATTTTATTTAAAAAAAATTGCTTTCCACACCCCCAGAGGAGCCTAAATGGGCACCTGGTGCCTACTAATATAAACACTGCATTTAGGTATGTTTCTAACCCTATACTAGCCTTCCAGCAACTAGTAGCAGAGCACAAAGATCCAAAGCAGTTGCATCACTCAAGGCAGGATATAGCGAGAGGGAAAAATAAACTACAAAGCCCATGATGCTTTGCTGCATGGACTGGATTCCCATCAAGCTGAAATATTATAGCTGCTACAACAAATTATTAATTTTATGCTAATTTAGTTTGGATCTTCAGGGGCGTTCCTTCTAAAAACAAGCTGCCAGAAAACTAACAAAATTATGCAAACTCTAGGGTAAGTTTATTAATGTGTATTTTCGGATTTTTTCATGCAAAACAATGTTGGCATAAACTACTGACTCTTCTCTATCAGATGCAATCATAATCCCTGAAACTTCTATATACCTTAAACAAACATAACATACGTCCACTTTGTAAGTCAACGATAATGAGCTTCATTCCAATCTGACACGTAGCAGTGAGAAATGGTTCACTCGTAACTCTGGGAATGTTTGTCCTTTTCTAGGGACCCATTCCATTGCTGCTCTCCTAAAACCTCCCTTCAAGGTAGGTGACTTGCACCAAAGAAGACTGTTTTTTGTTACTCTCTCTCCCTAAAATGTGCATGCAGCTTGCTCTCAGGAGACTCTAAATCTGAAGCTCAGTAGTCCCCCTAGTAATGCTGCAGAATGGTACCCAGTTAACACACTACACTGGCCCATATTCTCACCAACAAAAGTCTGACTTAAAGTATAATTGTAGTATAACACTTTCTGCTATACATTTAAAAGTACAACTGTCAGGCAGGTGAACACAATGCATTGTATTTGCTTTTAACAGGAATTGTAAACTAGGAACCTATTAATTGTGTTTTCTTATAATTATTATATAACTAGCGACTTGCCCGTCAAAAATGATGGGGCAATAAAATTGTGAAGCTGTTTGCCACAGACATGAATTTTTTTTGTGGTCTGAGATCTTTGGGCGCTGATTGCGAGCCTCACACTGAGCGCCTTTGGCGCTCATTGTGAGGCTCTTGGTTGTGTTTTTTTTTTTTATCAGAGGCGCTTTTACTGTCATTGTAATGTCGGCGCTTATCTGCTTTTTGCGCTTATTGCAAGACTGTCCCCTGGTGTAGTTTGTGTGCTATGATCAGCGTTGGCGCTCATTGTGAGACGCACAGTGAATGGCTTTTGTGTTTATTGCGATAGTGTTTTTTTTATTTTTTTGTATATATGTATTTTTGTATGCTAATTAAATAATTAATAAATTAATAAATTAATATACTTTACCTATTTGTAAGTAATATATGCAGGAAGCATTGTGCTGAAGAGCTGACAATCTGTTTTCATGTTCCTGCAGCATACAATGTAGGTTTGCACTCTTGTGGAGCTGAGGTGTAAGTGTCAGCAATGTGTGCAGTGTGTAGTGTAAATAGGCTGCGTGCGCGAGGGAAAGACGTTAGTGTAGCTGGGTACTTCCGCATTCTGTAAGTTAGTGATATAAAATGGCGGTGAATGTGTATCGGGTGTGGAAGATTTAGCAACCTTGCTAAAAGTGTATCTTGTACCTGGTACGGCTTTTTTGAAAAGCTGTGTGTGCTTGGTGGTGTTTTGTGGCTTTAGGGTCGTGTAGCCTTGTTTTAGTTTTTTTCAGCTGCCATTTTTTCTCTCGCTTAGGGGATTTTCCTGTGTGTAAACTCGGTACTTTGGACTTAAATTGAGGTGTAACTTCACTTGCATAGGTCCTGGGTGCCCCCGTTGCTGTGGGTAAGGTTTTTATGTCATTTTTGTGTGTATTTATTGTTTTTTTAATGTTTTCTGCTGCGCGCGGTTGGGGCATTAAGGTCGTATTTTTTTCGATTTCCTAATGGTTTATTTTCTAAGTTCCGCGGCTCATATTTTTTTAGTGTAAGGCCATATTTTTTTCTTTCTAAGTCTCGCAGCTCATATTTTTTTGTGTAAGACCATATTTAGTCATTGCTTTTTAGATCTAGTCTCGCTTCTGTGGGTGTTTGTAACCATTTGTGAGGTGCCATAGAGCCTCCACCTCTGCAAATGTGGCCCCTCGCTTTGCGAGGGTTCGCAGTTCTTGCAAGCTCGCTTTGCAAGCTTGCAAAGCGTGACAACGATTTGTAGTTTGACAACTATTATATGTGATCCTTAAGAGAACGGACAGACAGAATGTCTGGATGGCAAAATCTATGTGCTGACTGTAGCGTTAACAGGCTCATAGTATCCAAAATGAAGAACCGCATTGTGCCAAAGAGCCGAATAACAAGACTGTAAAAAAGAACAAGACTTACAAAAGATAAACAGAAGCTGAAGAACAGGGGCATCGCTGAAAATCTAGTGTAAGACCAAGAGAATGAGCTTGTTAATTTTCATCCTGAGTATGAGGAAAGCAATTCCTCAACGCAGTCTACACAGCTGCAACAAAGGTATTAGGGCCCTTCATATGCAGGCATCGAAATTGGTTTAATGAATGTGAAAATCCTGGCCTTACTTGCTGAGAAGCAATGCCTGCATTGTGCCCATCAGACTGACCCATCCTCCAAAAAGAAAGTTGCTTTCTTCAACACTCGCATAACAGAACAAAACAAATTGCTCAAAATGCAGAACACGTGGATGAGTACCAAAGCATATGAGACAAAGGCATATTCAGATAGGAACAATTCTAAGCGGTTTTATGAAGCCCCCAACATACTCCATGGACCACAGTCCTCTTGGAATTATCCCTTCCTGAGTTCAGATGGCATAACCCTTTTTAAAGAGAAGACACTAATCCTCCAGTGATAGACTGAACACTTTGAAACAGTTCTCAATCACCCCCAGTCACCAACAATTAGGCCATCAATATTAATCCAGATCATGACACATGTAAGGAAACTAAACACATCTACATTTAGCATTGCAATTTTTTACATACACTGGGCCTATGAGGAGGGAAATAGATGTTAAAGTACACATGCTTGACATATATAAACATGCATGTGCTATTCTGTTTGCAATGTGTAAAGGGTTGCATAGGGGTGGGTACATAATGATACATCGGGCATTACCACTCCTCATAGGAAAACTAATTATAATACCTGGGTTTTAGTAAATCACATGTAAATATAAGTAGCAGTAATGCTCAGTGCTGCGGTAGTTTGAGGCTTTATGCATGTCCTGTTAGTAAATTCTACCCATGATTCTACACATGATCTATATTTAATGTATTTTTCTGCAAAAAAGATCAAATACTCATACTAAAAAATGTTTTTGTAATGTTTACAATGGGATCTTCTAAATTCATGCTAGATATATTTGCACTACAGTGGCCAATTAACTAAAACTCCCAGACATTGCATTCCTTTATTTGCCCCTACAACTTCAAGTCTGTCCTAATTCTTTACTACCCATAAATAAATAGTTTCATCATTCAGTTTTATATAGACATACTTACAATTTTAGAAAACATTATTTTACACAATATTGCTATATCCTCTAGCCTTCCAAATTAAGACTTCTATTCCATGATTCCAATAAGAAAAAAGAAGAGTGAAGTCCACTTCTAAAACATTGCCTCTCTATCACATCACACTTGTAAATCTAATCCCCATGAAATGCTATCCGCGTGAAATGTCCCTTATATCTGAAGCCCCAAATGCCTGTTCCATAACCATTTGCAAAATTACAATCAAATGCCACACATAATGATATCAGATCTAACTGAAGTTTACTAGGAAGACTCTCCGAGTTCCCCTAAGTTTCAAAAAAGCAAATCAAAATTATCTTGAGAAGCCTAGATGGTAACCCCATGGTAATCATAAGTTTATCAATGGGGGTTCTTATAGGCTCCAAGGGCACCTAACAATAACCTGTTAGTATAGGGTTTCCTATGGACCTCCATATTGTGCTATAACCATTGGGGTTCTTATGGACCCCCATGGTACCTAAATGTAGCTCTTATTTAATTGGGATCCTTATGAACCAGCATAGCACCTTTAATGTATTCCTTTACCTTGTGGGTTATTATTGACCCCAGTGGTACCTAAAATTAACTATACCACTAGGGTCCTTATGGACCCTTATGGTAAACAAAATTATAACCATGAGTGTCCTAAACCTAGCCCCCTACCATGAGAATTTTAGGCCTTTAGTGGGCAGACGACCTTATTCAGGTGTCACCAAGCACCAGATAAATCTGTTAGATAAAATAGGTACTTTATTAGAGAATAGATACACTTTTTTTCATTGATCAAAACCACCTCCAAAAGGATTATTTAAGTTATGTATTCAATCATTGTAGGTGTGTGATCCCACACACCTACCTATTTTATCTGACGGATTCATCTGGTGCTTGGTGACACCTGAATAAGGTCCAACATATATAATTATAGCCATCAAGCCTAAATTTCTAATCATAGACCTCACATTGGCAGAACAAAAGTCTTATTATAATAACACTGCATCGCTATATTCTAATATATAGTATAATTATTATAATAACAACAATCATAAGTGCATTGTACAATACACTCTGTACACACAGTGCTGGACTACATCACAGACAAAGGGATTTGTAGAGTACCAACAGATTATTCGAAGAATTCAGGGTTAATTTTTGTCACCATGGGGTCCAGAAGGAACCTCCAATGTAATTGATTAATTTTAGGAGCAATGGGGGTCATAGGGACCCCCAATGTTATGGTTAGATGCCTCATAGATGTCTATAGAGACCCCAATGGCAATAATGAATTACCAACCCCACAGCACAAGGAGTGGGGGGGGGGGGAGCATATGGTCCCTTGAACTGATGGAGGAATTGTGAGGGAAATCTGGTTCAGGCTGTGAGCACACATTACAGCTTGAGAGCTATAGAAATGTACTGCAAATTTACTTCACCCTTATGGTAGGTCTTATAGAAGCCATGGAATAGAGGCCTAAATTGGGTTAGGTAGTATCAAAAGTTTATTAAAAAACCATAAGGTTAATATTGTACCTTACAAACTGAGTGATACAAAAAAAAGTATTCATTAGAAGGTGAATACATTTCTGAAAAAAATAAAAGCATATAGTATATAACAGAAATAAAATCATAAATATGAAACCAATCATTTGCGATCTTGGGTGTACTATAGTTACACAAATATGACAAGATTTTTTTTTTTTTCTACCACAAGTTGCCAACTGACTCTCAAACATATTTTCCTGGATGTCCACCCATCAACTCAAACTCAACATGAGCTTCTAATCTTCTCACCCTCTAGCACAGCTTCCACTCCTCAAAAATCTCTTACTGGTGAAAATGCCATCATCACTCCCACCTCTCAGGACTGTTGTCTTGGGGTTCTACTGGATCCTGGCCTCTCTTCCATACAATTAATCACAAAATCTTGTCATTTTCATCTAAAAAGCATCTCCAAGATATGACAATATCTTATACAAGACACAACTTAAATTCTAATCTCTTCTTGCTGGCCTCCCCGCTACCCATCTTTCTCTACTCCAAACCATAACGCCTCTAATCAAAAATGCCTCCAATGGCTTCCAATAGCCTCCAGAATAAAATTTAAAACCATGAGCCTAGCATACAAATCCCTCAACAACAGTGCACCTCCTCATATCTCTGCTCCCATCTCAAAATACTTCCCCCTGGGCCTCTTTGCCCTGCTGATGACCTTCTTCTTTCCTCCTCTCTTATCACCTCCTCTCATTCCCGCCTTCAGGACTTTTCTTGTGGTGATTCAATTATCTGTATCTTCTTGTCTCGCTCCACTAGACTATCCTCCTGCCTCAAACCCTCACTAAAAATGCATCTGTTTAAAGAAGATTATAATCTTCAGCCTTAATGTGCACATTTACCTGTACCACACCCATATTATCACATATATAGTTGTGGGCATGAAAGCCCGCTCAAGCCGTTGCTACGCGAGGGACATTGCTCGATGCTCGCGAAGCGAGGGCCGCAGTTGCTGGCAAGGAGCGCCAAAGGCGCTCCTTGCCAGCAACTGAGGCCCTCGCGGTGTATTCGCCACACACTGTGAGCTGACAGCGCAGTGAGGAGCAGAAATCTGCAGCGTCCAGAAGGAGGTGGTGGGCGGGACTAGATGAACGGTGGGGCGGAGCTGGAGATGAAGTGGGCGGAGGTGGATGTGTATAGGGCACCGTTGCTGAGGGCGTGCCTTAAGTGAGATGGGCAGGACTTTAGATGCACTGGGAGCGGTTGAATGTATGGCTGTTGGTGCAGTTTGCGGGTTGATTTCAAGTAGGCGGGGCTGGAGATGCGGTTGGGCGGGACTCCAGATGCTCTGGGCGGGGTTGTAGTTGCAATCGGCGGTACTGGAAGAGCAGTAGGTGGGATTGGAGGTGCAGTGGGCGGGGTCGCTGTACTGTGCATACCCAAGGCCTCGGCAGGAAGGGGCCCTCTCACAAGGCCTCTCATTGTCTGGCTTCAGCGCTGCCTCTTCAAGAGTCGGCACAAGGCCTGAGCATGTTGGTGATTATTTACTATGGTATGACAGGGTGCTGGGCTGCCTGCACAAGAGGTGAGTGCAGGGCATGGCCAGGGTGGGCATGGGAAGTGTAACTAATGTGAGGCCATGAGCAGTGCCCACTAATATCTATTGAGGGTATCAGCATTATATTATTATATACTGGCAAGTATTGGGTTAATAGTGGGTCCTAGGAGCCAGGCAGGATAGTTAGGAGCCAGCTACTGGTTATAATCCGTGACGCTGATGGTACCAGCATTGTATTATTATATACTGGCAAGTATTGGGTTAATAGTCGGTCCTATGAGCCAGGCAGGATAGTTAGGAGCCAGCTACTGGTTATAATAAGTGGCACTGATGGTATCAGCATTGTATCACATATATAGTTGTGAGCAGGCAAGCCAGCTAGAGCTGTTGCTCATGCTTGCGGGCTCGCGTAGCCAGTCCACGACCCTCGCTTTGCGAGTTCCGCAGTTGCTGGCAAGGAGCGCCACAGGAGCTCCTTGTCAGCAACACCGACACTTGCAAAATTCACGTCGTAACGCAAAAAACATACGAGACACACTAACGGTTTGGTCCTGTGCACGCGCACTATTACACTGCACACATTCATCACGCTTACACAGCAGCTCCACACCACTAATGCTGAAGCAACATCAAAACAGATTGCCAGCTCTTCAACACAATGCTTCAAAATAGGTAAATTATATTCATTTATTAATGTATTATATATGTCATTATTATACACCAAACAGCATTAGCTACCTTACAATTTCATTTTCATTTTTTGACGGGCAATTCTCTAGTTTAGATTATAAGTTTGTGAGTTTTGGATCTTGTATGGTGCTTTAGGGGAAGTACTGTAAACGTTTGATTTTAACTTTAAAGACAGAGTGCATCTTTCTTTTGCATTGAGTTAATATAATTTTTGCCTAGTTCTTTTCTTCTGTATATGAAATATGTTGGTGCATTACAAATTAAGTATAATAATAAAAAATAATAATAATAATTTAATAAATAAGAATATGTTTGTGCTAGTTTAACCATTTTTTTATTACTGCTAATTTAGTTATAAGTATGGAATACCAACAGATATACAGTATACATTAGTGTACATGTTATCACATGCATACCAGTCTTATCTTAGAACTATCAATCTTTTATTTCATGAGTAAAATGTTTAGTGGGATTTAAATCAGTGTAGTTTATATGCAAACCATAAATTGAGTCTCGGAGGTTAATCTTAGTGGCCCCTTTTGTTGCATTTATGACTTTTAGTGGTGATAATCTGGATGGTACAAAATAAAATACTTTTAATTTAATTTATATTTCTGTACTGCAACTTATACTTTATATCTTGTTAGAGAACTCAAAGACATGCTTAAGGCTAAATAATTATTTTACTTTTACTAAAGAGTGCCAGTGTTTTACTAGAATATATCTCTAAGCAAGAGTATATTACAATGTGCATTGTTGATTCTGGAAAACACATATAGTTCAGTGCTGACGTTGTGTTTCATTATTATGGTTTCATAAGGACAAATCATATTGTGCCTTATTTTGTTTCATATTATATTAAAATTATTAATTCTATGCTACACTTAAAATGTTTTATTATTTACACTTTACAATATATTAAGGAGTTTGTGTGTGCACAGGTAGATAAGCATGCTACATGGTAGAAAGCAATTATAAAAATGAATATATCTAAAATAGAATGTCAAAGTTACAGAGTCCAGACCTATCTATGCAGTTTCTTGTGGGAGGGCTTAGAGGGTTGTACAGACAATATCTAAGTCAATTGCTGATCAATTTTAACCAACTTTCAAGTCTCAGCTTGGTGCGCAATTATGTTCATCCTAAGAACATAATTAAACAGGGAAAATAATCATACGGCTAGTTTTTAATTAGAAAAAAAAAATGTTGATGCCTTTGCAGGAACCTATAGAGATCCATGATACATTGGCAGGGGTTGTGTGTGCAGCCTTATTAAATTGCGATCCGGCTCTATATAAGAACAGAGCATATTTTTTTACAGAAGTTTTTAGTTAGTGAACTTCTATCCAAAAGCCAGATCTTCACTAACTAAAAACTTCTGTAAAAAATATGCTATGTGCTTAAATAGAGCCCTATTCAATTGGCTGAACTGCAATTTAATAAGGCTGTTGATCTTTCATGCCTGCAAATGTTCTCACACCCCTAAATGGCAAATGTAGAAGAAAATCCTACGAGTACCAGATAGGACTCGCAAGATGGTTAAACCCCTGTTCGTAGAAATAAAAAATCAATACTGCACTTTTAAAGACGGGGAAAACGATGAAAGACATTAGAATTAATTGTGCAACAATCTCAAACCTGCAATAAAAATACATTATTCTTACGTTTTATTTTCGGGTTATATTGATCCCAGGAATCAAAGAGTTAATACATATTAGGCCACCCACACGGACTAGAACATTTCCTTCATTCGTTTTTATTATTTTGTACATTGTGATCGCATGTTGGACCTCTAATTGATTGCCGTTTAATCTCCATGTTTCAATGATGTCATGATGACATTCTCATTTACTATTGGCTGTTTCTAAATCAGTAGTTACGGCCTTGCCTAATTGATCATGAATCACGCTCTGAAATGCTACTTAAAATTTCATGGTTTAGTTTAGGTTTTCAGCCCTTAAATTGAGAGCTTGATCAATTGAACTGCAATGTAACTGTAGCAAATTTCAAGCCTGCAGACCTATGGCAGGTATAACACTAACTGCGGGCTTGAAATGGAATAAGGCTCTCAGTCTTTCAAAAGGTTATCTGATTCAAGGTTAATCTCAATTCTTCTCAGCTGTCTAAACCTCTTAGAAGCAAAGGTAAACTATCTGTTGCCATTAAATGGTTTGTTGCTGTTAAGTCGTTCAGTCATATCTATCTATATCCTATCTATATCCTATGGAACACAGCACGCTGGTCGTGCTAATCCATGAAGGTTTTCTTGACAAAGATACTGGAGTTGGTTGCCAGTTCCTTCTTCGATGGACCTCTCTGCTATGACCTAACCATCTTGGATGACCCTACTTATGGTAGCTCACAACTTCACAAGCCTCTTCATCATGACAACATAACAACCTGAAAGGGAAAATCTATTACAATAATCACATATATATATAGTTGTGAGCATTGCAAGTTGCTGCTAACATTTGTGGGCTCGCTTTGCGAGCCCGCCGCAACTGCGGCCCTCGCTTTGCGAGCGCCGCAGTTGTTGACAAGAAGCACCAAAGATGCTCCTTGCGCTGGTGGAGATGAGGGCCGTAGGCGCTCATCCCTATGACCCCAATACAACTTAGGCAGTGAGCACCAAAGTCGCTCATTGCTCTGGTGGAGATGAGTGCCGTAGGCGCTCATCACTACGACCCGCGAGACTACAGATCCAAATAAATCTCAATTATACAATTCACAATGCGAGACCCGTAGCAGTTTGAAAAAATAGTGGGGGAAAATTACGGCCCGTAACACAAAGGAAAGCGGGACTTAGAAAAAAAAAAAATATGAGCTAAACCGCTCACATTCAAAAACACACATTTTTTTTTTTAAACATACAAAATACATCACACACAGCACGGGGGGACAGCCAGGATGTCTGGGGGTTGCACGCTATGTCTTAGGTTGCACGCTAATTTAAACCGATTTTGCAGAGTTTCGGCACTTGGAAATCACCTAAGCGACAAAAAAAATGGCGGCTAAAAAAAACTAAAACGAGGCTACATGACCCATAACCATGCAAAACACAGCCAGGCACATATGACTTTTACCCAGGAACGTACAAGGTACAAAATACACTATTAGGAAGGACGGAAATGCTTGAGAGCCGCGTAACACATACACAATCACCGCCATTTTACAACACTAACGTGCAAATAATAACATTACCATTCTAAAAGGCCTCTTCACACCACTAAACAAACGGTTTGGCCTCGCGCACGCAGCCTATTTATACTGCACACTTGCCACATAGCTGACACTTTTTCCTCAGGTCAGCAACAGTCCAAATGTACATTGTATGCTGCAGGAATATCGATATTGATTGCTGGATATATTAATTAGAAATAGGTAAAGTATATTATTGTATTATTTAATTCATGAATTAATTATTATTAAATATATAAATATATATATATATATATATATATATATATATATATATATATATATAAAAAGAGGAGAGGAGAGGCTTGCAATGAGCACTGAAGGTGCTCAGACCAACTAAAGTACACCAAAGGCGCTCAGCACAAGGCTCGCAATGAGCACCAAAGGTACTCAGGGTACCAAAAGCCTTACATTGTGTGGGAAACAGCATTACCAATTTTATGACCGTCATTTTTTGACGGGCAATTCGCTATTTAAAAATAAATTGCTGTCTTTATTTATTTTAAACTTTCTAAAAAACAAAAAAAATACTCTTAATAACATCATGCTATATATATGGCACGTTAATGGTCCGTTAACAATTAGCTTGAGTGATAGCTTGAGTGATAAACCATATTTATATACAGTTTTGATGGCATTAATGGAGAAGAAAAACACAGACATTAGGAATAGTAATGGACAGATGTGCAGGCGCACTAAGGGGCTGTGTAAAACAATACAAAAATTTTACAGGAGGTATAACTGACACTTTTACATTACTGTGAAAAGGTTTGACTTTGATCTATTTGGTGTGTGAAGAGTTTAAATTTGGTACAAACTGTCTCTAAAGTCTATGAATGATTCCAAATTTGTAGAGTTCCCAAAGTTACTGCCGTCATGCCCATGTCTTTTTAATTTAATAAAATGTATTTTACTTGTAGTAAAAATGTCTACAGCCGCACTTTTTTCACAAGCATACAATACCTCTTTTAAAGGGACATTGTCATCCCAACAACAAGTTGGTCTAAAATAACATAAGTCTTTGTAAATATGTTTTAAGCTGTTTTTCTCTATAGTAAATTGTCTTTGAGATATCCAGCAGTGTTTGCGTGGCTCCTGCATGCTAATGTGCTGTTCATTGTGCTAATTTGCGTCTCAGGGTGCATGATATGGGCATGACACATTTTTTTGCCACCATAGAGATAGTCAAGCAGATTGTGATACTAATTAACACATGAAAGCAGCTAATTTCTATGCAGGGGCAACTCATTGCATATTAATACAACTCTTGCAATCCTGAGCATCCCATAAATATTCTCGATAAATATGAAGAGTGAAGTAGCCAAAAATGTCCAGTAGTCCAAATGAATAATCAGAGCAATTGCTTCGGAGTTGGTAAGAAAGGTATGTCTCACGAAAGCTTATCAAGCTAACTAAAATGTTTGTCCAATAAAGAAGGTATCATTTTATACTGTAATACTCTGATTATCCATCAGACAAATATAATTAATAGAATATAGAGCCAGTTATGCTCTTGAAGAAAATAGAAAAATAAATTGTTGACTGATATCAATAGCATCGAAGTTTTGAATAATGTATTAATAAAAAGTTTACATTTCGACCCACAAAGTTCTTTCCAATTTATCCCAATCAGAAATTATTTGAATATTCAGTAACTGTTAACAATAATGCAATATTTGCATTATATGTCCTCTGACTTCAGAACTAGCCTTACAGAAACCCCATATTAAAAATGTTCATGTACTGTTTAACTCAGTTATATGCATCATTGACAGATATGTTGACAATATTGAATGTTGCAACTTTGTTTCTGATATTAAAGTAATGGTTTATTCATATTTGGAATAAATGACTTTTAATATAAAACATCATTGACTTTAAGGTAAGTAAAATTTTAAATGAGATCTTCAGTGTAAAGGGTCGTAACACAGCTTGCTTGGTTGTTATCACAGTTATGTATTTTTGTTCTGTCAAAAAGTAAATAGATGAGGAAAATAAACAGCATGTACCAGTTTCTTAAAAAAAAAACAATAACACTGTCAACATGATAGAACAATATAATTAACTAGTATTTTACCACATTGATTTTTATCTATCATGTTCTCTTTCTCCATGTGCAAAAGCAGTAAGACTATTAAAGGGATATGAAACACAATTGTTATTCTCAAGCATTTCAACAACACATTTTAAACATTACAAAATCTGTTTTTTCCATTAAAAATATAAAGTAAGCTCTGCTTAAACTTTATGAAACTAATAGGAAATACAGAGAGCATCGTGGGCACAGATATTTTGTTATAAGAAGTCCTTGACTTTCTGGATGTTGGAGAATACTCCCATTCTTGTGGGAATCTGGCCTCTGGGAACCTGCGCTGGCAACACCATTTCTTACTGCTGTATGGGAAGTTCCAGTGGGGTATGAAGGCATCACCTGCCTGCACAATCTATCACAAAAGACATTCAAGTGTGAACACAGATGTACTATTTATTTACTGTACTACTGTACAGTGGAGGGCTTCTATCGCTCTTTTGCCCAACATATAATAAATGATTGTTGTGGTGAACTACCTACTCATAAGATCCACAACACAAGCTGAGATCCCGCTCCATGCTGATGTTAGCCAGTAAGCTTGAAACAGCTGAACAAGGATACGATTCTCAGCTTGTGTAAAATCCAGCCTTGGGTTTGCATTAAAGCTGTGTAATACAGAAGATAAGCTTAAAGGAAGCCATGTTTTAAAATGGCTATGGATTGAAGAGCGAGGCATTTCTGGGCACATTTACATGTCCCAGCTCAGCTTCCCAGAATGCAGTGTAATAACTGTTTTTCTCGGAATTCTGAGCTGGAAGCATGTTTTTTAACTTGCTCAAGACATTCAAGTGTGAACACAGATGTACTATTTATTTACTATATATATATATATATATATATATATATATATATATACTGTATACAGTATATGTATGTCGATAGATAGATAGATAGATAGATAGATAGATAGATAGATAGATTTTTTTTCATTTTGCTATTTTGCTCATTTTATATACATTATTGACTCACTGTTAAGGAGAGAAATGGCACAGTGGCCAAATAAATTATCCAGATAGAATACATATGCGTCACTGCTTAGTATGGAATTTTAGTCAATCACTGTATTTCTAAGACTATAAAATAATCAACTAAGCCTGCAGAATGATAAAAAGAGTGCATGTGAATCTTAACTGCAAACAGGGAGTTATATATTCTCTAATGTGCATTTAAACTCGTGGTGGATTATTTGGAATTTCTCTGTAGGGTAACATCAGTAAGCCTTAAAAATTATCAAGGTCTATAGTTAAATAATCCCCTGAGAGCACAATTAATTAAGTTTTCAGTTTCATTATAAAGCAAATACTGGAACTAGCTATTATAAAATTATTTCAAGCCCATCGGGATGAATATGTTCATTATTAATAAATGCACCCAGATCTTGTTTACGAAATTATGTTCGATTTTATTTTATTTTACATAAATTCTTGCAGTAATAGAACTACTATTTGCCTTTTCATTTTTTTATTTTTATTAGTAGTCATAATGAAACTATTCACATACATTCACATACAGAAAACCATTAGGAGCAATTACACCCATCTGTGTCAGCATACTAATTGCGTATGCTAGCCAGTCTGATTTAACTAATGCACATATTATGTTTCTAAAATAAAAGCAACCAGGTGTGGGTAAACCCAGAAATTATTTATTTTGTATATATTTATTATCTTGAGGTTATTATGGTAATACTGTCCTAATTCACTATATTGCCATATTTTGATGAAGATTTATCACTGGAATGCAAAGGGCAAAGTAAAAGACTCACATGTGGTGCTCTTTAAAAGATATTTCTAAGATAGGAAGTATCTTAGAGCATAATCAAGGATTTATACAGTAAACGTGTGTATTTAACAGCTTGATGAGCAACCACTTTACATTATGATTACTTATTATTTCAAACATATTTCTATAAACTCATGCAAATTATACATTACACATTATGCATAAAAATAGATGAACATAAAACAGTTGTTTTTAACAATAAATGGTACACCTGGTATATGTTTCATATCCTCTAGAGACTCTGCAAAACATCTTCGCATATTCTCCTTTAAAACCTCACAGATGGACTGTATGACCTTTTCATTTGACCTTGTTAGAAAGGATATGTGCACTATTCATAAATTAATTGGGCGTGTGAACGGACAAAACTCTCTTTTGGGTGTATCAAATGTTGTTCTCATTAGTTCAAGAATATATAATACTTTTCTGTTCTGTGTAATGGGTTTCTAAAAGTAAGCATGAAATCAGAAAATTTGTGGTGTAAGTGATTTATAAAACTTGCAAGATTAGATGTTTCTGAATAAGAATGACACTGATCAGGATGTAATATTAAAGTGCTGGGACTATTCATGTATCTACCCACTGGGAAGGACAGGGTCCAATATGATCACATGGGAAATTGACTGTATTTAGTTTTTCTGTTCAATATTCAATTGCTGGGACTGTCTCCAGTCTGATTATCTCAACGAATATGTCTAGATATATTTCAGCTCATACTGTACTGAGAGCATTCCGTGATTAGTAACTAAATAATAAAACATTCTTATGATTGTAAAAAAAATAATAAAACATAACTGAAATGTTTTGCCAGTGAATGACAAATGCATTTATACTAAAATACTTTATGGTGAAATTATGTGAAATCTGTAAATTCTGGCAGTGAGCAAATAATTAATCTGCATAAATAATCTTATAGCTACATTTATGTATTTTTTTCTATCAATATTAAACTTTCTAATCTTATTTTTGATATTGGCTGGATTAACAAAGATTTTTGTTTAACAAGTGTCCTCAAATTCTAAGAAAGCATTTATTTGAACCATTATATGTTCATTAAGTATAATGTCTAATTATCTGCTAATAGTGATGCCCCGAACAGTTCGCCGGAGAACTATCGCAACGAACGGCGAACACATGCACTTTTCGGTTCGCCCCCTATTCTTTATCATTGAGGAAACTTTGACCCTGCACCTTACAGTCAGCAGACACATTCCAGGCAATCAGCAGCATAAACTCCCTTCCAGGGCCTTCCATCTGAAGGACAGCCTCCATTTTAGAATCATTCTGAAACTACATTCGTTGAGAGAGGACATATATTCTAGCTGCTGCTGATTTAATAGGGAAATAGATAGCCAGGCTGTGTATTTAGCTTTCACTACACACCTGAAGAACTCATCTGATATCTGCTGCAAGGACAGCAACACAAAAAGCCCTTTTTAGGGCTAAAACATAATTTTTTTTTTTATTTTTTTTTTGTGTAATCTAATTGCATATGCCTGCCTGCTAGCATGTGTGTGAGGCCTATTGCATCTAATCTGCCAACTTTTGCTAGTGCACAGTGACAATCATATCTGGTGCAATCTAGTGTACCGTGAAATAAAAGAACCCTTTTTTTGCTGTAATCGATTTAATGTCAGTTGCCTGCATACAGGCATGTGTGTGAGGCCTATTGCATCTACTCTGCCAACTTTTGCCAGTGCACAGTGACACTCATATCTGCTGCAATCTAGTGTACAGTGAAATAAAAGAACCCTTTGTTTACTGTAATCGATTGAATATCAGTTGCCTGCCTACACAGCGTGTGTGTGAGGCCTATTGCATCTACTCTGCCAAATTTTGCCAGTGCACAGTGACACTCATATCTGGTGCAATCTAGTGTACAGTGAAATAAAAGAACCCTTTTTTTCTGTAATCGATTGAATATCAGTTGCCTGCCTACAGGCGTGTGTGTGAGGCCTATTGCATCTACTCTGCCAAATTTTGCAAGTGCACAGTGACACTCATATCTGGTGAAGCCTAGTGTACAGTGACATTTAAGAACCCTTTTTTGACTGTAATTGATTGGATATCAGTTGCCTGCCTACAGGCGTGTGTGTGAGGCCTATTGCATCTACTCTGCCAAATTTTGCCAGTGCACAGTGACACTCATATCTGGTGCAATCTAGTGTACAGTGAAATAAAAGAACCCTTTTTTTCTGTAATCGATTGAATATCAGTTGCCTGCCTACAGGCGTGTGTGTGAGGCCTATTGCATCTACTCTGCCAACTTTTGCCAGTGCACAGTGACACTCATATCTGGTGCAATCTAGTGTACAGTGAAATAAAAGAACCCTCTTTTTACTGTAATCGATTGAATATCAGTTGCCTGCCTACAGGCGTGTGTGTGAGGCCTATTTCATCTACTCTGCCAACTTTTGCCAGTGACAGTGACACTCATATCTGGTGCAATCTAGTGTACAGTGAAATAAAAGAACCCTTTTTTTACTGTAATCGATTGAATATCAGTTGCCTGCCTACAGGCGTGTATGTGAGGCCTATTGCATCTACTCTGCCAAATTTTGCAAGTGCAAAGTGACACTCATATCTGGTGCAATCTAGTGTACAGTGACATTTAAGAACCCTTTTTTGATTGTAATTGATTGAATATCAGTTGCCTGCCTACAGGCGTGTGTGTGAGGCCTATTGCATCTAATCTGCCAACTTTTGCCAGTGCACAGTGACACTCATATCTGGTGCAATCTAGTGTACAGTGAAATAAAAGAACCCTTTTTTTACTGTAATCGATTGAATATCAGTTGCCTGCCTACAGGCGTGTGTGTGAGGCCTGGTGCATCTACTCTGCCAACTTTTGCCAGTGCAAAGTGATACGTCATATCTGGTACAACCGTAGTGTACAGTGACATAAACAAAACTTTTTTGACTGTAATCGATTGAATATCAGTTGCCTGCCTACAGGCGTGTGTGTGAGGCCTACAGCGCCTACTCTGCCAACTTTTGCCAGTGCACAGTGACACTCATATCTGGTGCAACCAAGTGTACAGTAAAATAAAAGAACCCTTTTTTTACTGTAATCGATTGAATATCAGTTGCCTGCCTACAGGCGTGTGTGTGAGGCCTACAGCGCCTACTCTGCCAACTTTTGCCAGTGCACAGTGACACTCATATCTGCTGCAATCTAGTGTACAGTGAAATAAAAGAACCCTTTTTTTCTGTAATCTATTGAATATCAGTTGCCTGCCTACAGGCGTGTATGTGAGGCCTATTGCATCTACTCTGCCAAATTTTGCAAGTGCAAAGTGACACTCATATCTGGTGCAATCTAGTGTACAGTGACATTTAAGAACCCTTTTTTGATTGTAATTGATTGAATATCAGTTGCCTGCCTACAGGCGTGTGTGTGAGGCCTATTGCATCTACTCTGCCAACTTTTGCCAGTGCACAGTGACACTCATATCTGGTGCAATCTAGTGTACAGTGAAATAAAAGAACCCTTTTTTTACTGTAATCGATTGAATATCAGTTGCCTGCCTACAGGCGTGTGTGTGAGGCCTGGTGCATCTACTCTGCCAACTTTTGCCAGTGCAAAGTGATACGTCATATCTGGTACAACCGTAGTGTACAGTGACATAAACAAAACTTTTTTGACTGTAATCGATTGAATATCAGTTGCCTGCCTACAGGCGTGTGTGTGAGGCCTACAGCGCCTACTCTGCCAACTTTTGCCAGTGCACAGTGACACTCATATCTGGTGCAACCAAGTGTACAGTAAAATAAAAGAACCCTTTTTTTACTGTAATCGATTGAATATCAGTTGCCTGCCTACAGGCGTGTGTGTGAGGCCTATTGCATCTACTCTGCCAACTTTTGCCAGTGCAAAGTGATACGTCATATCTGGTACAACCGTAGTGTACAGTGACATAAAACAACACTTTTTTGACTGTAATCGATTGAATATCAGTTGCCTGCCTACAGGCGTGTGTGTGAGGCCTATTGCATCTACTCTGCCAACTTTTGCCAGTGCACAGTGACACTCATATCTGCTGCAATCTAGTGTACAGTGAAATAAAAGAACCCTTTTTTTCTGTAATCGATTGAATATCAGTTGCCTGCCTACAGGCGTGTGTGTGAGGCCTATTGCATCTACTCTGCCAACTTTTGCCAGTGCACAGTGACACTCATATCTGGTGCAACCTAGTGTACAGTGTCATTTAAGAACCCTTTTTTTACTGTAATCGATTGAATATCAGTTGCCTGCCTACAGGCGTGTGTGAGGCCTATTGCATCTACTCTGCCAACTTTTGCTAGTGACAGTGACACTCATATCTGGTGCAATCTAGTGTACAGTGAAATAAAAGAACCCTTTTTTTTACTGTAATCGATTGAATATCAGTTGCCTGCCTACAGGCGTGTGTGTGAGGCCTATTGCATCTACTCTGCCAAATTTTGCAAGTGCACAGTGACACTCATATCTGGTGAAGCCTAGTGTACAGTGACATTTAAGAACCCTTTTTTGACTGTAATTGATTGGATATCAGTTGCCTGCCTACAGGCGTGTGTGTGAGGCCTATTGCATCTACTCTGCCAACTTTTGCCAGTGCACAGTGACACTCATATCTGGTGCAATCTAGTGTACAGTGAAATAAAAGAACCCTTTGTTTACTGTAATCGATTGAATATCAGTTGCCTGCCTACAGGCGTGTGTGTGAGGCCTATTGCATCTACTCTGCCAAATTTTGCCAGTGCAAAGTGATACGTCATATCTGGTACAATCGTAGTGTACAGTGACATAAAACAACACTTTTTTTTACTGTAATCGATTGAATATCAGTTGCCTGCCTACAGGCGTGTGTGTGAGGCCTATTGCATTTACTCTGCCAACTTTTGCCAGTGCACAGTGACACTCATATCTGGTGCAATCTAGTGTACAGTGAAATAAAAGAACCCTTTTTTTACTGTAATCGATTGAATATCAGTTGCCTGCCTACAGGCGTGTGTGTGAGGCCTATTGCATCTACTCTGCCAACTTTTGCCAGTGACAGTGACACTCATATCTGGTGCAATCTAGTGTACAGTGAAATAAAAGAACCCTTTTTTTTACTGTAATCGATTGAATATCAGTTGCCTGCCTACAGGCGTGTGTGTGAGGCCTATTGCATCTTCTCTGCCAAATTTTGCAAGTGCACAGTGACACTCATATCTGGTGAAGCCTAGTGTACAGTGACATTTAAGAACCCTTTTTTGACTGTAATTGATTGAATATCAGTTGCCTGCCTACAGGCGTGTGTGTGAGGCCTATTGCATCTACTCTGCCAACTTTTGCCAGTGCACAGTGACACTCATATCTGGGGCAATCTAGTGTACAGTGAAATAAAAGAACCCTTTTTTTCTGTAATCGATTGAATATCAGTTGCCTGCCTACAGGCGTGTGTGTGAGGCCTATTGCATCTACTCTGCCAACTTTTGCCAGTGCACAGTGACACTCATATCTGGTGCAATCTAGTGTACAGTGAAATAAAAGAACCCTTTTTTTTCTGTAATCGATTGAATATCAGTTGCCTGCCTACAGGCGTGTGTGTGAGGCCTATTTCATCTACTCTGCCAACTTTTGCCAGTGACAGTGACACTCATATCTGGTGCAATCTAGTGTACAGTGAAATAAAAGAACCCTTTTTTTACTGTAATCGATTGAATATCAGTTGCCTGCCTACAGGCGTGTATGTGAGGCCTATTGCATCTACTCTGCCAAATTTTGCAAGTGCAAAGTGACACTCATATCTGGTGCAATCTAGTGTACAGTGACATTTAAGAACCCTTTTTTGATTGTAATTGATTGAATATCAGTTGCCTGCCTACAGGCGTGTGTGTGAGGCCTATTGCATCTACTCTGCCAACTTTTGCCAGTGCACAGTGACACTCATATCTGGTGCAATCTAGTGTACAGTGAAATAAAAGAACCCTTTTTTTACTGTAATCGATTGAATATCAGTTGCCTGCCTACAGGCGTGTGTGTGAGGCCTGGTGCATCTACTCTGCCAACTTTTGCCAGTGCAAAGTGATACGTCATATCTGGTACAACCGTAGTGTACAGTGACATAAACAAAACTTTTTTGACTGTAATCGATTGAATATCAGTTGCCTGCCTACAGGCGTGTGTGTGAGGCCTACAGCGCCTACTCTGCCAACTTTTGCCAGTGCACAGTGACACTCATATCTGGTGCAACCAAGTGTACAGTAAAATAAAAGAACCCTTTTTTTACTGTAATCGATTGAATATCAGTTGCCTGCCTACAGGCGTGTGTGTGAGGCCTATTGCATCTACTCTGCCAACTTTTTCCAGTGCAAAGTGATACGTCATATCTGGTACAACCGTAGTGTACAGTGACATAAACAACACTTTTTTGACTGTAATCGATTGAATATCAGTTGCCTGCCTACAGGCGTGTGTGTGAGGCCTACAGCGCCTACTCTGCCAACTTTTGCCAGTGCACAGTGACACTCATATCTGCTGCAATCTAGTGTACAGTGAAATAAAAGAACCCTTTTTTTCTGTAATCGATTGAATATCAGTTGCCTGCCTACAGGCGTGTATGTGAGGCCTATTGCATCTACTCTGCCAACTTTTGCCAGTGACAGTGACACTCATATCTGGTGCAATCTAGTGTACAGTGAAATAAAAGAACCATTTTTTTACTGTAATCGATTGAATATCAGTTGCCTGCCTACAGGCGTGTGTGTGAGGCCTATTGCATCTACTCTGCCAAATTTTGCCAGTGCAAAGTGATACGTCATATCTGGTACAACCGTAGTGTACAGTGACATAAAACAACACTTTTTTTACTGTAATCGATTGAATATCAGTTGCCTGCCTACAGGCGTGTGTGTGAGGCCTACAGCGCCTACTCTGCCAACTTTTGCAAGTGCAAAGTGACACTCATATCTGGTGCAATCTAGTGTACAGTGACATTTAAGAACCCTTTTTTGATTGTAATTGATTGAATATCAGTTGCCTGCCTACAGGCGTGTGTGTGAGGCCTATTGCATCTACTCTGCCAACTTTTGCCAGTGCACAGTGACACTCATATCTGGTGCAATCTAGTGTACAGTGAAATAAAAGAACCCTTTTTTTACTGTAATCGATTGAATATCAGTTGCCTGCCTACAGGCGTGTGTGTGAGGCCTGGTGCATCTACTCTGCCAACTTTTGCCAGTGCAAAGTGATACGTCATATCTGGTACAACCGTAGTGTACAGTGACATAAACAAAACTTTTTTGACTGTAATCGATTGAATATCAGTTGCCTGCCTACAGGCGTGTGTGTGAGGCCTACAGCGCCTACTCTGCCAACTTTTGCCAGTGCACAGTGACACTCATATCTGGTGCAATCTAGTGTACAGTGAAATAAAAGAACCCTTTTTTTACTGTAATCGATTGAATATCAGTTGCCTGCCTACAGGCGTGTGTGTGAGGCCTGGTGCATCTACTCTGCCAACTTTTGCCAGTGCAAAGTGATACGTCATATCTGGTACAACCGTAGTGTACAGTGACATAAACAAAACTTTTTTGACTGTAATCGATTGAATATCAGTTGCCTGCCTACAGGCGTGTGTGTGAGGCCTACAGCGCCTACTCTGCCAACTTTTGCCAGTGCACAGTGACACTCATATCTGGTGCAACCAAGTGTACAGTAAAATAAAAGAACCCTTTTTTTACTGTAATCGATTGAATATCAGTTGCCTGCCTACAGGCGTGTGTGAGGCCTATTGCATCTACTCTGCCAACTTTTGCTAGTGACAGTGACACTCATATCTGGTGCAATCTAGTGTACAGTGAAATAAAAGAACCCTTTTTTTACTGTAATCGATTGAATATCAGTTGCCTGCCTACAGGCGTGTATGTGAGGCCTATTGCATCTACTCTGCCAAATTTTGCAAGTGCAAAGTGACACTCATATCTGGTGCAACCTAGTGTACAGTGACATTTAAGAACCCTTTTTTGACTGTAATTGATTGAATAACAGTTGCCTGCCTACAGGCGTGTGTGTGAGGCCTATTGCATCTACTCTGCCAACTTTTGCCAGTGCACAGTGACACTCATATCTGGTACAATCTAGTGTACAGTGAAATAAAAGAACCCTTTTTTTCTATAATCGATTGAATATCAGTTGCCTGCCTACAGGCGTGTGTGTGAGGCCTATTGCATCTACTCTGCCAACTTTTGCCAGTGCACAGTGACACTCATATCTGGTGCAATCTAGTGTACAGTGAAATAAAAGAACCCTTTTTTTACTGTAATCGATTGAATATCAGTTGCCTGCCTACAGGAGTGTGTGTGAGGCCTATTGCATCTACTCTGCCAACTTTTGCCAGTGACAGTGACACTCATATCTGGTGCAATCTAGTGTACAGTGAAATAAAAGAACCCTTTTTTTACTGTAATCGATTGAATATCAGTTGCCTGCCTACAGGCGTGTGTGTGAGGCCTATTGCATCTACTCTGCCAAATTTTGCAAGTGCAAAGTGACACTCATATCTGGTGCAACCTAGTGTACAGTGACATTTAAGAACCCTTTTTTGACTGTAATTGATTGAATAACAGTTGCCTGCCTACAGGCGTGTGTGTGAGGCCTATTGCATCTACTCTGCCAACTTTTGCCAGTGCACAGTGACACTCATATCTGGTACAATCTAGTGTATAGTGAAATAAAAGAACCCTTTGTTTACTGTAATCGATTGAATATCAGTTGCCTGCCTACAGGCGTGTGTGTGAGGCCTATTGCATCTACTCTGCCAAATTTTGCCAGTGCAAAGTGATACGTCATATCTGGTACAATCGTAGTGTACAGTGACATAAAACAACACTTTTTTTTACTGTAATCGATTGAATATCAGTTGCCTGCCTACAGGCGTGTGTGTGAGGCCTATTGCATTTACTCTGCCAACTTTTGCCAGTGCACAGTGACACTCATATCTGGTGCAATCTAGTGTACAGTGAAATAAAAGAACCCTTTTTTTACTGTAATCGATTGAATATCAGTTGCCTGCCTACAGGCGTGTGTGTGAGGCCTATTGCATCTACTCTGCCAACTTTTGCCAGTGACAGTGACACTCATATCTGGTGCAATCTAGTGTACAGTGAAATAAAAGAACCCTTTTTTTTACTGTAATCGATTGAATATCAGTTGCCTGCCTACAGGCGTGTGTGTGAGGCCTATTGCATCTTCTCTGCCAAATTTTGCAAGTGCACAGTGACACTCATATCTGGTGAAGCCTAGTGTACAGTGACATTTAAGAACCCTTTTTTGACTGTAATTGATTGAATATCAGTTGCCTGCCTACAGGCGTGTGTGTGAGGCCTATTGCATCTACTCTGCCAACTTTTGCCAGTGCACAGTGACACTCATATCTGGGGCAATCTAGTGTACAGTGAAATAAAAGAACCCTTTTTTTTCTGTAATCGATTGAATATCATTTGCCTGCCTACAGGCGTGTGTGTGAGGCCTATTGCATCTACTCTGCCAACTTTTGCCAGTGCACAGTGACACTCATATCTGGTGCAACCGAGTGTACAGTGAAATAAAAGAACCCTTTTTTTACTGTAATCGATTGAATATCAGTTGCCTGCCTACAGGCGTGTGTGTGAGGCCTATTTCATCTACTCTGCCAACTTTTGCCAGTGACAGTGACACTCATATCTGGTGCAATCTAGTGTACAGTGAAATAAAAGAACCCTTTTTTTACTGTAATCGATTGAATATCAGTTGCCTGCCTACAGGCGTGTATGTGAGGCCTATTGCATCTACTCTGCCAAATTTTGCAAGTGCAAAGTGACACTCATATCTGGTGCAATCTAGTGTACAGTGACATTTAAGAACCCTTTTTTGATTGTAATTGATTGAATATCAGTTGCCTGCCTACAGGCGTGTGTGTGAGGCCTATTTCATCTACTCTGCCAACTTTTGCCAGTGCACAGTGACACTCATATCTGGTGCAATCTAGTGTACAGTGAAATAAAAGAACCCTTTTTTTACTGTAATCGATTGAATATCAGTTGCCTGCCTACAGGCGTGTGTGTGAGGCCTGGTGCATCTACTCTGCCAACTTTTGCCAGTGCAAAGTGATACGTCATATCTGGTACAACCGTAGTGTACAGTGACATAAACAAAACTTTTTTGACTGTAATCGATTGAATATCAGTTGCCTGCCTACAGGCGTGTGTGTGAGGCCTACAGCGCCTACTCTGCCAACTTTTGCCAGTGCACAGTGACACTCATATCTGGTGCAACCAAGTGTACAGTAAAATAAAAGAACCCTTTTTTTACTGTAATCGATTGAATATCAGTTGCCTGCCTACAGGCGTGTGTGTGAGGCCTATTGCATCTACTCTGCCAACTTTTTCCAGTGCAAAGTGATACGTCATATCTGGTACAACCGTAGTGTACAGTGACATAAACAACACTTTTTTGACTGTAATCGATTGAATATCAGTTGCCTGCCTACAGGCGTGTGTGTGAGGCCTACAGCGCCTACTCTGCCAACTTTTGCCAGTGCACAGTGACACTCATATCTGCTGCAATCTAGTGTACAGTGAAATAAAAGAACCCTTTTTTTCTGTAATCGATTGAATATCAGTTGCCTGCCTACAGGCGTGTATGTGAGGCCTATTGCATCTACTCTGCCAACTTTTGCCAGTGACAGTGACACTCATATCTGGTGCAATCTAGTGTACAGTGAAATAAAAGAACCATTTTTTTACTGTAATCGATTGAATATCAGTTGCCTGCCTACAGGCGTGTGTGTGAGGCCTATTGCATCTACTCTGCCAAATTTTGCCAGTGCAAAGTGATACGTCATATCTGGTACAACCGTAGTGTACAGTGACATAAAACAACACTTTTTTTACTGTAATCGATTGAATATCAGTTGCCTGCCTACAGGCGTGTGTGTGAGGCCTACAGCGCCTACTCTGCCAACTTTTGCCAGTGCACAGTGACACTCATATCTGCTGCAATCTAGTGTACAGTGAAATAAAAGAACCCTTTTTTTCTGTAATCGATTGAATATCAGTTGCCTGCCTACAGGCGTGTGTGTGAGGCCTACAGCGCCTACTCTGCCAACTTTTGCCAGTGCACAGTGACACTCATATCTGGTGCAACCAAGTGTACAGTAAAATAAAAGAACCCTTTTTTTACTGTAATCGATTGAATATCAGTTGCCTGCCTACAGGCGTGTGTGTGAGGCCTATTGCATCTACTCTGCCAACTTTTGCCAGTGCAAAGTGATACGTCATATCTGGTACAACCGTAGTGTACAGTGACATAAAACAACACTTTTTTGACTGTAATCGATTGAATATCAGTTGCCTGCCTACAGGCGTGTGTGTGAGGCCTATTGCATCTACTCTGCCAACTTTTGCCAGTGCACAGTGACACTCATATCTGCTGCAATCTAGTGTACAGTGAAATAAAAGAACCCTTTTTTTCTGTAATCGATTGAATATCAGTTGCCTGCCTACAGGCGTGTGTGTGAGGCCTATTGCATCTACTCTGCCAACTTTTGCCAGTGCACAGTGACACTCATATCTGGTGCAACCTAGTGTACAGTGTCATTTAAGAACCCTTTTTTTACTGTAATCGATTGAATATCAGTTGCCTGCCTACAGGCGTGTGTGAGGCCTATTGCATCTACTCTGCCAACTTTTGCTAGTGACAGTGACACTCATATCTGGTGCAATCTAGTGTACAGTGAAATAAAAGAACCCTTTTTTTTACTGTAATCGATTGAATATCAGTTGCCTGCCTACAGGCGTGTGTGTGAGGCCTATTGCATCTACTCTGCCAAATTTTGCAAGTGCACAGTGACACTCATATCTGGTGAAGCCTAGTGTACAGTGACATTTAAGAACCCTTTTTTGACTGTAATTGATTGGATATCAGTTGCCTGCCTACAGGCGTGTGTGTGAGGCCTATTGCATCTACTCTGCCAAATTTTGCAAGTGCACAGTGACACTCATATCTGGTGAAGCCTAGTGTACAGTGACATTTAAGAACCCTTTTTTGACTGTAATTGATTGGATATCAGTTGCCTGCCTACAGGCGTGTGTGTGAGGCCTATTGCATCTACTCTGCCAACTTTTGCCAGTGCACAGTGACACTCATATCTGGTGCAATCTAGTGTACAGTGAAATAAAAGTACCCTTTTTTTCTATAATCGATTGAAAATCAGTTGCCTGCCTACAGGCGTGTGTGTGAGGCCTATTGCATCTACTCTGCCAACTTTTGCCAGTGCACAGTGACACTCATATCTGGTGCAATCTAGTGTACAGTGAAATAAAAGAACCCTTTTTTTTACTGTAATCGATTGAATATCAGTTGCCTGCCTACAGGCGTGTGTGTGAGGCCTATTGCATCTACTCTTCCAAATTTTGCAAGTGCAACGTGACACTCATATCTGGTGCAACCTAGTGTACAGTGACATTTAAGAACCCTTTTTTGACTGTAATTGATTGGATATCAGTTGCCTGCCTACAGGCGTGTGTGTGAGGCCTATTGCATCTACTCTGCCAACTTTTGCCAGTGCACAGTGACACTCATATCTGGTGCAATCTAGTGTACAGTGAAATAAAAGAACCCTTTTTTTCTATAATCGATTGAATATCAGTTGCCTGCCTACAGGCGTGTGTGTGAGGCCTATTGCATCTACTCTGCCAACTTTTGCCAGTGCACAGTGACACTCATATCTGGTGCAATCTAGTGTACAGTGAAATAAAAGAACCCTTTTTTTACTGTAATCGATTGAATATCAGTTGCCTGCCTACAGGAGTGTGTGTGAGGCCTATTGCATCTACTCTGCCAACTTTTGCCAGTGACAGTGACACTCATATCTGGTGCAATCTAGTGTACAGTGAAATAAAAGAACCCTTTTTTTACTGTAATCGATTGAATATCAGTTGCCTGCCTACAGGCGTGTATGTGAGGCCTATTGCATCTACTCTGCCAAATTTTGCAAGTGCAAAGTGACACTCATATCTGGTGCAACCTAGTGTACAGTGACATTTAAGAACCCTTTTTTGACTGTAATTGATTGAATAACAGTTGCCTGCCTACAGGCGTGTGTGTGAGGCCTATTGCATCTACTCTGCCAACTTTTGCCAGTGCACAGTGACACTCATATCTGGTACAATCTAGTGTACAGTGAAATAAAAGAACCCTTTGTTTACTGTAATCGATTGAATATCAGTTGCCTGCCTACAGGCGTGTGTGTGAGGCCTATTGCATCTACTCTGCCAAATTTTGCCAGTGCAAAGTGATACGTCATATCTGGTACAATCGTAGTGTACAGTGACATAAAACAACACTTTTTTTTACTGTAATCGATTGAATATCAGTTGCCTGCCTACAGGCGTGTGTGTGAGGCCTATTGCATTTACTCTGCCAACTTTTGCCAGTGCACAGTGACACTCATATCTGGTGCAATCTAGTGTACAGTGAAATAAAAGAACCCTTTTTTTACTGTAATCGATTGAATATCAGTTGCCTGCCTACAGGCGTGTGTGTGAGGCCTATTGCATCTACTCTGCCAACTTTTGCCAGTGACAGTGACACTCATATCTGGTGCAATCTAGTGTACAGTGAAATAAAAGAACCCTTTTTTTTACTGTAATCGATTGAATATCAGTTGCCTGCCTACAGGCGTGTGTGTGAGGCCTATTGCATCTTCTCTGCCAAATTTTGCAAGTGCACAGTGACACTCATATCTGGTGAAGCCTAGTGTACAGTGACATTTAAGAACCCTTTTTTGACTGTAATTGATTGAATATCAGTTGCCTGCCTACAGGCGTGTGTGTGAGGCCTATTGCATCTACTCTGCCAACTTTTGCCAGTGCACAGTGACACTCATATCTGGTGCAATCTAGTGTACAGTGAAATAAAAGAACCCTTTTTTTCTGTAATCGATTGAATATCAGTTGCCTGCCTACAGGCGTGTGTGTGAGGCCTATTGCATCTACTCTGCCAACTTTTGCCAGTGCACAGTGACACTCATATCTGGTGCAATCTAGTGTACAGTGAAATAAAAGAACCCTTTTTTTACTGTAATCGATTGAATATCAGTTGCCTGCCTACAGGCGTGTGTGTGAGGCCTATTTCATCTACTCTGCCAACTTTTGCCAGTGACAGTGACACTCATATCTGGTGCAATCTAGTGTACAGTGAAATAAAAGAACCCTTTTTTTACTGTAATCGATTGAATATCAGTTGCCTGCCTACAGGCGTGTATGTGAGGCCTATTGCATCTACTCTGCCAAATTTTGCAAGTGCAAAGTGACACTCATATCTGGTGCAATCTAGTGTACAGTGACATTTAAGAACCCTTTTTTGACTGTAATTGATTGAATATCAGTTGCCTGCCTACAGGCGTGTGTGTGAGGCCTATTGCATCTACTCTGCCAACTTTTGCCAGTGCACAGTGACACTCATATCTGGTGCAATCTAGTGTACAGTGAAATAAAAGAACCCTTTTTTTACTGTAATCGATTGAATATCAGTTGCCTGCCTACAGGCGTGTGTGTGAGGCCTGGTGCATCTACTCTGCCAACTTTTGCCAGTGCAAAGTGATACGTCATATCTGGTACAACCGTAGTGTACAGTGACATAAACAAAACTTTTTTGACTGTAATCGATTGAATATCAGTTGCCTGCCTACAGGCGTGTGTGTGAGGCCTACAGCGCCTACTCTGCCAACTTTTGCCAGTGCACAGTGACACTCATATCTGGTGCAACCAAGTGTACAGTAAAATAAAAGAACCCTTTTTTTACTGTAATCGATTGAATATCAGTTGCCTGCCTACAGGCGTGTGTGTGAGGCCTATTGCATCTACTCTGCCAACTTTTTCCAGTGCAAAGTGATACGTCATATCTGGTACAACCGTAGTGTACAGTGACAAAAACAACACTTTTTTGACTGTAATCGATTGAATATCAGTTGCCTGCCTACAGGCGTGTGTGTGAGGCCTACAGCGCCTACTCTGCCAACTTTTGCCAGTGCACAGTGACACTCATATCTGGTGCAATCTAGTGTACAGTGAAATAAAAGAACCCTTTTTTTCTGTAATCGATTGAATATCAGTTGCCTGCCTACAGGCGTGTATGTGAGGCCTATTGCATCTACTCTGCCAAATTTTGCAAGTGCAAAGTGACACTCATATCTGGTCCATCTAGTGTACAGTGACATTTAAGAACCCTTTTTTGATTGTAATTGATTGAATATCAGTTGCCTGCCTACAGGCGTGTGTGTGAGGCCTATTGCATCTACTCTGCCAACTTTTGCTAGTGACAGTGACACTCATATCTGGTGCAATCTAGTGTACAGTGAAATAAAAGAACCCTTTTTTTACTGTAATCGATTGAATATCAGTTGCCTGCCTACAGGCGTGTATGTGAGGCCTATTGCATCTACTCTGCCAAATTTTGCAAGTGCAAAGTGACACTCATATCTGGTGCAATCTAGTGTACAGTGACATTTAAGAACCCTTTTTTGATTGTAATTGATTGAATATCAGTTGCCTGCCTACAGGCGTGTGTGTGAGGCCTATTGCATCTACTCTGCCAACTTTTGCCAGTGCACAGTGACACTCATATCTGGTGCAATCTAGTGTACAGTGAAATAAAAGAACCCTTTTTTTACTGTAATCGATTGAATATCAGTTGCCTGCCTACGGGCGTGTGTGTGAGGCCTGGTGCATCTACTCTGCCAACTTTTGCCAGTGCAAAGTGATACGTCATATCTGGTACAACCGTAGTGTACAGTGACATAAACAAAACTTTTTTGACTGTAATCGATTGAATATCAGTTGCCTGCCTACAGGCGTGTGTGTGAGGCCTACAGCGCCTACTCTGCCAACTTTTGCCAGTGCACAGTGACACTCATATCTGGTGCAACCAAGTGTACAGTAAAATAAAAGAACCCTTTTTTTACTGTAATCGATTGAATATCAGTTGCCTGCCTACAGGCGTGTGTGTGAGGCCTATTGCATCTACTCTGCCAACTTTTGCCAGTGCAAAGTGATACGTCATATCTGGTACAACCGTAGTGTACAGTGACATAAACAACACTTTTTTGACTGTAATCGATTGAATATCAGTTGCCTGCCTACAGGCGTGTGTGTGAGGCCTACAGCGCCTACTCTGCCAACTTTTGCCAGTGCACAGTGACACTCATATCTGCTGCAATCTAGTGTACAGTGAAATAAAAGAACCCTTTTTTTCTGTAATCGATTGAATATCAGTTGCCTGCCTACAGGCGTGTATGTGAGGCCTATTGCATCTACTCTGCCAAATTTTGCAAGTGCAAAGTGACACTCATATCTGGTGCAATCTAGTGTACAGTGACATTTAAGAACCCTTTTTTGATTGTAATTGATTGAATATCAGTTGCCTGCCTACAGGCGTGTGTGTGAGGCCTATTGCATCTACTCTGCCAACTTTTGCCAGTGCACAGTGACACTCATATCTGGTGCAATCTAGTGTACAGTGAAATAAAAGAACCCTTTTTTTACTGTAATCGATTGAATATCAGTTGCCTGCCTACAGGCGTGTGTGTGAGGCCTGGTGCATCTACTCTGCCAACTTTTGCCAGTGCAAAGTGATACGTCATATCTGGTACAACCGTAGTGTACAGTGACATAAACAAAACTTTTTTGACTGTAATCGATTGAATATCAGTTGCCTGCCTACAGGCGTGTGTGTGAGGCCTACAGCGCCTACTCTGCCAACTTTTGCCAGTGCACAGTGACACTCATATCTGGTGCAACCAAGTGTACAGTAAAATAAAAGAACCCTATTTTTACTGTAATCGATTGAATATCAGTTGCCTGCCTACAGGCGTGTGTGTGAGGCCTATTGCATCTACTCTGCCAACTTTTGCCAGTGCAAAGTGATACGTCATATCTGGTACAACCGTAGTGTACAGTGACATAAACAACACTTTTTTGACTGTAATCGATTAAATATCAGTTGCCTGCCTACAGGCGTGTGTGTGAGGCCTACAGCGCCTACTCTGCCAACTTTTGCCAGTGCACAGTGACACTCATATCTGCTGCAATCTAGTGTACAGTGAAATAAAAGAACCCTTTTTTTCTGTAATCGATTGAATATCAGTTGCCTGCCTACAGGCGTGTGTGTGAGGCCTATTGCATCTACTCTGCCAACTTTTGCCAGTACACAGTGGCACTCAAATCTGGTGCAACCTAGTGTACAGTGACATTTAAGAACCCTTTTTTTACTGTAATCGATTGAATATCAGTTGCCTGCCTACAGGCGTGTGTGAGGCCTATTGCATCTACTCTGCCAACTTTTGCCAGTGACAGTGACACTCATATCTGGTGCAATCTAGTGTACAGTGAAATAAAAGAACCCTTTTTTTACTGTAATCGATTGAATATCAGTTGCCTGCCTACAGGCGTGTGTGTGAGGACTATTGCATCTACTCTGCCAAATTTTGCAAGTGCACAGTGACACTCATATCTGGTGAAACCTAGTGTACAGTGACATTTAAGAACCCTTTTTTGACTGTAATTGATTGAATATCAGTTGCCTGCCTACAGGCGTGTGTGTGAGGCCTATTGCATTTACTCTGCCAACTTTTGCCAGTGCACAGTGACACTCATATCTGGTGCAATCTAGTGTACAGTGAAATAAAAGAACCCTTTTTTTCTGTAATCGATTGAATATCAGTTGCCTGCCTACAGGCGTGTGTGTGAGGCCTATTGCATCTACTCTGCCAACTTTTGCCAGTGCACAGTGACACTCATATCTGGTGCAATCTAGTGTACAGTGAAATAAAAGAACCCTTTTTTTACTGTAATCGATTGAATATCAGTTGCCTGCCTACAGGCGTGTGTGAGGCCTATTGCATCTACTCTGCCAACTTTTGCCAGTGACAGTGACACTCATATCTGGTGCAATCTAGGGTACAGTGAAATAAAAGAACCCTTTTTTTACTGTAATCGATTGAATATCAGTTGCCTGCCTACAGGCGTGTGTGTGAGGCCTATTGCATCTACTCTGCCAAATTTTGCAAGTGCATAGTGACACTCATATCTGGTGCAACCTAGTGTACAGTGACATTTAAGAACCCTTTTTTGACTGTAATTGATTGAATATCAGTTGCCTGCCTACAGGCGTGTGTGTGAGGCCTATTGCATCTACTCTGCCAACTTTTGCCAGTGCACAGTGACACTCATATCTGGTGCAATCTAGTGTACAGTGAAATAAAAGAACCCTTTTTTTACTGTAATCGATTGAATATCAGTTGCCTGCCTACAGGCGTGTGTGTGAGGCCTATTGCATCTACTCTGCCAACTTTTGCCAGTGCAAAGTGATACGTCATATCTGGTACAACCGTAGTGTACAGTGACATAAACAACACTTTTTTGACTGTAATCGATTGAATATCAGTTGCCTGCCTACAGGCGTGTGTGTGAGGCCTACAGCGCCTACTCTGCCAACTTTTGCCAGTGCACAGTGACAGTCATATCTGGTGCAACCTAGTGTACAGTGAAATAAAAGAACCCCTTTTTGACTGTAATCGATTGAATATCAGTTGCCTGCCTACAGGCGTATGTGTGAGGCCTACAGCCCCTACTCTGGCAACTTTTGCCAGTGCACAGTGACACTCATATCTGGTGCAACCAAGTGTACAGTGAAATAAAAGAACCCTTTTTTTACTGTAATCGATTGAATATCAGTTGCCTGCCTGCAGGCGTGTGTGTGAGGCCTACAGCGCCTACTCTGCCAACTTTTGCCAGTGCACAGTGACACTCATATCTGGTGCAACCTAGTGTACAGTGAAATAAAAGAACCCTTTTTTGACTGTACTCGATTGAATATCAGTTGCCTGCCTACAGGCGTGTGTTTGAGGCCTACAGCGCCTACTCTGCCAACTTTTGCCAGTGCACAGTGACACTCATATCTGGTGCAACCTAGTGTACAGTGAAATAAAAGAACCCTTTTTTTTACTGTAATCGATTGAATATCAGTTGCCTGCCTACAAGCGTGTGTGTGAGGCCTACAGCGCCTACTCTGCCAACTTTTGCCAGTGCACAGTGACACTCATATCTGGTGTCACAGTAGCTTGCACGCATAGTACCACTAATCGAAAAAAAAATGACAGGCAGTGGCAGGCCACCCCGCAGGGGCCGTCGTGGTCGAGGTGCTGTGATTCCCTTTGGCCCTAGAATAATGCCAAGTTTTCAGAGGCAACGTACCCTGAACTTGAAAAGTTCTGAGGACAAGGTTGACTGGCTAACACAGGACACCCAATCTTCTACAGCTTCCGCTCGGAACCTAGACGCACCATCCTCCTTAGCTTCGGGCACCTCTCCAGTTAACACTCGCCTGCCTGCCGCCACTACCAACACTAGCACCACAGCCGCTTCACTTGATCCGTCAGCAGAGTTATTTACACATCCGTTGGAAGAAATGAGTGATGCACAAACATTAGTGCCAGAGGATGTAGATAACAGGCATATGTCCCAGTCAGGCAGCATTACACACATGGACGTACAGTCTGATGATGATGATGATGTTTTACCCGGTGCTACTTCCTTTGTTGAGTTGTCAGATACAAGTGAAGCGGTTGATGATGACGATGCGTCCGTGGGTGCCTGCTATAAGAGAAGAAGAACAGGAGGAAAGTTCAGATGGGGAGACAGAGAGGAGGAGGAGACGAGTTGGAAGCAGCGGGAGGTCGTCGAAAGTAGCTAGTGGCACAGTCAGACAGCATGCATTGGCACGCGGGGTCAGCCAGACAGCACGCCAGTCAACGCATGCTGTTACCACCACCAGAATGCCGTCATTGCAGAGCTCAGCAGTGTGGAAATTTTTTCGTCTGTCTGTCTGTGACAACAGTGATGCCATTTGCAACCTGTGCGAAAAGAAACTGAGTCGTGGGAAGTCCAACACCCACCTAGGTACAACTTCTTTGCGAAGGCACATGATGTCACATCACAAACGCCTATGGGATCAACACATGAGTACAAGCAGCACACTAAGTCAAAGCCGCCATCCTCCTCCTGGTCCAGCATCTTCATCCACGTCAACCACTGCTGCCCTGCTCCCCCCTCTCAACCATCCGCCACTCCGTGTCTCGCCATGAGCAGTCCCTGCTCATCTGCCCACAGTCAGGTGTCTGTCAAGGACATGTTTGAGCGTCAGAAGCCATTGTCACAAAGTCACCCCCTTGCCCGGCAACTGACAGCTGGCTTGTCTGAACTCTTAGCCCGCCAGCTTTTACCATACAAGCTGGTGGAGTCTGAGGCGTTCAAAAAATTTGTAGCTATTGGGACACCGCAGTGGAAGGTACCCGGCCGAAATTTCTTTGCACAAAAGGCAATCTCCAAACCTGTACTCGATTGTGCAAAAGGAAGTAAGGGCATCTCTGGCACAGTGTTGGGGCAAGGGTCCATCTGACCAAGGATACCTGGTCTGCAAAGCATGGTCAGGGCAGGTATATCACCTACACTGCGCATTGGGTAAGCCTGGTGACGGCTGCCAAGCATGGAATACGTGTCTCTGTGAGGAGTTGGTGACACCGCCACGACTTGCAGGCAGGCCTGCTGCCACCTCCTCTACTCCTCCTACTCCATCCTCTTCCATAACTTCCTCGGCTGAGTCCTCTTCTGCTGGTGCTATGTCTTGCTCCACATCAATGGCACCCCACCAGCTCCACAGGTACTATTCCACATCCCGGATACGGCAGTGTCACGCCGTCTTGGGTTTGACTTCCCTGAAAGCAGAGTCACACCGGACCAGCACTCCTGTCCGCCCTGAACACACAGGTGGATCAGTGGCTGACTCCGCACCAACTGGAGATCGGCAAAGTGGTTTATGACAACGGAAGAAATTTGTTGGTGGCATTGAATTTGGGCAAGTTGACACATGTGCCGTGCATGGCACATGTGTGTAATCTGATTGTACAACGCTTTGTGCATAAGCACCTAGGCTTACAGGACGTCCGGAAGCAGGCCAGGAAGGTGTGTGCCCATTTCAGGAGTTCCTACATGGCCATGGCGCACTTTACAGATATCCAGCAGCGAAACAACATGCCAGCGAGGCGCTTGATTTTAGACAGCCCGACACGTTGGAATTCAACACTCCTAATGTTCGACCGCCTGCTCCAACAAGAAAAGGCCGTTAACGAGTATTTGTATGACCGGGGTGCTAGGACAGCCTCTGCGGAGCTGGGGATTTTTTTGCCACGTTACTGGATGCTTATGCGCAATGCCTGTAGGCTTATGCGTCCTTTTGAGGAGGTGACAAACCTGGTCAGTCGCACACAGGGCACCATCAGCGACATCATACCATTTGTTTTCTTCCTGGAGCGTGCCCTGCGAAGAGTGCTGGATCAGGCCATAGATGAGCGTGAAGAGGAAGAGGAAGAGTTGTGGTCACCATCACCACCAGAAACAGCCTTATCATTATCGCTTGCTGGACTTGCGGCAACGCTGGAAGAGGATTGTGAGGAAGAGGAGTCAGAGGAGGAATGTGGCTTTGAGGAGGAGGAGGAAGACCAACCACAACAGGCATCCCAGGGTGCTCGTTGTCACCTATCTGGTACCAGTGGTGTTGTACGTGACTGGGGGGAAGAACATAACTTCAGTGAGATCACTGAGGACGAGGAACGGGACATGACTAGCTCGGCATCCAACCTTGTGCAAATGGGGTCTTTCATGCTGTCGTGTCTGTTGAGGGACCCTCGTATAAAAAGGATGAAGGAGAACGACCTGTACTGGGTGTCCATGCTACTAGCCCCCCGGTATAAGCAGAAAGTGCCTGAAATGTTACCGAATTACCACAAGTCGGAAAGGATGCAGCACTTCCAAAATAAATTAAAAAGTATGCTTTACACAGCGTTTAAGGGTGATGTCACAGCACAACGGCAATCAAGGAGAGGACGCTTTACAGACGTGTTGTTGATGGAGGACATGCAGAGCTTTTTAAGTCCTATGCATCGCCACAGCCCTTCGGGGTCCACCCTCAGAGAACGACTCGACTGTCAGGTAACAGACTACCTCGCCATAACTACAGATATCGACACTATGAGGAACGATGAACCCCGTGACTACTGGGTGTGCATGCTTGCCCTGTGGCCTGAGCTATCCCAATTTGCCAAAGAACTTCTGTCCTGCCCCGCTTCAAGTGTCCTGTCAGAAAGGACTTCAGTGCAGCAGGAGGTTTTGTCACTGATAAGAGTAGTCGCCTAGGTCAAAAAAGTCTAGATTACCTCACCTTTATTAAGATGAATGAGGGATGGATCCCGAAGGGACTGACTGTGGGCGATACATTCGATTAAAAAAGGCCTGATAGATGAGCTGCCTTGAGCTAATAATGGTCCACACGCTGCTGTATTTTATCCCTGAATGCCGGATGACTTGCGTGACTTATCCGCCTTCAACTAGGGTTCAAGACGGAATGTTTTAGGGCACTTTCTGCCTGCCAAACTAACATCAATTTTTCTGGTCGCTGCAACAATACCTAATTTTTGCATTTAAATTATTTTATTGTCAGAAGGCGTACAGCATGTAATGAAAAATAAAACATTTTTGAACAGTCTTGCATAACAGTTGTGCAAAAATACATATTTACAATAAAGACATTTTGTGAAAGTTAGCTGGCTATTCCTTCTTATTTTTACTTTTTAGGTTAATAATTTTTCTTATTTTTTACTGTGATTGCAATTTAAGAGATACCTAAAACATGGTAAAACAGACTATAGTAAAGAGTATATCTGCAGGAAACACCAAAGTCCTATTAGCTATCATCCCTCCAGCAGTATTAGCTTATTATTTACAATATCTAACCTGGGTAATCACCCTTGGGTTACCCTAGGGCAGGCTTCAGTAAGCGACCTCTCCTTTCCTGGGATGATTTTGCCGCCGGTTGCTTCTGAAGGGTCTCCAGGGCTCCCCCACTCCTTCCCCCAGTGTCGCTTCAACCAGTAACAAATGTTTTATATTTGTAAAGCGACCCAATGATCCCCCTTGTTTATCTTTACAAATTTTGGAGAACCAATTTAAGACCGGTGTCCCCTGTTTCTGGGTCAGGGAGTGTGTGAAATGCCTCAGCCTACAGTAATTGTAATGTTCTGACAGCGGTAGCTCATGCTTGTCCCACAGTTCCTCATAGGTGAGCATCTGGCCCTTTACTAACCAGTCTCCCAGTCTATCTAGTTTCCTTGACCTCCACCAGTGTTGTGACGTTGTGCTCATGTGTTTCGGGGCTTGAGGGTGGTCAAGAATTGGGGTCATTTGGGAGGATCCAGGGAACAAACCCATGTGTTTCTTGGCCCATTTCCAGTATGATAGTGAGTGTCTGATTAGGGGGTTTGGCGAGTTTTTAAGGCTCTGAGGCAATTCTGATAGCCAAGCCACGTTGTCCCAGGTTAAGGGCCTTAAAGTGTGGTTCTCTAAATACACCCAGGCCGGTTGATGACATATAGAATGTGCTATTGGGAGGAAAGATAGGTGACGTAACAGGTATTAAACTGATAGGAATAAATAGTACAACTGAAAACACCACTCCTATCTGGTGGCACCTTAGATTGCACGAGCAGTGCCCCAAATTCGAAGTAGGAGGTCCGACCAAGCATCTTTTTCCATCTCCCTGTTCCAAAAATCCATGCCATATACACGTCCCCTGATAGGTGACGTAACAGGTATTAAACTGATAGGAATAAATAGTACAACTTAATACACCACTCCTATCTGGTGGCACCTTAGATTGCACGCACAGTGCCCCAAATTCGAAGTGGGAGGACCGACCAAGCATCTTTTTCCATCTCCCTGTTCCAAAAATCCATGCCATATACACGTCCCCTGATAGGTGACGTAACAGGTATTAAAATGATAGGAATAAATAGTACAACTTAATACACCACTCCTATCTGGTGGCACATTACATTGCACGTGCAGTGCCCCAAATTCGAAGTAGGAGGTCCGACCAAGCATCTTTTTCCATCTCCCTGTTCCAAAAATCCATGCCATAAACACGTCCCCTGATAGGTGACGTAACAGGTATTAAACTGATAGGAATAAATAGTACAACTTAATACACCACTCCTATCTGGTGGTACATTACATTGCATGTGCAGTGCCCCAAATTTGAAGTGGGAGGACCGACCAAGCATCTTCTTCCATCTCCCTGTTCCAAAAATCCATGCCATATGCACGTCCCCTGATAGGTGACGTAAGAGGTATTAAACTGATAGAAATAAATAGTACAACTGAACACACCACTCCTATCTGGTGGCACCTTAGATTGCAACCGCAGTGCCCCAAATTCGAAGTGGGAGGACCGACCAAGCATCTTTTTCCATCTCCCTGTTCCAAAAATCCATGCCATATACACGTCCCCTGATAGATGACGTAACAGGTATTAAACTGATAGGAATAAATAGTACAACTTATTACACCACTCCTATCTGGTGGCACATTACATTGCAAGTGCAGTGCCCCAAATTCGAAGTAGGAGGTCCGACCAAGCATCTTTTTCCATCTCCCTGTTCCAAAAATCAATGCCATACACACGTCCCCTAATAGTGGATGTAACAGGGATTAAACCGATAGGAATAGTACTACTTAACAGTACACACCTTATAATAACGCAGACAGAGGCAACGCAGAGAGAGGAGTCTGAAGAAGAGGAGTCAGAGGAGGAAGGTGGCTTTGAGGAGGTGGAAGACCAAACACAGCAGGCGTCCCAGGGGGCTTGTTGTCACCTTTCGGGGACCCTTGGTGGCTGGGTGGAGGAAGAGACCTTCAATGACATCAGTGAGGACAAGGAACGGGACATGGCTATCTTGATATACACCTTGTGCAAATGGGGAGTTTGCGGTTGTGCAAAGGGACTGTTTGCGGTTGTTTGTGGTGCATTAAACGGGGAGATTGGTCTCTTACTGTGAAGCGGGTGTAACCCTTACACTACCTGATCGATACAACATCATACCTGATGTTTTAAAGCATGTTATTCCAAACAATTTAGGAATGTTAGGTGATTTATGCCCTTTATGGCTTAAAACCAGACTCTGCGTCAACTATGTAATTTTCCGTGGGAGTTTTGCCATGGATCCCCCTCCGGAATGCCACAGTCAAGGTGTTAGTCCCCTTGAAACAACTTTCCCATCACTATTGTGGCCAGAAAGAGTCCCTGTGGGTTTTGAAATTCGCCTGCCCAATGAAGTCTATGGCGGTTCGCCGATGTTCACTATCTGCTAATAATTATTAATCTTAATAGTGTGGAGATAAAATTACCCTTCAGATGCAATCATTTTTAGAGAGCTCCTAGGCATTTATCATAAATTACTGAGGACAATGTATACTTCCTCTATGTTTTAGGCAGTTTTGCACTAGAAAGTTTCTGTGTCCTCATTTCAAGATAGAAAGTCCATACTTGTATTGTTGTTGGGAGATTCCAGTAATATGTAGTATCTAAGCAATTACTTTTTTGAGGTGTGACATCAGCACACACTATGGAATAATTACCCCTATTTCACATGTACCTTTTTTAATAATGTAAATAAATAAATAAAAAATATATTAATCTAAAACACTCTGAATGTTGTAGTTAATTAATTCAATTCATAGATACAGTTGTGCTCAAAAGTGTGCATACCCTGGCAGAAATTGTGACATTTTGGCATTTATTTTGAAAATATGACTTGTCATGCAAACAAAATGTATTTTATTGAAGAATAGTGATCATATGAAGCCATTTATTATTACATAGATGTTTGGCTCCTTTTTAAATCATAATGATAACAGAAATCATCCAAATGGCCCTGATCAAAAGTTTACATACCCTTGAATGATTGGCCTTGTTACAGACACACAAGGTGACACACACAGGTTCTAATGACATTTAAAGGTTAATGTCCCACACCTGTGGTTTTTTAAATTGCAATTAGTGTCTGTGTATAAATTGTAAATGAGTTTGTTCGCTCTCAGGTCGATGCACTGAACATGCTAGATAGTGAGCTATGGGAAGCAGAAAAGAACTGTCAAAAGACTTGCGTAACAAGGTAATGAAACTTTATAAAAATGGAAAAGGATATAAAAAGATATCCAAAGCCTTGAAACTGCCAGTCAGTACTGTTCAATCCCTTATTATGAAGTGGAAAATTCGGAGATCTCTTCATACCAAGCCAAGGTCATGTAGACCAAGAAAGATTTTAGCCACAACTACTAGAATAATTGTTCGGAATACAAAGAATAACCCACAGGTAACCTCAGGAGAAATACAGGCTGCTCTGGAAAAAGATGTGATTGATTCAAGGAGCACCTTACAACGATACATGAACAAAAATGAGCTGCATGGTCGAGTTGCCAGAAAGAAGCCTTTACTGCACCAATGCCACAAAAAATCCTGGTTACAATATGCCTGACAACAGCTTGACACGTCTCGCAGCTTCTGGCACACTGTCATTTGGAGTGACAAGACCAAAATAGAGCTGTGTTTGGAGCGGGGTCAACAAGGCCTATAGTGAAAAGAATACCATCTCCACTGATGTTTTTTATGGTGGGGAGCTCGAAAGACACATAGAATCTTGTGAAAATTGATGGCAAGATGGATGCAGCATGTTATCAGAAAATACTGGATGTTTATTCAGGGTAAGGAAGCCATGGATAACACTAAGTTATTCTAGACATCATACAGTGCCTTGCAAAATTATTCACTCCCCTTGACTTATACCTATTGTGTTACATTACAGCCTTAAGTTCAATGCTTTGTTAATCTTAGCTATGGTGCAATCAATTACCTTAAGAAGTCACATTATTAATGAAATGATGTTCACCTGTGTGCAATCTAATTGTCACATGATCTGTCATTACATATACACACCTTTTTTTGAAAGGCCCCTGAGGCAAAAAAGCCTCTAAGCAAGAGGCAACACTAACCAAACACTGCCAAGAAGACCAAGGAATTCTCCAAACAAGTAAGGGACAATGTTGTTGAGAAGTACAAGTCAGGGTTAGGTTGTAAAAAAATATCCAAATATTTGATGTTCCCCAGGAGCACCATTATAATCAAATGGAAAGAACATGGCACAACAGCAAACCTGCCAAGAGAGGGCTGTCCACCAAAACTCACGGACCGGGCAAGGAGGGCATTAGTAAGATAGGCAGCACAGAGACCTAAGGTAACCCTGGAGGAACTACAGAGTTCCACAGCAGAGACTGGAGTATCTGTACATAGGACGACAATAAGCCGTACGCTCCATAGAGTTGGGCTTTATGGCAGAGTGGCCAGAAGCAAGCCATTACTTTCAGCAAAAAACAAAATGGCACATTTTGAGTTTGCGAAAAGGCATGTGGGAGACTCCCAAAATGTATGGGAGGAAGGTGCACTGGTCTGATGAGACTAAAATTTAACTTTTCAGCAATCAAAGAAAACGCTATGTCTGGCGCAAACCCAACACATCACATCACCCAGAGAACACCATCCTCACAGTGAAACATGGTGGTGGTAGCATCATGCTGTGGGGATGTTTTTCAGCAGCCGGGACTGGGAAACTGGTCAGAGTTGAGGGAAAGATGGATGGTGCTAAATACAGGGATATTCTTGAGCAAAACCTGTGCCACTCTATGCGTGATTTAAAGCTAGAACGGAGGTTCACCTTCCAGCAGGACAATGACCCCAAACACACTGCTAAAGCAACACTTGAGTGGTTTAAGGGGAAACATGTAACATGTGTTAGAATGGCCTAGTCAAAGCCCAGACCTCAATCCAATAGAAAATCTGTGGTCAGACTTAAAGATTGCTGTTCACAAGCGCAAACCATCCAACTTGAAGGAGCTGGAGCAGTTTTGCAAAAAGGAATCGGCAAAAATCCCAGTGGTAAGATGTGGCAAGCTCATAGAGACTTATCCAAAGCGACTTGGAGCTGTGATTGCAGCAAAAGGTGGCTCTACAAAGTATTGACTTAAGGGGGGTGAATAGTTCTGCATATTTACTTTTTCTGTTATTTTGCCCTATTTGTTGTTTGCTTCACAATAAATAAATAAAAATTCAAAGTTGTGGGCATGTTCTGTAAATTAAATGATGCAAATCCTCAAACAATCCATGTTAATTCCAGGTTGTGAGGCAACAAAACACGAAAAATGCCAAAGGGAGTGAATATTATGCAATGCACTGTAGGAAAATTAAATTATTATTAAATTATTGTTATCAGGTTTGATGAAGCAGCTTATTGAATATTTCTGTATTCCACAAAAGCCTTCTTCTTTCATTAATTCAAAAGCAAATGTAAAATCTAATCCAGTATTGCTTCTGATTTGATAAACTTGTCACTCTAAATAAAACATTTGTATAATAAAAAAAAAAGATATCACTTTATACTGCATTACTCTGATTATATTTACAGCTATACCTTTCCTACCAGACAAACGCTTCACTGACCATGACAAATATTGAAGCAAAATCTCAAGAAATGTTGATAATGTACCAGAAATGTCCTTAATCTTTAGGGTATTTATATATATATATATATATATATATATATATATATATATATGTTGAAGAGTGAAGCAGCCATTAATGTCCAGTAATTGAAATTGATAATGAATATTGCGGTATATTAAGATACCATTTGTACTGAACAATCGCCTTTTTTATATTGACGAGCGCACAATGCACTGCACACGTGCGTCTAACGTCCGCACTGAGCATTACTGAATATAGTTTCTGTAGTGCACATATGCTAGCCATCGTTACACACTATGGAAACAATATTAGTGATATTTTTCTCTACTGGATGGTTTTTGAAATTTTGTCTGAGTATTTTGATGTCTAGTTTTGGGATGGAATGATTATTTTGAGAAAAATGGTGTCGAACTGTAGTACAATAATTATCTTCATTGTGTTTTTTTTTGTAGAATGTCTGTGTAGGTTCATCCTAACAGAGGCAGAGCTACTTCCGGTGCAGGCGGTGTAAGGCACCAAGACCCCTGACCTCAGAGGGGCACTCGTGGCCTTCTTGCGGGTCCCCTGTGGCCCCTAGCGGCCCTCATGTGGCCCCTGTGCCCTGCTGTGCCCCCATGGATCTCATGCGGCCCCTGTGGATCTCCTGTGGCCCCTGCGGTTCCCATATGCCCCCGTGAAACATCTGTGGCCCCCTGCAGGTCCCCTGTGGCCCCCACAGAACCTCTGTGTCTCTGCAGAATATCTGTTGCCCCTGATGATCCCCTGTGCCTCATGCTGTCCCTGTGGCCCCTAGAGCCCACTGTGGCCCACATGTAACTCCTGTGGGCCCCCTGTGGTCCCTTACGGCCCACTGTGGCCCACCCCAGGCTCCATTGACCACCTGTACCACCTCCTGGCCAAGTGGCCCCCACAGCCCTTTGTGGTCCCCGCCAACCTCACGTGGGTCACCTGCAGCCTGTTTTGGCCCACTATGGCCCCCTACAGGGCCCAGCGGCCTCCTATGGCCCCTACAGCCCCTTATGGCCCCCATATACCTCCAGTGCGTCTCCTGCAGCACCTTTGGCTCACTGTAGCCCCCCACAGGCACCAGGGGCCTCCATCATGCTGTGTGTCCCCCACAGCTCTGTATGGCCCTTGTAGACATCCCGTGGGTCCCCTGTAGCCCCTTATGGCTAACTGTGGCTCCCCACCAGCCCTGTTACCCCCACAGCCCCTGCAGTCTTCCAGTTTGACCCCTGCAGCCCCTTATGGCCCACTGTGGTCCCCCCCCCACTGTGCACCCCGCAGGCCCTGTGGCACCCATGGCCCCTTCTGTCCCCCATTGACCACTTTTGGCCCCTCACAGACCTCTGTGGCCTACCTCTGCCAATTGTGGCCCCTTGAGGCCCCCTGGTTTCTTGCTGGCCCCAGCGGCCTCCTCGGACCTCTGTGGTCCCCCTTGGCCTCTGGCTTGCAGTGGACCCTTCTCCCCCCCAGGAAGTGGAGTGCAGCACCGGGCAGGTAAGAAAGTATTTATAGTACTATAATATATATAGATGTATATGTAAATGCGTACGTTTTATATATATATATATATATATATATATATATATATATATATATATATAAATATATACACACACACACATATATATATATATACACACACACACATATATATATAGATATATATATATATATATATTTATATACGCATACAGTATATATATATATATATATATATATATATGTTATATATATATGTACATTTATATATATAAATAAATATATATATATATATATATATATATACATATATACACAATACACAGACCCACATATTTATATATTTATATAATTATTTTTTATATATATTTTATATATATTTTATATATGTACTGCATTGATGTTGGAGGAGGTTCAGGAAGTGGCAAAACAAATTGTGGTGAGGGGGCCACATTTTTTATTTGCACCAGGGCCCCCTATGCACTAGCTCCGCCACTGCATCCTTAAGTTCAGTTTTTGGGTGATTTCCCCAATGTAACAATTTATTCACATATATTATATTGCATTATTTATTATGTACTTTTGTTACAAAATTTTAAGTGGAATTCTCTATAGAACAGGTGAACTTTCTATTCACTACCATATCCATTATAAATGGCACACTCAACTCGTCTGTATATAGGAAAACCACAGACAGATGCCTTTATAGCTCCAGTTTCAATCCCTCCCACACTAAACAAGACATAATCCATAGCCAAGCTATTAGATACCACCGTATATGCTCAAGCACTGGGGGGCCCATTTAAACTTTTGCATCAATTAACCCTTACATGCTGCAGCAGGGAAGTATACAAATTTACTAAAAGGTTGGGCATTTATATGCACTTGTTAATCCAGAGTAAGTGATCCAAATAAACATACTTTTTTGTGATATAACGAAATTGAAAATCTTTGCCAGCAGGTGCTGAATATTAAGTGCCATGTAATTGTATAGACAAACTTACACCTAGAGCAGTGCAGTGTGTGTGTGTGCGGGCGGGCGGGGAGTGGGGTGGCGGGGTACATTTAGTTAGCCCTCCCAAACATTCACACCTTATATACTGCACAATAAAAACCATGTATGTATAGATGGTGTTTTGCAGAAATGTTTGTATATATATAAAAAGCTGTACATTATTGTTGGTGTCCTTCTCTAATAGAGATCTTTTGCATTCACATCATACCCTGTAAAAATATTAATAACAAGTATATGTAAAACAGTACCAGTCAATGCCATGACTATATTAATCAAAGGACTTCTGTAGTTCAGGAAAAACCTCCCATGTTTGTGAAGTATGTAATACACTGACAACATTAGAATCTGTGTACAAAAGCATTTTAGAGAAAACCTTAAATACAGCAAACTGTATCATGGGCTTTGCTATCTTGACTGCTAGTTTATTTGTAGCCTGTTTTTTTTTCCTATGGGTCTTGTTCTTCTATTTACTCCTGTGGTTGATTGGCTATTCATAGAGCAACCTTTCAAAATAACTGAATGAATATGTCATCTGTATTCACGGTTCCTCCCATTCCTCCCAGTTGTCTAATCCTGTTAGGAACAAAAGCTTTCATCATCAAAGCAAAGCTGTATTTATTTTAAATCTCTAAAAACATTTTGCCTTTTTACCAGTGAAGTTCTTCATAAGAGCATACTATACATATGATACTAAACCATCAAGAAGTCCAGCCTTTCTTCCAAAAATAATAACCAATCTAAGATACCTATACAAGCAAGAAATTACAATGAAGAATGTGTTTTAGTCAAAATAATATTTTATATTACATTATAATAGAGAATCAGAAATGTAACTTTCAGCTCTGAAAAGACAAAAATACATATTTTGGAATGACAGTATGGTAGTTTAGCATTTAATTTAGTAAAACAGTCTCTGCAGTCTCAGACTGCTAATTACATGTTATGGCACAAAATGTCATGTGCATGTCAGACGCTCAAGAAGCTATGACAAAAGTTTACAGTATAAAAGGGGATACATTAAAACTAGTGCTGTGAGTCAGAGCAAAACTAGCTGGCTAGTAACCAAAAAAGATGCCAAGTTGCCAATCAGTGATGAGGAATAGTTGTAGGAACTGGGGGGGGGGACCCTCCAGATTAAATTAATAGGAGACACAGTATGGCTTTCCCATGAAAGTCATACTGGTTCCTGTCCTGGCAGTAGAGTTGAATTATCCCCCTCAGATTTTTTTTAGGCTCCTACGTTCTTGAGTAGGATCCTAATATATTAAACTATATAATGTTTTGTTCATCTTCATTGGTATCTATATATCTATCTATCTGTCTATCTATCTACCTATATAAATATATATATATATATATTTCTGTCAATCTATCTGTCAGTGAGAAAAAAATGAAATAAAAAAAAAAAAAGAACCCAAAAATGTGATGTTAAATTTTATTTTAGATGCAAACATTAATAGGAGTGGAAACCATAATCATACTTCTTAAATAAGTGTTAAAAACTCCAACTCCTTAAAGGGCCATTTACCTCACTGTCTGCATGGTGTGAAAGAGCACACAATTAAATGTTAAAAGTATCTAATTTTAAATTACTCTAATAATAGCTAAAAAATCTAAAATTTTAAGTCTGTTTATATACAGAGTTTAGCCTGCTCAATGGCTGTTCCATGAGTAAAACAGATATCCAAGCAAGTGGTGACGACAGTGATTGATAGCAGTTTTTCCCTGGTCTCAGGAGTGCAATGTCCAGTTGACCCACAACTGACCTGTTTAAGTGATTCCAGCACTCCATGATCTCCACAGAGAGATTTGTTAAGAGTTAACTTTTTTTTCTTTTGCTCACTACACAGAGCGGTAGCTGTGAGTCTGGCAGTGGGCAGTCAGTGACACATGTAAACACAGATTTTATTTTATGCACGTATTTCAAAAATTCTAAATGCATTTCAGCATGCTTTGAGGAGGTCTTTCCTATGATTTGGTTCAAATTGTGCTGAATTAAGTGGCCCTTTAAAGTAGTATTTACCAAATTAATATGGCAGCCCAATATTTTTTGGTGACAGAACTATATACCATCAAGACCCTAAAATCCATACACTTTTTTCTTTTTGAACCTCTAGTTACAACTAATGTACTTACATAGTCTTATGAACTCTATATGTTAAGATAAAAAAGTTTTTAATCAAATTTCTAATGCAATAAGGTGGATTTTTAAAGAGCAGGAAGCATTAGAGAAGAAAATGGAGTTTTTTTTTACTCCAAGACAGGACACAGAATACCCTCCCCAGTACGATTACTGTTGCTACACATTTTACTTTGTGTGTTATATTTCTGCAATTCTTAGGCAAAAAGCAGCTTATGTTTATGCAGCACCTCTCATAGAACATTTTATTTTTATTAATATCTAAAAATCCCTCTAATGATTATGTTGACACCTCCAGGGGTGTCTAAACAGGCATCTGATCCCCCCAATAAGCATGCAGCATAAGGGGAGCAATTTTAACCCACTACTTGCCTGATTTTCTTGCTCAGACAATCTCCTTGCAGCTTTTTGTCTCTATGTCATAGCACATATCAGTGATACACTATATATCCCAGGCTGCTTTGCACCTCAAACAGGAATCCCAGACCTTAATTGCAAAGTTTCAGCGAACCTGATTGGGCAAAAAAAAATATTTTACATTTGATGCTAATTTAGCCTAGGTTTGGGGGGTGTTACCCATAATTTGCAACTGTCAGACATTACAAGATATTTGTCTTACTTCAATGTAAGTGTTTAATTGTTTTTTGGGAATTTTTTCATGCAAAAAAATGTTTGCATACACCACTAATTCTCCTCTATCAGTTGCATTCATAATCATTCATTCACAATAATTAATAAATGATGTGGATGTACAAAAATACATTTGTTTCTCTATTCCAACATGTGGTACCTCATAAAATAAATAGATGGATACAAATATTTTGCTAATTAGAAACGTAAAACAAAATTATTTATCATGCCCAGGGGGCACTGGGGTCCTTGGGTAGTGATTCAATCAGCCTGTGCACTGGGAGAGCATGGGGCATTTGACAAGGAGTCCTTTCCAGGGCGAACATTGCATGGATTGCAGGAATATATTGACTGTATCTGGACTGTTATTTCACTGTGAGCAGGGTGGTCATAATTGTGGTAGCCCCTGGATGTATGGGTTAGGGTTGCCCTGCTGACATGTGTAGGTTTATATTAGTTACATAGTTACATAGTTATTGAGGTTGAAAAAAGACTTTCAGTCTATCAAGTTCAACCTTTTAAGATCTCCTCGGATCTGCAATATGCGGATTAGTTATGAATTAACTAGTTGTCAATCAATTGTTAATTCATTATTAATCAACAATTGATTTTTTTTTTATATAATTAATTGATCCAGATTAAGGCAAACAGAAAAAAAAAAAACAAGTGAAACTAAGCCAATCGTCTCAAAGGGAAAAAAAATTCCTTCCTGACCCCAGTTACTGGCGATCGGATTTCTCCCTGGATCAATACTCTCTCTCTTATTATCCAGGATAACCCTGAATTCCCCTTTTAATAAGAAATAAACCCAGTCCCCTTTTAAAGTTATCTATCAAATCCACTGTCACCACCTCCTCTGGTAGAAAATTCCACAGATAAACCACCCTTACTGTGAAGAACCCTTTTCTTTCTTTAATGTGGAATCTTTTTACTTCTAACCACAAGGGATGTCCTCTTTTCAGCTGAAAACCTCTTGGCGCAAAAAGCTCCCTTGACAAATCTTTATACTGACCCTGGATGTATTTATATAAGGTAATCATATCTCCTCTTATTTGGTTAGTCTTTCTTCATTACCCTTATTAGTTTTGTTGCACTTCTTTGTCTCATCTGCCATTTTGATGCCCATTCCTCAATTTTATGTAAATCCCTTTGGAGGGAAAGTACATCATTATCTGATTTAATTACCTTGCACAACTTTGTGTCATCAGTGTAAATGGAGACACTACTTTCCAGTCCCACCTAAGTCATTAATAAATATGTTAAAAAGGAGAGGACCTAATGCTGAACACTGAGGAACCCCACTTACCACATTAGTCCAATCTGAGTATGTTCCATTTACAACAACCCTTTGCTTCCTGTCTTTTAGCCAGCTCTCAATCCATGAGCAGATATTTACTGCAATTCCTGTATCCCTTAGTTTGCACAATAGTCTCCCATGTGGCACTGTATCAAAAGCCTTTGCAAAATCCAAAAAGACTACATCCACTGAGTTGCCTTGATCCAGGTTCCTACTAACCTCCTCATAGAAACTATTTAGATTTGTTTGACATGACCAATCCCTCATAGATCCATGTTGACTCCTACTTATAATCCTGACATATTCTTGTATAATATCCTTTATGAACCCTTCTAAAAGCTTCCCCACTACAGAAATGAGGCTCACTGGTCTATAATTCCCCAGATTTACTTGTGCTCCCTTTTTAAATATAGGTATCACATCTACTTTTCTCCAGTCATCTGGTAGAGACCTATGTTAAATGAATCTTGAAAAATTAAATATAATGGTTTGGCTATTACAGACCCCAGTTCCCTCAGTACCCTTGGATGTATTCCATGAGGACCCGGGGCTTTATTAACATTTATTTTTTCCAACCTCTTTTGGGTTACTTCCTGCGTTAACCAATTATCCAGTGAAGGCAGTGTAGCCCCATTATGTTGCAGTGTCCCAACCACTGGTAACTCCCTTGTATATACCGAAGAAAATAGCCTATTTTAGCTCATCTGCCTTTTCCTAGTCACTAATTTTGAGATGGCCTGTGTCACATTGTAATGTTCCTATAGCTTCCTTCCTCGCCTTCTTCCCATTAATATACTTAAAAATATTCTACGGTTAGTCTTACTCTCTTTTGCAATTCATTCTTCATTTTCTATTTTAGCCAGTCTAATAGCCCTTTGCAAGCCTTGTTGATGTCCTTGTACTCCCGTAAAGCAGTCTCTGTCCCCTTTTGCTGGAATAATTTAAATAGCTGTTTTTTACTCTGTGTCTTGATTTTAAATCATTGTTAAGCCACATTGGATGTGATTTACTCCTTTTACTTTTATTCCCACTTGGTATATGGTGATAAGTATGTATATTTAATAAGAATTTAAATGTTGTCCATTTATGTTCAGTATTTTTACCTATCGGTTTTACCTATCAGTCCCAGTCTATACTTTGTATTGCTGCCCTAAGACTGTTAAAATCTGCCCTTTAAAAATTAAGAATTTTTGTTGGCCCCTTAAAATGTTGTGTTTTTAATTCAATCTTAAATGAGACTGTGCTGTGATCACGGTTTCCAAAGCCCTATTTCAACATTTGATACTATATCACTATTATATGATGACTAAATCCAAAATAAGTTAATTTCTAGTAGGTTCGTGTATAACCTGGGCCAGATAATGATCTCTGAGTGTACTCAAAAACCTGCTCCTCTTAGCTGAACTGCTGGTCTCATTTATCCAGTTAATTTCAGGGTAATTCAAATCTCCCATTATTAGAACTTTCCCATGCTTAGCTGCATTTCCAATCAGTAACAATAACTGTATTTCCTTACTTTCAGCTATATTTGGGGGTTTATAGCATACTCCTACTAATATTCTTTTGGAATTTGCTGCTCCGCTATTTAACTCTACCCACAAACATTCAACATTATCACTAGTTCCACCATAAATATCTTCTCTGATAATAGGCTTAAATTCAGGCTTAACATACAGACAAATCCCTCCTCCTCTTTTATCATTGCCCCTATCTTTCCTAAATAGGTTATAACCATTCAGATTAACAGTCCAGTCATGAGACTCATCCCACCACGTTTGGGTAATGCCTATTAAATCCCATTTTTCATTAATTGCTAATAATTCTTACTCTCCCATTTTTCCTGGCAAGCTTCTGGCATTAGCAAGCATACATCTTAAATTATGAGTTTGTAGTTTTGAGGTGCCTGACACTATATGTGAGTTACTTAGTAATACCTCACTATTGACAATACTATCCCTCCCCCCATGTCCTCCCCTATGAGTTGTTAATTCATCCCTTATACCCTCTACACTTTCTACCCCATTACTTATATCTAGTCCATCCCCCACCGACTAGTTTAAAAACTCCTCCAGCCTTTCTACCATCCTATAACCTAGCACAAAAGCTCCCTATTTATTAAGGTGCAATCCATTCCTGCTATAGAGATTGTACCGAAGTGAGAAGTCAGCCCAGTGCTCTAAAAACCCAAACCCCACCTTAGTGCACCACATCTTTAGCCATGCATTAACCTCCCTAAGCTCCTTCTGCCTCTCTAGGCTAGCACGTGGCACTGGTAGTATCTCAGAAAATTCTACCTTGAAGGTCCTTGCCTTCAGCCTATTACCTAGTTCTTTAAAATCATTCTTTAGGACACTCCATCTTCCACTAACTTTGCCATTGGTACCAATATGTATCAAGACCGCCAGTTTATTTCCAGCCCGTCCCAATATTGTGTCTACCCGATCCACAACATGCCGAACTTGAGCACACAGGAGACAGCAAACTGTTGGATTACTGGTATCTGGGTGACAAATAACTCTGTCTACCTTCTAAATAATAGAGTCCCCTACCACCAAAACCTGTCTGTTGCTCTGCCTATGCTGCCCTCCCACTCCTCCAGTAGAACTGTTCTCCCGGCTTTTAGAGAGAACAGCTCTATCTGGCATTGCCATTCCTGAATGGACATCCCCAACAGTTTCACTCAATCTGGCAAATCTGTTGGTGTTTGCCAACTCAGAACTGGCCTGCCTCCTCCTGTTCCCTCTACTTGCCCTTCTAACTGTAACCCAACTACCTCCCTGGACATCCTCACTAGCCTCAGCTCCACCCTCCATGCTAGGCACAGCTAAACTGTGCTCAGTAGGCACCAACTCCCTTTCTAGTGGAATATCAGTAAGTGCTGCAATTCTCCTCTCCAGTTCTCCAATGTGAGCTTCCAGAGAGGAAACATGCTCACACCTCTCAAAGAGTTATGGACCCTGGATCATCTGTTCCAGTAGTGCATACAACATATCAAAAAACAAACAAATCTTAACATAGAAGAGAAAAGAGCTCTTAAAACCCTGCAGGGAGATACCAGTATAGTAATTAGAGAGGCGGACAAAGGGGGTGCAATAGTCATTCAGGATAGGGATACCTATGTAAAAGAGGCACTTAGACTTTTGGAGGATAGAGATACTTATACTATGCTGGAGCAAGATACCACAGATCTGTTTGTGACAATGTACAGAACATTGATTTATGAAGCCAAGAAGGACGGCATCCTCAATAATAAAGAATTTGTATATTTAAATATAGAATTTCCGAAAGTAGCGGTATTCTATCATTTACCTAAAATAAATAAGGATGAGGCGAATCCCCCTGGTAGACCTATAGTATCAGGAATTAACTCCTTGACTGAGAGACTATCAGAGTATGTTGACTATTTCTTAAAACCTATGGTAGGAAATTTACAGTCGTATATTAAAGACACTCCTCACCTCTTGGAAATAATGTCTAAACAAAAATGGAGTGAGGATTACTGTTGGATCTTGTACACAGCTATACCACAAGACTTTGGCATTGGGGCAGTAAAGGAATTCTTTGCTTCATATAACAATATTGAAAGGGGCCAACAAACTTTTATCACTGAGGCTATCCATTTCATTCTCAGCAAAAATTACTTTATCTTTGAAAACACTTATCAACAATGCACAGGGACAGCAATGGGGACACGGTTTGCTCCTAGTTTTACGAATTTATGTATGGGCCTCTGGGAGGACCTATATATTTGGAACGATCATCCCTTTAAAAATAATATAATTAGTTGGCATCGATATATAGATGACATAATTGTCATCTGGAAATCAAAAGATAAAATTGATATAAACGATAAACAAAGATTCCTTCAATATATCAATTGTAACAGTATGAATCTTAAGTTTACTATGAATACAGACCCAGACAGTCTTCCTTTCTTGAATGTTGTACTGATAGGTGACATTGATGGTTAAACATCATGTCTTTATACTAAACCAACGGATAGTAACGCTTACCTCCATGCTACAAGTGGCCATAAAAGGAATTGGATTAACAATATCCCTTATGGCCAGTTCCAGAGGGTTAGACGCAATTGCTCCAACCTCTTAGATTTTGAGAAGGAGAGTGCCTCCATGTCAAATAGATTTAGAGCAAGAGGATATAGAGATTACACTATAAGAGAGGCCTATATGAGAGCAAGGGACCTCAATAGAGAGGACCTTCTCAATACAAACAAGAAAAGAGACACAGACATACAATCTAAAGATACATGTAGATTCCTCACAAAATACAATCAAGCTCATGGGGAGATAGCCAGAATTTTTAAGAAACACTGGCATATTCTACAAGCGGACAACATCTTAAAAAAGACTCTCCCGACCAAACCGGTTATAACATTTAAGAAAAATCTAAACCTCAAAAAAATTCTGGCTCCTAGTGCGCTAAAAAGTTTCACAGGGAATCCACAACCTTTGAAAGGATGTTTCAAGTGCCACACCAAGAGTTGCAATACATGTAAATTTTTGAAGCCTTTCAATAAAGATACAGTTGTATCACAAAATTTGGGTTCAGAGTTCAAAATCAAAAGTGTTTTGAATTGTAAAAGTGATCATGTAGTGTACGTGATCACGTGCTTTTGTGGTAAACAATACACTGGCCGAACCACAAGACCTCTTAAGAGTAGCGATGTCGCGAACATAAAATTTTCGGTTCGCGAACCGAGAACGCGAACAGCCGCAAATGTTAGCGAACCGGCGATCCGCCATAGACTTCAATGGGCAGGCGAATTTTAAAACCCACAGGGACATTTTCTGGCCACAATAGTGATGGGAAAGTTGTTTCAACAGGACTAACACCTGGACTGTGGCTTGCTGGAGGGGGAACCATGGCAAAACTCCCACGGAAAATTACATAGTTGATGCAGAGTCTGGTTTTAAGCCATAAAGGGCATAAATTACCTAACATTCCTAAATTGTTTGGAATAACGTGCTTTAAAACATCAGGTATGATGTTGTATTGATCAGGTAGTGTAAGGGTTAGGCCCGCTTCACAGTGAAAGACCAAACTCCCCGTTTAACGCACCGCAAACAACCGCAAACAGTCCATTTGCACAACCGCAAACTCCCCATTTGCACAAGGTTGGATACCAAGCTAGCCATGTCCCGTCCTTGTCCTCACTGATGTCATTGAAGGTCTCTTCCTCCACCCAGCCACCAAGGGTCCCCGAAAGGTGACAACAAGCCCCCTGCTGTGTTTGGTCTTCCACCTCCTCAAAGCCACCTTCCTCCTCCGACTCCTCTTCTTCAGATTCCTCTCACTGCATTGCCTCTCGCTGCATTATTATAAGGTGTGTTAAGTAGTACTACTCTTATCAGTTTAATACTTGTTACGTCACCTATCAGGGACGTGTATAAGGCCTGGATTTTTAGAACAGGGAGATGGAAAAAGATGCTTTGTTGGTCGTATCACTTCAATTTTGGGGTACGGCACGTGCAATCAAAGGTGCCACCAGATAGGAATGGCGTGTTTGTAAGTACTACTCTTATCAGTTTAATACCTGTTACAGCACCTATCAGGGGGTGTGTATAAGGCCTGGATTTTTAGAACCGGGAGATGGAAAAAGATGCTTTGTTGGTCGTATCACTTCAATTTTGGGGCACGGCACGTGCAATCGAAGGTGCCACCATATAGGAGTGGCGTGTTTGTAAGTACTACTCTTATCAGTTTAATACCTGTTACAGCACCTATCAGGGGGTGTGTATAAGGCCTGGATTTTTAGAACCGGGAGATGGAAAAAGATGCTTTGTTGGTCGTATCACTTCAATTTTGGGGCACGGCACGTGCAATCAAAGGTGCCACCAGATAGGAGTGGCGTGTTTGTAAGTACTACTCTTATCAGTTTAATACCTGTTACAGCACCTATCAGGAGGCGTGTATAAGGCCTGGATTTTTGGAACCGGGAGATGGAAAAAGATACTTGGTTGGTCGTATCACTTCAAATTTGGGGCACGGCACGTGCAATCAAAGGTGCCACCAGATAGGAGTGGCGTGTTTGTAAGTACTACTCTTATCAGTTTAATACTTGTTAAGTCGCCTATCAGGGTGTGTGTATAAGGCCTGGATTTTTAGAACCAGGAGATGGAAAAAGATGCTTTGTTGGTCGTATCACTTCAATTTTGGGGCACGGCACGTGCAATCAAAGGTGCCACCAGATAGGAGTGGCGTGTTTGTAAGTATTACTCTTATCAGTTTAATACTTGTTACGTCACCTATCAGGGACGTGTATAAGGCCTGGATTTTTAGAACAGGGAGATGGAAAAAGATGCTTTGTTGGTCGTATCACTTCAATTTTGGGGTACGGCACGTGCAATCAAAGTTGCCACCAGATAGGAATGGCGTGTTTGTAAGTACTACTCTTATCAGTTTAATACCTGTTACAGCACCTATCAGGGGGTGTGTATAAGGCCTGGATTTTTAGAACCGGGAGATGGAAAAACATGCTTTGTTGGTCGTATCACTTCAATTTTGGGGCACGGCACGTGCAATCAAAGGTGCCACCAGATAGGAGTGGCGTGTTTGTAAGTATTACTCTTATCAGTTTAATACCTGTTACAGCACCTATCAGGAGGCGTGTATAAGGCCTGGATTTTTGGAACCGGGAGATGGAAAAAGATACTTGGTTGGTTGTATCACTTCAAATTTGGGGCACGGCACGTGCAATCAAAGGTGCCACCCGATAGGAGTGGCGTGTTTGTAAGTACTACTCTTATCAGTTTAATACTTGTTACATCACCTATCAGGGGGCGTGTATAAGGCCTGGATTTTTAGAACCAGGAGATGGAAAAAGATGCTTTGTTGGTCGTATCACTTCAATTTTGGGGCACGGCACGTGCAATCAAAGGTGCCACCAGATAGGAGTGGCGTGTTTGTAAGTACTACTCTTATCAGTTTAATACCTGTTACAGCACCTATCAGGGGGCGTGTATAAGGCCTGGATTTTTAGAACCGGGAGATGGAAAAAGATGCTTTGTTGGTTGTATCACTTCAAATTTGGGGCACGGCACGTGCAATCAAAGGTGCCACCCGATAGGAGTGGCGTGTTTGTAAGTACTACTCTTATCAGTTTAATACTTCTTACGTCACCTATCAGGGGGCGTGTATAAGGCCTGGATTTTTAGAACCGGGAGATGGAAAAAGATGCTTTGTTGGTCGTATCACTTCAATTTTGGGGCACGGCACGTGCAATCAAAGGTGCCACCAGATAGGAGTGGCGTGTTTGTAAGTACTACTCTTATCAGTTTAATACCTGTTACAGCACCTATCAGGGGGCGTGTATAAGGCCTGGATTTTTAGAACCGGGAGATGGAAAAAGATGCTTTGTTGGTCGTATCACTTCAATTTTGGGGCACGGCACGTGCAATCAAAGGTGCCACCAGATAGGAGTGGCGTGTTTGTAAGTACTACTCTTATCAGTTTAAAACCATTTACAGCACCTATCAGGAGGCGTGTATAAGGCCTGGATTTTTGGAACCGGGAGATGGAAAAAGATACTTGGTTGGTCGTATCACTTCAAATTTGGGGCACGGCACGTGCAATCAAAGGTGCCACCAGATAGGAGTGGCGTGTTTGTAAGTACTACTCTTATCAATTTAATACTTGTTACGTCACCTATCAGGGGGTGTGTATAAGGGCTGGATTTTTAGAACCGGGAGATGGAAAAAGATGCTTTGTTGGTCGTATCACTTCAATTTTGGGGCACGGCACGTGCAATCAAAGGTGCCACCATATAGGAGTGGCGTGTTTGTAAGTAATACTCTTATCAGTTTAATACTTGTTACGTCACTTATCAGGGCACGTGTATAAGGCCTGGATTTTTGGAACCGGGAGATGGAAAAAGATACTTGGTTGGTCGTATCACTTCAAATTTGGGGCACGGCACGTGCAATCAAAGGTGCCACCAGATAGGAGTGGCGTGTTTGTAAGTACTACTCTTATCAGTTTAATACTTGTTACATCACCTATCAGGGGGCGTGTATAAGGCCTGGATTTTTAGAACCAGGAGATGGAAAAAGATGCTTTGTTGGTCGTATCACTTCAATTTTGGGGCACGGCACGTGCAATCAAAGGTGCCACCAGATAGGAGTGGCGTGTTTGTAAGTACTACTCTTATTAGTTTAATACCTGTTACAGCACCTATCAGGGTGCGTGTATAAGGCCTGGATTTTTAGAACCGGGAGATGGAAAAAGATGCTTTGTTGGTCGTATCACTTCAATTTTGGGGCACGGCACGTGCAATCAAAGGTGCCACCATATAGGAGTGGCGTGTTTGTAAGTAATACTCTTATCAGTTTAATACTTGTTACGTCACCTATCAGGGCACGTGTATAAGGCCTGGATTTTTGGGACCGGGAGATGGAAAAAGATGCTTGGTTGGTCGTATCACTTCAAATTTGGGGCACTTTGTGACATTAGCTTCTTACGCTCAAACATGTCCTTTACAGGCACCTGACTATGGGCAGATGAGCAGGAACTGCTCAAGGCGAGAGACGGAGTGGCGGATGGTTGAGAGGGGGCAAGGAGGACAGCAGTGGTTGATGTGGCTGATGATGCTGGACCAGGAGGAGGATGGCGGCTTTGAGTTTGTGTGCTGCTTGTACTCATATGTTGGTCTGGAGTCACCCAAACATTATGTCTCAACCTGTAGAGGATAAGGGAACCAGGCTACTCTAGACCTCATTCATCATTACAGGTTTTGACAGATTGGTACTATGCGTGCAAGCTACTGTGACAACAGATATGAGTGGCACTGTGCACTTGCAGAAGTTATATCATCCTCATCATCCTCCCCTGTATCTCTTTACCCCCTCCCTCATCATCTTCCCCTGTATCTCTTTACTCCCTCCCTCATCATCCTCCCCTGTGTCTGTTTCCCCCCTCCCTCATCATCCTCCCCTGTGTCTCTTTCCCCCCTCCCTCATCATCCTCCCCGTGTCTCTTTTCCCCCTCCCTCATCATCTTCCCCTTTGTCTCTTCCCCCCCTCCCTGATCATCCTCCTCTGTGTCTCTTTGCCCCCTTCCTCATCACCCTCCCCTGTGTCTCATCCCCCCTCCCTCATCATCCTCCCCTCTATCTCTTTACCCCCTCCCTCATCATCCTCCCCTGTGTCTCTTTGCCCCCTTCCTCATCACCCTCCCCTGTGTCTCATCCCCCCTCCCTCATCATCCTCCCACCTCCCTCATCATCCTCCCCTGTATCTCTTTACCCCCTCCCTCATCATCCTCCCCTGTGTCTCTTCCCCCCCTCCCTCATCATCCTCCTCTGTGTCTCTTTCCCCCCTTCCTCATCACCCTCCCCTGTGTCTCATCCCCCCTCCCTCATCATCCTCCCACCTCCCTCATCATCCTCCCCTGTGTCTGTTTCCCTCCTCCCTCATCACCCTCCCCTGTGTCTCATCCCTCCTCCCTCATCATCCTCCCAACTCCCTCATCATCCTCCCCTGTATCTCTTTACCCCCTCCCTCATCATCCTCCCCTGTGTCTGTTTCCCCCCTCCCTCATCATCCTCCCCTGTGTCTCTTCCGCCCTCCCTCATCATCCCACCCCCTCCATTGATGATAAGGGGTGGAGAGACACAGGGATAAGTGTGAAGGGTGTTAGGGTAAGGGGTGTTATGGATAAGGGTGAGGGGGTTAGGTGTTAGGGTGAGGGGTGTTAGGGTTAGGGTGAGGGGTGTTAGGGATAAGTGTGAGGGGTGTTAGGGTTAGGGTGAGGGGTGTTAGGGATAGGTGTTAGGGTGAGGGGTGTTAGGGATAAGTGTGAGGGGTGTTAGGGTTAGGGTGAAGGGTGTTAGGGATAGGTGATAGGGTGAGGGGTGTTAGGGATAAGTGTGAGGGGTGTTAGGGTTAGGTGTTAGGGTTAGGTGTTAGGGATAAGTGTGAGGGGTGTTAGGGTTAGGGTGAGGGGTGTTAGGGATAGGTGTTAGGGTGAGGGGTGTTAGGGATAAGTGTGAGGGGTGTTAGGGTTAGGGTGAGGGGTGTTAGGGATAGGTGTTAGGGTGAGGGCTGTTAGGGATAAGTGTGAGGGGTGTTAGGGTTAGGTGTTAGGGTTAGGTTTTAAGGATAAGTGTGAGGGGTGTTAGGGTTAGGGTGAGTGGTGTTAGGGATAGGTGTTAGGGTGAGGGGTGTTAGGGATAAGTGTGAGGAGTGTTAGGGTTAGGGTGAGGGGTGTTAGGGTTAGGTGTTAGGGTTAGGTGTTAGGGATAAGTGTGAGGGGTGTTAGGGTTAGGGTGAGGGGTGTTAGGGATAGGTGTTAGGGTGAGGGGTGTTAGGGATAAGTGTTAGGGTGAGGGGTGTTAGGGATAAGTGTGAGGGGTGTTAGGGTGAGGGGTGTTAGGGATAAGTGTGAGGGGTGTTAGGCTGAGGGGTGTTAGGGATAAGTGTGAGGGGTGTTAGGGTAAGGGGTGTTAGGGATAAGGGTGAGGGGGTTAGGTGTTAGGGTGAGGGGTGTTAGGGATAAGTGTGATGGTGAGGGGGTGTTAGGGATAAGTGTGAGGGGTGTTAGGCTGAGGGGTGTTAGGGATAAGTGTGAGGGGTGTTAGGGTAAGGGGTGTTAGGGATAAGGGTGAGGGGGTTAGGTGTTAGGGTGAGGGGTGTTAGGGATAAGTGTGAGGGGTGTTAGGGTTAGGGTGAGGGGTGTTAGGGATAAGTGTGAGGGGTGCTAAGGTGAGGGGAGGATGATGATAAGGGGGGGAAGAGAGACAGGGGTTTTCCTTGCAGTAGAGATCAAAAGAGTCCTTCAGGACTGTATTGCACACTGTGTACAGTAGCCTAGCTATGGTTTTCCCTATTGATGCAGTATCACCTACACTCAGCCTCCTCTCAGTAAGACTGCAAGTTAGTTATGATTCCAAAATGGCTGCTGTCCATAAGTTAGAAGGCTCTGGAAGGGAGTGTATGCTGCTGATTGGCTGGAATGTGTCTGCTGACTGTGACATGCAGGGTCAAAGTTTGCTCAATGATAAAGTATAGGGGGCGGGTCGAATCTCGCATATGTTCGCAGTTCGCCGTGAACGCGAACATGCTATGTTCGCCGGGAACAGTTCGCCGGCGAACTATTCGGGACATCTCTACTTAAGAGACGATTCTATGAACATCTGTATAATGTGGAAAGGGGAGTTCTAACTAATGGCTTCTCTTCACACATTATACAGAAACATGGAAAGGGTATTGAAGGAATCACTATACAGGCAGTTTATCATATACCTCGAGACAAAAGAAGGGGGAATCGTACATTACTTCTAAGACAAAGAGAAACCTTTTGGATACATAAACTTAATACTCTGGAACCTTACAGTTTAAATTGAGATATAGATCTAGCAGGATTTTTAGACAAGTAACTGATATGTTCCTTTCTGTCCCCAGTACTTTATATGGTTCTTTTTGTCCCCTTTCATTCTCACTTTATCCTCTTAGGGAACACCCTCTCTATACTCTGTTATCCTGCACCTTCTTTAATAATAGTAGGCTTCTTTCGTGTGTATATATACCAATTTTTTTAATAAATGGGGATGGGATCCTTAATAGAGGAATTTCTGTACCTCTGGCTATCACATAGAGCAACTGTTTTGTATGTAGGTTTTTTTTTAGCTTTATGTATTATTTCCTTTATCTCTTCTAGTATCTAGTATTTTAGATTACACTCTAGGGAACTCACATCAGTTCATATATGACTCCATGGTTATAATTATAGGAACTACCAATTATCTTATAATTATTATATATTTTTATATATATTATATATCTTTTATATTTATTCATACGCAGGACGCTATGAACTGTGGGAAATAGGTGGTGACGTCGCTACGCACTCTGGGGGGACGGGGAGCGCGCCAAACCGGAGAGTGGAGCCAAGGACAGCTCCTATAAAGAAGAGAGGAGGTGGGTGGACATCTATAATCGTTCCTTATATATATCTTACACTATAGATATTTATTACAATTGATAAAGCTCAATAGATGAGTGAAACACGTTTGGGACTCTAGTAAAGACACTCTTGGTGTCTTGACTTTCTTTCTATTTCTTTTTCTTTTTATTTATTGCTTCAGAAGTGTATTATTTATTTATCTATTTGTTTATTTGAGTATTTTTTTATACATGGACACCCATATGGATTGATCGGTACCATTGGGTCTCTCAGCTATATCAATCAGTTGATTTTACCTGGATATCTATGGCCTCTCTGCTCTTTTGAATTTCTATACTATTAACAGAGGTTTTGGCCACGTACTCCGATACTTCACACTCTTTGGGCCTAGAACCCCTTAGTGAATGAAGGAAATCAGAGTTGATATTTCACAGATATCAAAAGGTGGGCCTTTATCCTCTGATAGAGCCTGTTGGCCAATATTTTATACCTGATATATACCAGGTTAATGCTGATTTTTGGACTAATGTGACCACCGTGTTCACTAAGACAGTCTGGTGGAAACCGCATTGATAACTTTCGTGGAAGATCAAAGTACTATCCTATGTGTAATTTTTGATACCTCTAACTAGAGGGTCCTACATGTGAGCGTCCAATTGTTACGCCTGATTGTTTGGAAATAAATCTATTGATCTGCACTAGGAATTGGTGTACGCTTTCCTTTTCCTTTTTTCCATTTTCTACAGTATGACTCTGTGGTGACCAGAGTTTTCGGAAATAGCTGCCCTACGATCCAAGGAGTCAGATCTATCAAGTGTATCCTCTCTTCATTCTACTAAGAACATCACAGAAGAAGACCCCCGAGATTCTACAGATAATACCTGAACTTTTATCGTCTCCTCTATCTGGACTCACTTAAGTATTTTTAGTATTTTTAGTACTTTTTAGTATTTTTAGTATTTGTAGTATTTTTTAGTATTTTTAGATTTGATTTTTTTCATTGATAATGCAATTTTTATGTAATTTTAGTGTATGAATATATATATATATATTTTATATTTTTTACATTATATTTTATTATATATACTTTTTACATACTTTGTACATATATATATATATTTTTTTTAACTTACATATGTATATATATATATATATATATATATATATATATATATTCTTGTTTTAGGTATTGGTCTTACGGATTTTTTATCTCTACGCTTTTAGGCGCTATAGTATTTACTAGGTTTCCGTACATAGGGAATTCTAGGTCTCCTTTTCTCGGAAAATAAACAAGAATAAAAAATAATATATTTGTATAAAGTTTTATAAAAAAAAATATCTATGTATATATTCTTTTTTTTCTTCCTTTTTTTTGCACTATAAATCTGCCCCCCCCGCCCTTTCTTTGAAGTCCCTTCTTTTATTTAAATTCCAACACTTTTACCAGAACTGCACTTATACTAGAAATGTTCGCAAGCTCACAAGTTCGCCCCTTCTCCTGTTTATATTGACTTCTGCCTACTCACCTGGACACAATTAGTGCACTCTGCAATGTACCAGCCTTTACTTGCAAGAAGTAAAATCCACTTACAAACAGCCCCAAAAAACTCACAAACCTTTATACTAGTTTAACATACCCACTCACCTGGACACAATTAGTGCACTCTGCAATTTATCACCCTTTACTTGCAAGAAGTAAAATCCATTGCCTGTAGTATAAGTATAACACTGATGACATATATGAACTGTTAAGTATGACTATCTCCGTATCATATTTGGCATCAAAATGACCAGTCTTCCTCAAGGAATAGTAAAGCATGTCGCCCAAATCTTCAGGGGACAGGGTCAGAATTATGAGGTAACAAACTAAAGGGGTTTGGGAAGACTTGGGAAGAAATTTAAATCAGGGAAGGGTGAAGAAGATTTTACTTTGCCATTATGGTAGCTTCCTGACAGGGGAAACTTAAAGTGTGAATCCCATACGGGCAGTGTTTAGAAAGGCAGCCATCAAGTGATTGACAGGTGGGTCACATGGATAGAAGGAGAATAATTGGGGATTGGTTAAAAGGACTATTGCTAAGAGGTGTGGCTTGATGGTGAGGGGTAAATTTGTGATTAATATACAGTGTTCAAGTGGTAATATATAATTTAAGTGTGTGCTCATTATTAAGGCAAGGGTTAACTCTATTCATAGTGGTTAATAATTCTACATCTACCTTAAAGACAAGTTACAAACAGTAACTCTGCTGCTCTGCCTGATAATTCCTGTGTCCCTATAATTGTCCTGATGATCCAATAATGGTCTGTTTCTATCGCTAGCAGGGATAATAACAAGAACCATTACATATTGCTGGGTGAGTCAGAACTAGGTTATGGTCAAGCCCAAATGAATTTTCAAAACATCAGATAACCCTAATTTAGTCAGAACACAACAATGTAACAGTGTATAAAAATAAAATAAAATATAACTTTTATTAGAACTTTAAAAACAGGGGGGAATTTAAAATCATGTATGGCAAGGAATATGACTGTTAGCCAAATTCCATTTTCCTCCAATAGTCTCTGATATAAGGTGTAATATAATGGATAATAGGGATTGTGTGAGATAAATACCTACCCACAATAGCCCAATATAACTGGTGTACTATTAACAAAAAATCTATCAATTTAAACACCACCTATATAGAATTGCAAAAATGCATAGAGTCAGGATGGATTCTCCAATGTATATTATAATACCGGAGTTTCACTTGATCGTGGACGTTTGTGCTATCCTGTCTCTTTAAGAGAGACTAGCATTCCAGAGCTGATGCATCTGTATACACCAGTAAGTATCATGTACTCCATGAGATCCTTAAGTGTTAAGCTCCGGTTAAATGTATCAGTCCTATTATGCTAATTTGAACTCTGCAACCAGGACAGTAATGGAGTTGTGATCTTGAGACTCACTGCTGTAGAATATAGGGGTATTATGAGTACTTTTACTCTCAAATTAACCTCTACAGTCCCTGCTGTCAAGGGTAGTTGGGGAATTGGCCGGCTAGAGACGCTTCTTTACAGCCTTGTGATGGCGCCCATGAAACTGTCCCTAACTAGTCTGGCGGTGGTATTGATTCTCAAGTAGCAGTTGTATGGAGGAATCTATCAAAGTCAGAGCTGCATGAAGACCCAACGCGCATTTCACCATCTGTCTGATGGATTCATCAAGGGAACTTCTTTATAGCGCCCACTATTATGATGTAAGTATAGGCCACACCTCCTTGAGTTAACTCTTTCCTCCAACAGAGGCTAGCTAGCGTGTCAGACTTAATTTAGGGTTACACAGGTAAATACATAATATGTGTTGAAAAATAAAAACTATGAAATACCTTATGTTCCATGCTGAATTTTATAGGGCCAATCCTACTTTGATATACACTCTTCTATGAAATTACTGAATCAACAGTTAATACTTTACTTTGAAAGATAAAACTAATCACTGTACTTTATTCTCGCCGCAAAGTATTTGTATACCGATGGTTTCTCTGATCATGGATAATGATAAACTATGAAAGTGCAATAATGTGTCCAATTCAAATGCTACAATTGTCTAATACCAAATATGCCCTGTTACTTTAGACACTATTGCTACTAAATTGGTAACTAAGGATTACCTTGATTAAAAAAAAGGCCAGTATGTGCTGAATAACTAAGCCTCTATTAAATACCATGGAAGGGTATATATGTTAATTCAAATCAAACAATGCTTATACAGTATATACTACAAACTCAATATTGGTAGATGCCCTCAGTTCCAAGCTAGTAGATAGCCTAATTACATTCTGAGACAAGAGGTATATCATGTTTTAAGGTACCATCAAGATAGAAGCTTAAGATAACAATAATATATAGAGAGAGACTTCAGGGCAACAAATGTAGATGGGAACGTATTCCTAGCATATATATGGTCTGGTGCTATCTCTGCTAGCAGGGATTATAACAAGAACCATCACATATTGCTGGGTGGTTCAAAACCAGGTTCTAGTCAAATCCAAATGAAGATGTAGTCGTGACACCATTATGAAAGGAACACTGCAATCATCAAATGCAATCTGCACCATCAGATAGAGGGTGGAACATCTTGTGGAAAGATTGTTTCATTTTTGTTTCATCTGATGAAGAATCTTAGAGGTTGTCATTTTTATTATTGTTTTATAGCACAGGAAGCACTCCCCAAAAAATCTACATAGACAATAAGGTACAGATTATATTTATCTGTATTAATAATATATTACATCTACCTTTATTCTATACTCACAGATTATCATGTGAATCAATGGACAAACACTTTTGTTTTTGGAAATGTAGGTTCAAGGTCTGCTTCTGCATTTTTCTTTTTACATTAATATTTTTATTTAGCTTAAGTAATTATTTTAAATTCATTAAAACTCCCCTATCTGTATATATATTCTCAATTTGATTTAATTTGGTTTCTAAAATGGTTTTAAAAGAAAATATAATTATAATTTGTTGTTGAATTTGTAGTCTGAAAAAAAAAAACATTTCATAGACATATCAGCATGTTTAATGGTTTATATATTACTTACTTGTGAACATTGTGGTTTATGACATTATTTAAAGTAAAATAGATATATTTAAATGTATCAACAAATTGCAGAAAGAAGTATCAAATCCAGCACTACAACTTCATAGCTACATATTTCAGCATCCCTTTAACTCTATACTATACTAACAGTAACTATCAAATTTTACATCACACAAACAATCAATAAGGAAGCACTGCTCTTTCTTGACTGTAGTTGGCCTATTTTATTAATGTATTTATGTCAGAGCTGTCAGGGTGGAACCGTTCAGGGACAAAGCCCAGAGGATGCCAAGTCCAAATTAAGTCTGAAAGGCACAGGCAAAAATGGTCAGACAAGCCAGGGACCAGTAGAAATCCAATCTGGGTCAGCAGCAAAAGATCAGTCCAACAGGAATGGAGCAGTAACTGTAACCAAACAGAACAGGAAGACACAGGAGCAATCAGAAGTACCCCCAGTCACAGAAACCTACCAGAGACACTGAGAGGAGGCCGGAGCAGCAATAAATAGTTCCAGATAAGGTGAGAATGGCTGGTAGAAAAGACTTTGGCTTAACAACTAATCACAAGAAACGGCATTAAAGCTAGTAGATGTAATGTTGATGATCTGTGTCTAGATGACATTGTGGTAGCTACTAAAAAACTAGATTGTTGTACATATCATACTTGTGCTAAATCCTGATATCAAACCCAGGCATAGATCCCGACAAATTGTTTCAGTGGTAAAAAAATGGTAAAGGTGCATTTACCCAAAAGAAAAAAAATCTATTTGATAACAGCATAATAAAGGGCGGTAGTTTTACTAAACTGCATAGTGCTAAAAAATATATAATGGCACTATGCACAAATAAAAGAAAGGTGGCTTATTATGTCTGACAAGGATTAACATTTCATCTTTAAACACAAGTAAATCCATATTTCTGGAATGTTAAGTCCAACACGACTGTGGTAGGTTTATGGTTCTCATATTCAAAAGTCCCACGCAGCTGTATTCCTCTGGTAGGGCAAAGCCCATCACAATTGTGGGATTTATAACTTCTGGTATGCCAAAGCCAAGCACAGCTGTGATGTTCCATTTTTCTGGTATGCTAAAGCCCCTGAAAATGTTGGTATTGATGGGGAACATCTGTATACTTGTATAAATAAAAGGTGCATGTTGAGATATCATAGTGCTGTAGAAATCACTTCCCATGTCATTGCATTCTCAGTGGAAAACCATAGACATGAATAGTTTAAGGAAGTAAATGTACTAGGAATTACAATCAATTTCTTATGTAATTAATAAAGTGGAATGGTTTAAAAAAACTAAAGTTAACAAACTTGAAGGAAAAAAAAGAATAAAATGAATTTGTATATTTGGCCGACTGTATCCCTAATAGAAAATGTATGACTAAAATATATTCTTGACGTAAACATAAATTTCACATATCATCAGAAAATGTTTGCAAAATGTTAGATTGATACATTTTCAATTACTCAGTACAATATATGGATTTCTATTTTTCTAATCAATTATCTAAACACACATATAAGTATAGTTAGTGAATATGTGGTTTACTTGTTTTATAGCTAATAATGTTAAGCAAACTTGTTATCATAGATAAATGCCCAGATATTTTTGAGGGAGTTACTGCTTGGCACATTTTTCACTGTTTAGTGAGCACTGAGGACCACCAATTGGTTACATTGACACACTTACTGATAAGGACGTTAACATGGGCCTGTACTGACATATATATGACTAAAAGTATCAGATCTATTAGAGTAGTAGATAGACTAATTTAGGTTACATTAGGGCCTACATATCTGAATGAGTCCTATTATCATTTCATTTTTTGAATATTACTGACTGTTGTGACAACCTTTCATTATTTTCTTCATACTTTGAAAATGGTCATTATACCCTCTAAGACAGTGATACAGATTCCATGCAATGTTTTAATGTATTTATACCATTCTTTCTTTTGTTCTTAACATTAGAGTTTGAAATTACTGATTGACATACTGTTCCTGGGTATATACATTTTTATTTACTTTGAATTAATTAATTTAAGGGATATATAAAAGTTAAGTCTTACTCATTGAATAAGACTTTTCACTACCATTGATCCCAGAGGGCATTACCTAAAAGGATCTTGCTTTGTATGCTTTATTATGTATTCTCAATGACTTTATGACCCTCTTGCACCTGTATTCACCCATATACCATTGGATCAAAAAGACTGATGTTCAACTGACCAACCCTTCCTATTACATTTCCAAATCACTATTAAACTGGATTTTGTAATGCCCTTCATAGCTCTTGGTGTTGTGGAGTGGTAGACTAGTAATGGGAGAAGAGATAGGCATCAGTTGCCAGAAAAGTCCAGTCTCATCCATGTTATACACCAGAAGCCCTATTAAATTTGGCGATTTTGAAGTCCGTAAAGGAGCTCGCAAAAGTTACAGCTATCAAATTGACCTCTTTTAGCTACCAGCAAACGATCTATGGGTTACAGGCGGAAAATCACTATGGGCTGTCAAAATCGTAACTCCAACCCAGATAAGCCTTCGATCTTTCAATCCCGTAAATGTTACAATCACAAATCGTTATCAATTGCTACAAGTCCTCAAGCCCGCAACTGTTTTCACACCGTAAATATCAAATACTGTATAGCCAACAATCCTAAGGGTACTAGAGAGGACCCGCAAGGGGGTTAAACTCCTGTCTGCAGCAGTGTAAAAGCAAAAATAAACACACTACTTGTGATCAGGATGGCCGCGTATAGCGGTGGGTTTTTAAATCAAAGGCTGATACCTTCTTGGAAGTGTAGCAAATTGGTTTATTTACAGAAAGAAAAATAACAGCGGTAGCCGTAGCTCTGCTTAAAATAACGAAAAATAAATAGCTGCTTCTCCGTGAGGTGGGAGAATGCCAACTTGTGGCCAGGTTGAGACAGTCCTTTAAACTTGGGGAGTCTGCCACCTGGTGGTCAGTTTGTAAACTGTCCTGGAACTTGGGAACTGCCCCCCCCTTGTGGCCAGCTTGTCAACAGTCCTTTAAGCTGGGGAGACTGCCCCCTTGGGGCCAGCATACGATTAGTCCTTGAGACTGGTGAGAGTGCCACCTAGTGGCCAAGATACGAACAGTCTCTTATCCGGTTGAAAATGCCAGCTGGTGGCTAGAAAACAAACAGTCTCTTATTTGGTTGAAAATGCCAGCTGGTGGCTAGAAAACAAACAGTCTCTTATTTGGTTGAAAATGCCAGCTTGTGGCTAGAAAACAAACAGTCTCTTATTTGGTTGAAAATGCCAGCTTGTGGCTAGGAAACAAACAGTCTCTTATCTATGGTGGGTGAAGCATAGGGCCCACCCTTCTCTCCCTTATGCTTCGCCCCAGGGACCCTTGTCACCCTCTGGGGATGAGGGACTATTACTTAATCTCAATGCACTCTACTCCCTGGGGCCTTTGTGCTTCTTATCCTCATATGGTGAAAACATGTATCTGTCACCAACCTTTTTATCCCTTGTTGCATTCAGCTTCTTAGGGATGGGGTCTTTCATTAATCCTTGCTCAGTGGAAAATCTCCGATACCACAGAAGTCTTTTCTGCGAACCCACTCTGGAATACAGTGGTCTCTCTCTCAGGCTCTGGTACACAGCAGGTCTCTTGCTAGGCCTCAGCTTCTGGCTTTAGCTCTCCCAGCTCCCAGGTCAGAGCCTAATTAGCAATTTTCTCCAGCAGCCCACACCCCTCTCCTTACTGGGACTTCCTGGGGTTTTTGTTGTGTAGCACTGGACCAGGAGGAGTCAAGTGCCTTAACTCTTTGAGAGCTGGACACAAGGAGCGGTACAGCCTATGGCTTATGTACCGGTCCTCTATGATTTGCCCCCGATTTCTCCTTACATTCTCACATACTGTATTTTAGATTATAGGGAAAGCTATGAAGGTATTTAAATTAATAGCACAACTTTCTCAAGCTCGCAAATCTGCAATAAAAAAAAATCATGTTTAATTTCCGTGTTCTATCGATCTCTGTGTTATATCGATAATACATATAATAGAATTCTCATTGCCTAGAATATTATATTTATTGATTTGTTCATATTGCATTATTTCTGGAATGCGGGTCCGATCGCAACTCGGTCTTCAAATCTTTGTAAGTGATTGAAATGTAACCTCCATGTTTTAGTGACATAATGATGACGGTCTCTTTTACTATTGGCTCCGTCTACACCCATAACTACGGGTTTGAAGAATTTATCATGCTCACCCCTGTAAATGCTACATGCCACAGCATTGTTTACGGATTTTGATTCCGGCCATGTCCTTGCAGGGTTTTCTAATTTAATCGCTCTGTAACTCTAGCAAATTTAATGGGGTCCAAGTTCTAGTGGATAGTTGGCCCTTTCCACTACGTTCTTCAAAGTAGCTTGAAAACCCAAAACAGCTTCTCTGTCTGTGCTTTCTGCTTCTCCAGTTATCTTGATGTTGTAGAGGTTGTTCCTCTTTGTTGAACCGGTCAATCAAACCGCTACCGACTGTGAAGCTCTCTGTCACATCTGGCATTTGGGTTTGTAAATGCCGTAAATGCTTATTGTCTTTTCCATTTTGATGGCCTGGCGGAGAAGCATGTTATGCTCCAGTTTGTCATCTATACAGATGGTCATACTCTTCTCAATCTCCTCAAGGGTTAAGCATCTGGAGTGGGTAATCTTCTTTGCAGAAGATGCAGTGCTGGTGGTCACTGAAGAGTTTTTCTTGGCCTTATTTTTTAAAATAGTGTGGATGGTGAAGGTTGGCAGTTTCAGACCTGCCTCAATATCAACTTGCCACTCTCCTCTGTCCCGGCAGTCCAACACCTGCATTTTCACATCCAGTGGTATGCTCTGGCTCTTCAACTTAGGCTGTTTTTTTTTAGTTCAGACAACTGTAAAACAGTACAATAAAATACAATTAATGTCTCACTCTTTTATCACAGTTTTCTCGATCCTTTCTCTGTCTCTCTCTGTCTCTTGCATTGCCCCTCTTTACTTTGTGACGCTGCCAAAGGCGTTAAACGGGGTTCCACAAGGAAAAAACAGCTTTATATTGGTCAGGGTTTATCGTTCAGCTGGGAATTACCAAAAAAAGAGCGCTATAGTGAATCAGAGCTCAGCGGGGTAGCATTTAGCGCTGTATACCTGTATGTATGTATATATATATATATATAATGTGTGTGTATATATAAATTTATATATATATATATATATATATATATATTTCTTTAAGACAGATTTATATATTTACTAAGAGTCCTCACTTCCTAGAATAATTTGCAGATCATTCAGTTTGTAGAGCTTTTAGTAAGCTTACATGAATACTCAATGCAAATTACTGAAAAGAGCTTTGGTTTAAATATTCAGTATTCTGAATTGCAAATTTCCTGACAATACCTGAATACTATTAATCTATATTGTATAAAACTGCCCTAAAAGTGAAAAGAATAGAACATGTAATCTGCAAATGACAGAATTAAAGTATTCTTTGAATTTCCCAAAAAGCCTGTCTTTTGTGGAGAACATTCTGTGGTGCTAATGTGGAAACATGTTGAAAAATGATTTCCAAATACATTCTGTTCTTTATTACAATTATTACAAATGTTAATAATTGATTTATAATGGCAACAAAGTAATAATCTTCCAACTGTTTTTATGTTAATATTTTGGAAAGTTTCATGAGAAGTGATAAAAAATATGTGAATGATTAAAAATAAATGTTAGTAAATACTTTATTGTCTAAAAGTGTATCAAGTAACTGAAAACATGCAATTGCTTTTGAAAACTTAATAGATGGAAACCTTATTGTTTTTTTTCCCTGCTTTAGGCGGCTGCCACGTAAATATTACATTTCACTCGTATCAATGTCTTATGAGTGAACCCTTAAGAGCAATCAATACGTATCAACAGTTCCCTTCTCTGCGGGAGATTTTACCTAAGGTGCGTTGTTTACATGTCTCCAGTTAGAGCTTACTGGTAAGCTGTCACACATCATTAATGCAGAGCCCCAGGGGTTAACACACACCCATCTGCCATACAAATATATTCATGACCCCCTCAACAATAATGGTGTTTTGGAAATTCAATGTGTATCCCCTGACATTTAATACCATTTAATAAATGTGAAATTAATATATAATTTGATGTGTGCAGACTGCAATGTCCTCGTGCAATAATAGGAAACATCAATGTGTTGTAAACATTTGACTGGGAAACTCGTAGTTATGTTACAGTCTTTACTCATGTTCATTATATTTACTGGGGTTGCTATGTGTCTGGATTGTCTCTAACTTGCATCTTCATACTCAGAGAACCTTACGTACTATGTAAAGATACTTGCAAGCATTTGCAAGCTATTTCCCTTATGTAACAAACCCCCTGGCTATGGATCGGTAAAGTCTTACAAGAAATATCCTGTGGGAGCCATGTAATATCTACATAAATTCACTTGAAAGTGCTCCTGTAGGTATTTGTCAGCCTTGCAGGAGTTCCTATGGGAGCCATGTAACTGTTTGCAATATAATCGTTTTAGAGAAGTTGAAGTTTTACTAGAATTATCCAAATTAAATCTGAATAAGTCATTGAATCCAGATAAAGTACTCCCAAACAAGTTGAACATTTTGTATCTATGATGGCAGTACTTTTAATTCAGTCATTAAAGTGCCACTATAGACAATGATGCATTTTAAGCAGAGATATCCTATACATGTCCTATTACAATTTTTTTTATTTTTTATATTAATTCAATAGAATTACCAATAAAGCATCATAGATACAGGTAAAAATAACATATTTGATTTATCTTACATGGGAGTTGAGAGAAAGTGTAATCAGAGTCTTATGCAAAACCTCTTATTTGTGTCATCACATTTAAAGGGCTACTTAATTCAGTACAATGTGAAGCACACCAATGTAAAGATCTCTTAACAGTATGTTGAAAAACATTTAGAATTTTTGAAATCCGTGCTTTTTTCAATGAGATATTTATTAATTAAATCTATGTTTACATGTGACACTGGTAAGCTGCCAGACAGACCAACAGCAAGCTCCCTGCAGAAAGCAAAGGAAATCTAGAGTTAATCCTTTATAAATTCATTTGTGCATAAAAAGGAGTGGTCGAGTCACTTAAAAAGTTACTTGTGAGTTAATTGCTGGGCTGTAGAATTCCTGAATGTAAAGAAAAATGTATAAATCTTTCTCTGCATGGAGCTTCACCGGTCGGTTTCAAGGTTATTAATCATAGAATAGTCAGTGTGTTTGTAAACAGACTTAAAACTTTAGTTTTTTAACTGTTATAAGTGTAATTAAAGAAAAAAATAATTCATTTTAACCTAAAATCGTGTGCTCTTTCACATCATGAAGAGCACTTATGGTGAGGTAATTGGCCCTTTAATCACAAGAGATTTCAGACACAATGAGTCTCAATCTAATGTAATTTATCTACATTATAGACCACTTATTTTTCAATCAAAATACTTTTGTAATGTTTAAAATATATTAAAATGCAAGAAAGAAATAGTTGGACTGAAGTGACTCTCTAATTTTGTTCAAGAAAACTGGATAATTGCTAATGCATTACTTGTTCACAAGAAGTGCTGTAGGTAAAACTCGCCGTAACTACAGGCCAGTACATTTGACAGCAGTAATAGAAACATTTTTGAAAGAAAGAATTGTTGACAACATAAAATCAAATAAACTATGAAATCCAAGGCAGGAATGAGTTTGTGCACATTAGACTAATCTAGCTGACATTTCTAATTATATACGCATTTGACAATGTTCCACACAATTAAGTATTACTTAAACTTCATAGTCTGGGATTGGATTGAAAGGTAGTTGAGTGGATATAATATTGGCTAGAGGATAGACAGAGATAGAGCTAATGGAATACAGGTAGTGGAAGAGAGAGTTTGATATTTGTATTTTTGATACTACTAGTAGGCTTACAGTTAAAGCTTGCCTTTTTGCATATGAGACAAAACTCTGCATGAGGGTGGATTAAGAAATCAATTAAGCAATGGTTTAAAAAAAATTAGAAGAATGATCTAGTATGATATTTATTGCAGATAAATGCAAAATTATGCATTTAGAAAACAAAAACACAAATTTAGAATATATATTTAATGCTATCTTGCTATACGTGAACCTTTGAACTGACCACATAGAGATATGTTTGCATTTAACCTAATAGGAATTGCTTTGACATTAGGGTTATACATTTTACTGAGGCCAGAATAAGTTACAACTATGTCTAATTATTCAAAAAACTAAAAAAACTAAGTTAGAGGTTCTCATCAGAGAACGAACCAACCTTAATAGATTAGTTCTATGGCCATGATAAGACACTCTGAGAGCAACCTCTTTTAGCTCACTTGTGCCCTTCACAGGGAGAAATATCCTGTAGTATATTAGTCTGGTCCCACTCAAAAGAGTGACCCAGCCGCGAAATACCAGGCAATTCTACCCTGAACAGGAGAAACAGCAAACCCCAGACAAGTTTTTGGCCTTTATGGGCCTCGTCAGTGACTCCCTAATGCACAGTGAGCAAGGGGTCCACGTCTGTATTCCCCTATTACCCTTAGGGAGACTAAACCCTAAGGATAATTTGCATAAACAAAAAAACTAATTCAGAGGTTCTAATCAGAGAACGAACCAACCTTAATAGGTTAGTTCTATGGCCATGATAAGCACTTCTGACTTAGTTTTTTTGTTTATGTCTAATTATTCAAGCAATATTTTGCTTATAATACATTTACTTATTCTTTAGGTGCTTCTTCTTTTGAGACTCTACACAAAAGCTGAGTTATTTTGCCATGGCAAAAACTAGATGCTTTAATAGTACCAATACTTCTTAAAAAAAGTTTATATGTATTAATTCTTCAACAATATATAATTATTTAGATATCTGGAAAATAAACACCAAAATGTACCCAGTAGTTGTTATAAAACGGTTCACATGTTTGCATTTAACATATTATTTTTATAGTTTATTTATAACGTAGAAAATTATATTAATTATATTGATTGGCAGAACATTTATAAACATATTCATCTACTAATAATAGAATTAATCATCTACGGAATCTGTTCAATAATATAACCAAATACATTTTAGGTAAAGCAAGAACAAATTGCATTGTTTGAGTTCAAATGGATTATTGTCAATTGCAGCAAAACTATAAAAAGGGCAATGCTTTAAAGACATGCCCTGCAAAGAGAATTAATCCTTGTAAGCGGTGAACCTACTGTAATATACTTATGAGAAATGCACAAAGATAAACATTACCATATGGATGGCATGCTTGACAATACTTACTGGTTGATTTCTGTAATGGAGAAAATAGTAAGAACTTTACTTCCATTAAAGACCAACCACATGGCTCTTAAAATCTTTAATGCACTGCTACATGTTGTTATAAAACTTTACAAGGTGTGTTTGAACATATTGTCACATTTATACTGCCTACTTAAATTAAGTTATACTTTCTGCCTACTTTGGCACGGGTGGTTGCTTGTAGTTTCCCATTAAAACATGGGACATGGCTGACGTCTTATTAATTCAATGTTTTAAGATGTAATGAAACTTAGAATATGTAATGTTTTATTTTATTCTAATGAAAAGGAAACAGTCAATGGTCAGGATTCAAAGTATTTTTTTAGATCACGTTTTTCTAAATTATTAATGAGTGGCACCCAGGGTTATGCCAGATGTGTGTCTCTTTGTCTTGATAGAGATACTATATGGTGGTATTTGGATCATAATTAAAACAACTGGATCATAATAAAAAAAAAAAAACGATAATAAAATGTACTTGTTAAGTGCAAAAATCATTAGCACACAAACACACAAATAAGACACCTTGTGCCCTCCTATTGCAAGAAACGTGATTCATTGTATTTCTTCATAAAGAATATACTACATTTCACCCATTTTGCACAAGCCACTGATGGCATTTAAGAGTCAAAAATGCAATGTTGGCTCATCTGCGTGTCCCCGTCCAGTTTCCCAGAGTGCTGTAACTGTATTTCTGGGAAACCTGCACAGGACATTTTTTTTTACTTATTCGTAGGCATTGACATGGGAACACTATTTATTTTCTGTACAACTGTACTCCATGTGGTGGAGTGCTTCTATCACACTTTTGCCCACTTTAAGTTAAATGATTGTTGTGGTAAATAGCCTTTCCACAAAATCTAATGCACAAGCTGGGAACCAGCCCCACACTGATGAGATCTGTTTTAAGATTGAAATGCTGCAGTCCGTGGGTAGATCTCCTGGCTTGTAGATAATCCAACTAAGTACAAAGATACTTAGTATTGGTTAAGTAGTATTCTGAATTATATATGCTGTATCTTATGTGTCTCAATGGCATCCAGACTGATAATATATAAACAAAGAAACATTAAAGTAATTGAGATTACCAGTCCCATGAGACTAGTTACCTGTTGTGTGTGTATGTATATATATATTTTAAAATGTCATATTTTTAAAATACAATGATTTCATATATTTACATTTGTGCTTAAGTTAAAATTTGTCTCATCAAAGCAGACGTTTCTTTTATTAAAATCATGATTAATATTAAAGTCTGGCCATCTTTATCATCCCTCCCACAAATAAAAGCTATCTGCACACAACTCTAATAATAAAACAAGTGTAAAAATAAGTAAAATGAAAATATAAAAAAAATAAAAAAAACAATATGTCAAAAAAATCATAAATGAAAATACATGCACAAATGTAACATTACATTAAGAGGTTAACTGTACATAAACAAAATAGCCATTTACAGTACATAGAGCATTGTCTTCATGGATGCATGAAGAGAAACGCACACAAATCTACAGCAGTAAGATTAAGTGGGCAATTCTGTAAAGTGGCCATTCAGGCTGTTATCAGACAAAATCTCCTGCTGAAGTTAAAGGAATGCTCTTTAAGCAACAGTGAAGAAACACAGTACAAACACATTCAATTATGTGTGGCATAGTTGATTAATGAAGTGGAGACGCTTTAGAGATAGAAAAGCAACTTCAATACGGAATGGAAGCAGTATAGTTAAAAGCTACTTAAACGTAACTAAATAGAAAAAGGGTGCCGGCAAAATGTTTACTATTTTCGGAAATGGATACATACTTAAAGGACATATTGTATTTTTATCAGTCAGATAATTGCTATTTGCATTTTTATACCATAGACAACTGATTTTTGCTTATGTGACCTTTAATCTAAATAGAGTTTTGGAAGTTGGACAAATAATAGTGGAACCACTATCTTAATGTCTTATAGCTAACACATTCCACTTACCTCCCTCCCCCCCTCCTATTGCTGTTTTTGTAAGCTATGCTATGCTGAAATGTATTGCTCTTTATTTTACTCTGTGTTCTTATCTGCAACCTGATCTATATACTTACTGACCTATCAGGACATTATTCACAATGCTGGTCTGTTTCTCACTTAACTCTGGCCAATTAATTTTGTCTTTCTTGTTTTCCCCAATTTTTTTTCCCCATCTCTTTCTGTTTGCTGTTTTTAGTTCATACTTGTATCAGTATCGCTTTTTGACTTGATAAAGAGAGGCATTATCTCTCGAAAGCTCGTTGCTTTATTATGAATATGTTTGTCCAATAAAAAAGTTATCACTATTCACTGCAATACTCTGATTATTCAACTATATATATATATATATATATATATATATATATATATATATTGTGATGATCAAGGGGTAGGGGCTATTACTGCCCAGGGCCACCTGCTATAGACTACAGGTTAACTACCCACAAGGACCTTTTGGGTTCTTGGAAATCTAGGCACCAGCACCCTGATATATGATATGTATCAGTCAGGGTCTCTCCATCAGGAATCAGCACTTCTAGGAGTCTCAGTAACCTTCCTGTGGTATTGACCAAGAAAAGTTACTTGCAGGGTGGAGATAGGATCAGTATCACAGCCACCAGGAGCAAAATAAGAGACACACTATTGCTATATGCCTCAGCAGTCAAATGTTTTATTTTTGAAAAGCCAGCAATATTTATAGCAGTTAGATACAGAGGGGGTGTATACATCAGGGAGTGGCAGATAAACACAGGAGATTGACTCCGCATGGGGTCTAATAGTCTGGCATCCAGTGAACAATAGGCCAACCCCCAATACACACATGTCAACTCTGGCTGTCTAGCACATCAGATATATAATTAGCTTAGCAGATTTCAATACAATGGAGTGGCTGGAGCCAAGCCATCTGTCCTTTAATAGGCTAAGAGCCAGGAACTGGAAAAGGGTCCATGACATAGATATATATATATATATATATATATATATATATATATATATATATATATAAAACATTCTAAATGCATTTTGTCCATCATTCATTAGAATTAGAGAACTGAACACATGGGACTACCGAGTCCGTTTAAAGGACCACTGCAAACACAATGTTTAATGTTTTTTAACTCCTATATGTAATTATTCTTTAGTTCCATTTTCTTTTCTGAACTGATTCTGTCAGTTCTGTCTGAACTGATTCTGTCTGTGTCCTTGTAAAAAAAAAGCATAGGCAGATTTAGCTGCCACATTACCACTGTGCAGATAGATGCCTCCTCTGCATTCAACATCTCCTCCCACCTCAGGAGGTTGATTAGCCAAAACCAAAGTGGTATTTTTCACAGCAGCAGCATAACTACATATAATGAGTAATAAATTAGACACTGTTTTTTTCTTTTCTTTCTTTTTACATTTGAAAAACACGTTGCCTGTTTATAAATGTAGTTCTTCAAAATAATGCATTTCAAATATAGGACCACAGTGGTCATTTAAATGTTCTATGTGACATTAACTGTAACTGATACATATATTTTCCGGAGCACATTTCTTAGAAGGGCAGAGGCCTCTCATTTGTATTTAGGAATGTGATTTTGGAACATTAATCTTTTTTTGGGAAGTTGTGAATTCCTGAAATCTTTTGCAGGATGTTTCAAAGATTTGATGAAGAGGCTGTTATCCATCACAATATGCCCCTTAATCACACAAATAACTGGCTACACGCTATACAGTAAAACACTCTGACACCTATGCCTGATAAGCAAAATAGAGTTCAGCAGACTTTATAAGGTTTGTATCTACTACTAACTGTATAGTGTAATTGAATTTTGTGCTAATATTCTTACATGGAGTCATACTGACAAAGGGAGATATTCACTAACACAGCTTAATGTGACATGGAAAGCGCCATGTTTTTAATATTAAAATAAACTATCTAAATGTTTATTTGCATATTTAAACACCAGTTTATTAACAAGTGTTTAAAATCTTTGTTTTTATTTAACTGAAATCTTCCAAAGGCCTGCCTGCAGAAGCTCATGCATACACAATTTCAATAGTACTATATGTACTAGCCAGTGACAGGCTTGTCTTAACAGCAAGTTACTAAAATGTTTATGCTAATGTTAAAAACAGGGAACCCTCCATGTGCTTTTAATGAATAGTATCAAATTACTAAAACATGTTTGTTTATTTTGTGTAAGACTGTGCTTTGGTAGAGTAATCTATGAAGTAAATCTGAAAATGTGAGCCTGTTTTATGTGTTTACTTGCGGTTATGAGCATGCTAAAACTTAAAAATCCTATCACGCATCTCATGCTTAAAACATTGCATGGAAAATTAGGAATTTATACGTTAAAGCTTGCGCCAACATCCTTGATAATGCTGGAAATGGCATCATAAGTGATCGTGTGGTACCCAGGAAACGAGCCAGGGCTGCTAATGTTGGAGTTGATTCTAATGGAGGTTATTTAATAAAATAATGTATGTAATATAGGTGAATTGATAGGAATATAGGGATGAGGGGCAAGGAGTGGTGGAAGTACTGAAACTGATGATTTGTTTTTTGAAGATTGGCTTAAGTAGGGTAGTGGTGTATGGGATAAGGTTGATATGATGACATGGTGGTTAGAAGAATGATAATATGTGTTGTAATGTTGGTGATTTGATTAGATGACATGAGCTGGCATCTCAGAAAACCTAAGTAGTAGTGATGTCGCGAACATTACATTTTGGGTTCGCGAACACCGGACGCAAATTTCATCAAATGTTCGCGAACCGGCGAACATCGGCAAACCGACATAGACTTCAATGGGCAGGCGAATTTCAAAACCCACAGTGACTCTTTCTGGCCACAATAGTGATGGGAAAGTTGTTTCAAGGGGACTAACACCTGGACTGTGGCATGCTGGAGGGGGATCCATGGCAAAACTCCCACGGAAAATTACATAGTTGATGCAGAGTCTGGTTTTAAGCCATAAAGGGCATAAATCACCTAACATTCCTAAATTGTTTGTAATAACATGCTTTAAAACATCAGGTATGATGTTGTATCGATCAGGTAGTGTAAGGGTTACACCCGCTTCACAGTAACAGACCAATCTCCCCGTTTAATGCACCGCAAACAACCGCAAACAGTCCATTTGCACAACCGCAAACTCCCCATTTGCACAAGGTTGGATACCAAGCTAGACATGTCCCGTTCCTTGTCCTCACTGATGTCATTGAAGTTCTCTTCCTTCACCCAGCCACAAAGGGTCCCCGAAAGTTGACAACAAGCCCATTGGGACGCCTGCTGTGTTTGGTCTTCCACCTCCTCAAAGCCACCTTCCTCCTCTGACTCCTCTTCTTCAGACTCCCAGAGTCTGGGGGCATTCACTGCCCAGCATGGAATATTATACACAGATCAGAGTCTGGGGGCTTCCACTGCCCAGCATGGAAGATTATACACAGGTCAGAGTCTGGGGGCTTACACTGCCCAGCATGGAAGATTATACACAGGTCACAGTCTGGGGGCTTCCACTGCCCAGCATGGAATATTATACACAGGTCAGAGTCTGGGGGCTTCCACTGCACAGCATGGAAGATTATACGCGTTGCCTCTGTCTGCGTTATTTTTAAGGTGTGTACTGTTAAGTAGTACTATTCCTATCGGTTTAATCCCTGTTACGTCCACTGTCAGGGGACGTGTATATGGCATGGATTTTTGGAAGCGGGAGATGGAAAAAGATGCTTGGTCGGTCCTCCCACTTCAAATTTTGGGCACTGCGCGTGTAATCTAAGGTGCCACCAGATATGAGTGTCACTGTGCACTGGCAAAAGTTGGCAGAGTAGATGCAATAGGCTTCACACACACACGCCTGTAGGCAGGCAACTGATATTCAATCGATTACAATCAAAAAAGTGTTGTTTTATGTCACTGTACACTACGGTTGCACCAGATATGACGTATCACTGTGCACTGGCAAAAGTTAACAGAGTAGATGCAATAGGCTTCACACACATGCCTGTAGGCAGGCAATTGCTATTCAATCTATTACAGTCAAAAAAGTGTTGTTTTATGTCACTGTACACTACAGTTGCACCAGATGTGACGTATCACTGTGCACTGGCAAAAGTTGGCAGAGTAGATGCAATAGGCTTCACACACACGCCTGTAGGCAGGCAATTGCTATTCAATCTATTACAGTCAAAAAAGTGTTGTTTTATGTCACTGTACACTACGGTTGCACCAGATATGACATATCACTGCGCACTGGCAAAAGTTGGCAGAGTAGATGCAATAGGCTTCACACACACGCCTGTAGGCAGGCAATTGCTATTCAATCTATTACAGTCAAAAAAGTGTTGTTTTATTTCACTGAGCACAATATAAGCTGTTAGGTGTTAGCCTGTCACACACACACGCTGGCAGGCAGGCATATGCAATTAGATTACACAGAAAAAAAATATAAAATAAAATAAATGATGTTCTAGCCCTAAAAAAGGGCTTTTGGGGTTGCTGTCCTTCAGATGGAAGGGAGTGTATGCTGCTGATTGGCCGTGAGGTGCAGGGTCAAAGTTTCCTCAATGATAAAGAATAGGGGGCGGACCGAAAAGCGCATGTGTTCGCCGTCTGCTGCGAGCGCGAACATGCCAAAATCGCCACGAATAGTCCACGGGCGAACTGTTCGGGACATCACTACTAAGTATCCTAAAGTATCCACATATGGTCTGTACACTGGTAATTCCAGGATGGGAAAAAAGTTCAGGGATTAAACTAATGAGTAAGATTTGTATACTTATTTTTACTTAGATTTAAATTATGTATAGCAATAGTTTACACACATAGGAAAAGATTTTCTAAGCATGAAAATATATTAATGGCAATCAACAACATAAATTAGATAAACCAAAAGCAAGTTGGTGAGATTAAAATATAACCTTATTAATATTGTTAAAAATAATAGATCCTGGACTGATAAAACAATGTCTATAGCGCTAAGTAAAGTCACAAGGTCCAATATTACTTGTTCCAAGCAGATTTGTCCATTCCCTTTCTACATTCATCAAAGGACTGTGGCGTGGGGGAGATGTTTGAATAGAGACTAAGGGCGTCATTCAATTGAGAAATTAAAAGTTACTAGAGCCCATAAAGTAGATAAAGTAGGTTGTAAGCTAATTTGCTATTCAATTTGCGTCTTTTTGCGAGCCGCAAACGATCTACGGTTATGGGCTTGAAATCCCTGCGGTTGTTACAACCGGAACTTACAGCCCATTGAAGCCTTTGATCTTTCAAGTCCGCAAGAGTTACGGTCGCTAAAATCGCGAATCGCTATTCAATTGCTACAATTCTGCAAGCCTGCAAATGTTTTCACACCCGTAAACGACAAATTTAGAAGAAAATCCTACGGGTACCAGATAGGACACGCAAGAGGGTTTATACCCTGTACGTACCACTGTAAATGTAACAGTCTCAAGCTCACAAATCGTCAAGAACAAAACATTTTTATGTTTCATTTCGGGTTATATCGATCTCGGGAATCAATGAGTTAATAGGCTACCCATATGGTCAAGAACATTATTGTCATCCATATTTATTATTTTGCATTTTGCGGTTTCGCGAGTCCGATTGCATATCGGACCTCTAAACGCTAATTGATTGACATGTAACCTCCATCTTATACTGTCTCATTTTCTATTGGCTAATGTTAACTCTCTGAAATGCTACATACGATTGCATGGTTTACGGTTTTGGATTTTTGCCTGTAACGTGCGGGCTTGTTCAATTGAATTGCTCTGTAATTGTAGCAGAGTTCAAGCCTGCAGCAAGCCAGCAGACATACAGCCTGTATACCATGAGTTATGGCCTTGCAATTAAATGAGGCTCTAAGACTTTACTCAGCGCTGTAGACATTGTTTTATCAGTACAGGATCAATTATTTTAAACAATACTAATAAAAGTTATTTTTTTTATCTCACCAACTTGCTTTTAGTTTATGGAAATTGGTGTTATGCACCATAGATTGAGATTGCATTAGATTAATACAAGTTAAATTATTAACGCTAGGGCAGGCAACCTTTCAGTATGGTGTCAAATCATCTTTCATTTAAAGTAATTTAAATTTGGCACTACTTCCTTAAGTAATTCAAAGAGAGAGAAGAGGAGAGTGCTTAGCAACACACAACTTCTTGATTTGAATGTCAACTGCAGTTCTATATTTACAATGTAGTCTTTTGAAGAGCTACATTTGATGGGCAAAATAAAAAAATACATCCTTTAATTTATTAACATTGATACACACTGCATCTTTTGGGGTTCCTTTGCTCTTTTTAAACTTCAAGAAAACATTCCTTTTTGTATAAATGGTAGAAAATGCTGGAGCCTTGTTGACTTTTAAATATTCAAACTTAATTTTCCATGAAAATTATGATACATAAGTAAAGGTCCAGTCCACTTTATGCAGCAGATGTGGAAGTTTCACGCTCATACTCCAACCTGGCGTTTTTTGAGACAAATTTGTCCAAAGACATCTGTTTTTTTTTTTCTGCTGCCATTCAGCAGATTCTGGTAGCAAATCATTGCCCCAAGAATGCCGCATCTCAGATTTCTGCTCATCACAGTGTCTGGATCATTGGCTACAAATTATCCAGAAGGTCATAGATTATCAAGAAACTCATGTTGCTGAGGAACTCAGTGGAAAGTTATTTTCCTTCCTCAGAGTCCTCTCAGAGTCACTGCTTTCCTGGGCTTCCTCAATGACCTGTTCCGCAAGTTGCTGGAGGTCCTCATTGGTTAGGTTCTGCCCTGAAGCTTGTACCAAGTCCTCAATGTCTTGGGCGTGTGCATCTCCCAGTCCAGTGGGATTCTGGTTGCACATCCACACACAGCTCTGGCCATTACTTCCTCCACACAGTTTTGAGACATGTGTGTCACCTCCTTCCAGGACAAATCTATGTTGGTTATGGCTAGCATGATGCATAGATGGAGCTACTGCCGGTGCAGACGGTAAAAGACAGTGTAGATGGGGGCAAATGGGGGCGGCCTAGATGGGGGCAGTGTAGGGTAGGAGGAAGATAAGCGGAAAAAGGGGGAAGAGGCGGGAAGGGAGAAAGAGGGGGGACACAGGGGTGGGAGAGGGCAGCAGGAGGGGGCATCTGGGCCTCTATGGGTGCAATGTAGGGCAGAAGAGGGTAGCAGGGCCTAGATGGGGCAGTGGAAGGCAGGAGGGGGCATCGAGGCCTAGATGGGGGCAGTGTAGGGTAGAAGGGGTCAGCAGGGCCTAGATGGGGGCAATGTAGGCAGGAGGAGGTAGCGGGGAGTAGATGGGGGCAGTGTAGGTCAGGAGAATAAAGAAACTGAGGGAGAATGAAGAAACACACAGTGTAGGGGGCAGTGTAGGGCAGGCGAATGAAGAAACTAGGGGAGAATGAAGAAACACACAGGAAATAAATAAAAGTTGCTTTTTATACATGAATGGGGGCACAGGAAATAAAGAGATGGGGAGCAGGAAAAGAAATATGAATATTAGAAATGTAATCTCCTCTCCCACCATCTTTTTGTTCTGTGGTTGCTGCTGTGGCTTCTTCTTCTGAGGGGTGTAGGGCGCGCCCAGATGTTGTCGCGCATTTGTTATGTGCGTGCTGACGTCAAGCGCGCTTCAGTGTAAGCGATTTAGTCATCGAGCATGTGTCGTTTCGATTTTTGAGCTTGCGCGAAAGTCGTGCTACCATATATATTTGCATTAATACAGCATGTAATACAGCATGCATAAGCTTAAAGGAAGCCATGTTTGATAATGGATATGGATTGAAGAGCGAGGCATTTGTGGGCACATTTGCATGTCCCAACTCAGCTTCCCAAAATGCACTGTAATAATGTTTTTTCTCAGAATTCTGCCACTAACATTTTGTCAACTCCGTAGAGCTGGATCATGAGGGTGTCTTTATTTATCAATGGAGGGAATGATTAAGCAGAAACAGGAAAACGTCTAAAAAGGCTTTGTTAGATAATTGGACCTGAATTAAATTGACAACACACTCCTTCCTCCTTAGACGCAGCCTGCTTGCATCCAAGAAATACAAGCACTACTCTCCATAAATGTAAACACCCCCTGACACACACAGCTACCACCAAACTATCATGGATGCCTCCAGGGTCCATCAGTGACATCAAAATATATTTTATAATTAATAATAGCTTTGTGAATGTATCCATTATTGATTCCATTATTAGACAGACATTTATAACTGTATACTTATTGTCATTGTACTGTGGTGATATGACCTTTACTAATACAGCATTGAACCACATACCTAAAAGTCAAACTCATTTTGAACATTTACTCTGGTATGTTTGTAAAATGCTTGAACAGTATTTTCTTGATAGCCATTTCCAATAGAGAAGAGTCCAGTAGATTAGATAGCAGCAAAACTAATGAAAAGCATCATGAAAGCGACAGGAAGATTAATTAAGTTCCTCTAGCTGAAGTCACGTGCAGCTGTGTTTGGTTCCTTTGGGTACTGCTGCAGTTAAATGGTATTTATCCTGACAAATATTGCAGTTTTCTGCAACTGACACGTCTGAGTCAAGGGTAAAAACAAACCATACATATTATGGTTTATTTTGTTTAAAAGAGCTAGAATATGATGAAAAACAAACAAAAAAAATATAATTGCCAAAAAATACGACATAATCAGAAATGCTAGTTTGAAGAGAAAAAAAGCACTATTCAACACAAGTAATAATAAAAAGAGATTTTTGAGAGAAAATATACAGGAAATTTTACCTACACCATATTTTCTTTTAGATTCTAGAATTAAATGAAATGACCACTGTAGTCCCATTATTTGCTAAATGTTTTAGAAAGCTGAAAGAAATAAACACAACCTTTAAATATTTATTTTTTATATTTATTTATTTATTGAGGAAGCTCCATTTTCCTTACTAAGCAGCTTTGTAGGGCTGTTCTTTCAGATGGGAGGGTCTTTGCTTTTCATTGTAGCAGATAGAAGCCACACACAATGATGCACCCCATTATTTTTATGAGGGTCCATATTGCTCCGAACTGAACATTGTATGTGCCTGGAACCTCTTATGCATCATTTTTAACAAGCTCCTGTTGCAAAGCTGTAAGCTTAGAGACCAGTTAGGTACTATATTAAAAGATAAATCTGAATATGATTTCTCCACACCAATAATAACATTGTCACATGATGGTTGCATTCTTCCTGTGCTTCTAAAATTAGAAAGATTTAGTATTCCATACATCTTTGTTCAATATGAAAACAATTTTCTTTGGTAGACATGTATGTAAAAGATTATTTTCCTTATTAGCTCTCCCTATTCCCTTTTAGCAAAGCTGCATGTACTTCATGGAAATCCTTAGACCCTTCCATGTTTGACGTTTCCTCAGTTTCCAGAACTTCCAATGATGCCTAAAACATTTTTATATACCATAGTACGTTCCCACTTAACTTTTGATTCAAATGTGCCTCCGATTGAATCTACTTTACTCCTTTGTGTTTTGACTCACTCTCATCATCTTCTCTAGATTGTAAGCTTTCAGTAGCAAGGCCTCCTTACTGGAAAATATAAGTCATTTATGTCAAAATAGTCATTTATTCATGAATTGTTCTTGGATTATGACATTATGGATTATGACATTAAGAAATCTAGAAGAAATAAATATTGTCAAAGAAATTGTTGGATCCAACAAAATGTATTTATATTAGAAGACATGCTTACAACATTTTACATGGTCAAAGAAAAGCTTAAATCTCCACAAAAATAATGTTTTAATTTAGATATTATAAATTAAAATATGGATTACATTATGAAAAAAATAGCCATTAAAGCACCATTTGAAACACTCACAGGATTTCCTATCCCTATAAAACCAGGAGAAGCATTACTAGGACTACCTATATCAAATATATCAAAAGACACATGACTCCAAATAAATCACATATTTTTAGCTATTAGAATTATCATAATTAAAAATTGGAAATCAGATAAACCCACAATAGAAAAGATTCAAAAAAAGTCAGCATATACACACAATGTACATGACGTCGGTAATTACAGATGAAAAATGTAAAAAATGGATATCCTGCTATAACATTTGGACACTGAAAAAAGACAAAAATGAATTAATTAATAACATGAAAACGTAAATAACTTTGAAGAAAGAGAAAGTGAAGGAGATGTGAAAAATAATAAAAAGAAGAGTAGAAAGGAAGAAAAATGAGAAAATAATAATAATTTCTAAAATCATCCCACTATCCATCTTCTTCCCCCAGTTATTTTTTGATTTATCACTGTTCATTTTATAACCAATTATAGAAAATATGTATATTTGCAACATAGTTGTTACTTATTTGTATTTATTTTTAATTATAATAACAAATATTTTAAAAAATAGTCATTGCGCTGTCACAATATGTATAGAGGCCAGAAACTGGATAGATTTAAAGAATCGCTGTAAATTAGGAAAACTGTTACATGTTTTGTGAAGTTTGTAACAAGATAACAAATTTAGCAGCTGTGTTTTTATTTTTTTTCATCTTAGTAGACATTGCTTGTGCTTGAAGGATGCCCTGTTTGTGCCCTCCACACTTCCTGCTGGCTTGGTGCCTCAGGGGGAATGTTCTTTTAATTTTTATTATCCATTCAAGGATGGAAGTAGGGAGAAAGGGAGAGTGATTTGTTGAATCATTAGTGGATTCAGACAAGATTTCAGCACAGGGTCCCTTCCCTTGTTCTCCCAGAGGATCAGTAGAGGCAGCTTACAAGTATACTTACCGTATATACTCGAGTATAAGCCGAGTTTTTCAACCCTTTTTTTAAGGCAAAAAAGGGCCTTCTCGGCTTATACTCGAGTCACTATTCCCCCCCCCCCCCGTGTTTCTCTAACCCCCCGTGTCTCTCTAATCCCCTGTGTGTCTCTAACCCCCCCGTGTGTCTCTAACCCCCCCGTGTGCCTCTAACTGCCCGTGTGTCTCTAACCCCCTCGTGTGTCTCTAACCCCTGTGTGTCTCTAACCCCCCCGTGTGTCTCTCTACCCCCCCATATGTCTCTCTACCCCCCCCCGTATGTCTCTCTACCCCCGTGTCTCTTTCCCTCCCCCTCCTCAACCTAAACCCCCCTCCTCCACCTAAACCCCCCTAAATACCTCCCCCCTCTCCCCTCACTTACCTGCTTGTGCTCCGGCCTCCGTTCCTTGACCCGGCGCGGGCGCGCATGTGACGTCACATGTGCGCCGCGTCATTTGCATATACCGGGTGCATCAGTGGTGTGTAAAGCCTAGGCCAACAAGGTCCAGGCCTAGGGCTGCACATTTTTATGGGGCATCAGGCTGCGTGAAGATACCACTGCACTACTATGGAATAAAGTGTAAATGCACATAAACCTCTATGTGCAGTGACATTTCTGTCTTTAAGTGTACCTGATGCCTTCTAATATACATATATACACAGTAAGTTATGATTCAGGATATTGCAAGAGGAGGAGAAGTAACTGTGTATGGAGCTTTGGCGTACACAATAACTGTTGTTTGGGGTTACAACATCTGAATAAGCCTAGGGCAACATAAAACCTAAATACAACCATGCATTACATGGAGTTATTCACTGATTGTAGCAAAAAAGAAATGGATCTTCAAATGGCTTCCTGATAAAGGTGAGAAATTGATATATTATGGAGGAGGATGTAAAGCAAGTGATCCATGAACTTAATATATTAAGTATGTAATGGATAAAAAATGCATTAAAGTATAGTTAAGGTTGCTGTGCAGGATTGGGCTGGTAAATGAAGGAAATTGGGATGTTAAGGTAGAACAAAAAGTTAACATCCTCCTCTGCTAAGGTTATTCGGATGACATAATTCACGTCATCATCTATGACATTAGGTGGCATCATTCATGATATCACATAAGATATAAATAATTACATTAGCAATGGCATCACTCATGACATTACATATATGAAAAATTGCATAATCTATGAAATTACTGATGACATCACACGAGACCTACAAATTATTTTTAATTTATGAGACACAAAACAATGAAAACATTTACATTTGACCCTAGTGATAAGGTACATCACTGAAAAGACATTTTAAAAATAAATATAATAGTGTTTTGACTTAAGTAATGTGTTATACTATGTTAGCCATGGAGCAAAATAAATCAGTTTGATGGAGTTGGTATGTATTAAACTGTTTGCTGTCCTTTGACTTACACATTCATTTCAAACTTATTTTATAAAAATCATATAATCAGTGCATAAGTTGCCCATAATCAGGGATAATGTGTATATACCATATGAAACACAATTTTACATCTGTATTTGATTCTGTGATGGAAGGATATCACATATATAGTTGTGAGCAGGCGAGCTTGCTTAAGCCGTTGCTCACGCTAGCGGGCTCGCATAGCGAGCCCGCGGCCCTCGCGAAGCGAGGGTCGCAGTTGCTGGCAAGGAGCGCCGCAGGCGCTCCTTGCCAGCAACTGCAGCCCTCGCGAAGAGGGCTGCAGCCCTCGCGAAGAGGGCTGCAGCCCTCGCGAAGAGGGCTGCAGCCCTCGCGAAGAGGGCTGCAGCCCTCGCAGCAACTGCAGCCCTCGCGCTCCTTGACAGCATTTGCGGCCTTTGCGAAGAGAGGGAGCTGTGCGTGCACGCCCCTGGAGAGAGGGAACTGTGCGTGCACGCCCCTGGAGAGAGGGAACTGTGCGTGCACGCCCCTGGAGAGAGGGAGCTGTGCGTGCACGCTGCTGGAGAGAGGGAGCAGAACTCCATGCCCCATTAGACCCATCACACTACTTACATTCATTGGAGCATTTCAATTTACCTCCGCCATGTCTCCCCTGCCTGCACATTTTCTGCAGAGGCAGGGAGTTTCAGAATTACGTCACATGCATGCAAAGTCATTCAGGAAGTCCCTGCCTCTGCAGAAAAACGTACAGGCAGGAGATGCATAGTGGTGGATAATTGAACAGCTTCGATGAATGTAAGTAGTCTGATGGGTCTGACTGATAGTGACAGATCTGACTGATCGGGACCATGAAGGCCTGGCCTGGGGGGACATGAAGGCTTAGCCTGGGGGGACATGAAGGCTTAGCCTGGGGGGACATGAAGGCTTAGCCTGGGGGGACATGAAGGCTTAGCCTGGGGGGACATGGCATCATGGGCTGGAGGCCATAAACTAATAAAAAAAAATACATATATACAACAAAATGTGCACTGGGACATTATTTATATATATATATATATATATATATATATATATATATATATATATAGATATAGATAGATAGATATATTTATATATATATATATATATATATATATATATATATATATATATACTGTATATATTATAAATATATTATAGATTTTATACACACTTATATTATACAGATTATAAGTATATAATATATTATATGTATTGTGTGAGGTGTGTGTGTAATGTGCAGTGTGTATATATATATATATATAATGATGTATTGTGTGTGTGTGAGGTGTGTGTAATGTGCAGAGTGTATACATATATATATATATATAATGATGTATTGTGTGTGTGTGTGTGAGGTGTGTGTGTAATGTGCAGTGTGTATACATATATATATATAATGATGTGTTGTGTGTGTGTGAGGTGTGTGTGTAATGTGCAGTGTGTATACATATATATATATAATGATGTATTGTGTGTGTGTGTGAGGTGTGTGTGTAATGTGCAGTGTGTATACATATATATATAATGATGTATTGTGTGTGTGTGTGTGAGGTGTGTGTGTAATGTGCAGTGTGTATACATATATATATATATAATGATGTATTGTGTGTGTGTGTGTGAGGTGTGTGTGTAATGTGCAGTGTGTATACATATATATATATAATGATGTATTGTGTGTGTGTGTGTGAGGTGTGTGTGTAATGTGCAGTGTGTATACATATATATATATATAATGATGTATTGTGTGTGTGTGTGAGGTGTGTGTGTAATGTGCAGTGTGTATACATATATATATATATATAATGATGTATTGTGTGTGTGTGTGTGAGGTGTGTGTGTAATGTGCAGTGTGTATACATATATATATATAATGATGTATTGTGTGTGTGTGTGAGGTGTGTGTGTAATGTGCAGTGTGTATACATATATATATAATGATGTATTGTGTGTGTGAGGTGTGTGTGTAATGTGCAGTGTGTATACATATATATATATATAATGATGTATTGTGTGTGTGTGTGTGAGGTGTGTGTGTAATGTGCAGTGTGTATACATATATATATATATAATGATGTATTGTGTGTGTGTGTGAGGTGTGTGTGTAATGTGCAGTGTGTATACATATATATATATATAATGATGTATTGTGTGTGTGTGTGTGAGGTGTGTGTGTAATGTGCAGTGTGTATACATATATATATATATATAATGATGTATTGTGTGTGTGTGTGAGGTGTGTGTGTAATGTGCAGTGTGTATACATATATATATATAATGATGTATTGTGTGTGTGTGTGTGAGGTGTGTGTGTAATGTGCAGTGTGTATACATATATATATATATAATGATGTATTGTGTGTGAGGTGTGTGTGTAATGTGCAGTGTGTATACATATATATATATATAATGATGTATTGTGTGTGTGTGTGAGGTGTGTGTGTAATGTGCAGTGTGTATACAGATATATATATATAATGATGTATTGTGTGTGAGGTGTGTGTGTAATGTGCAGTGTGTATACATATATATATATATAATGATGTATTGTGTGTGTGTGTGTGTGAGGTGTGTGTGTAATGTGCAGTGTGTATACATATATATATAATGATGTATTGTGTGTGTGTGTGTGAGGTGTGTGTGTAATGTGCAGTGTGTATACATATATATATATATATAATGATGTATTGTGTATGTCTGTGAGGTGTGTGTGTAATGTGCAGTGTGTATACATATATATATATATAATGATGTATTGTGTGTGTGTGTGTGAGGTGTGTGTGTAATGTGCAGTGTGTATACATATATATATATATATAATGATGTATTGTGTGTGTGTGTGAGGTGTGTGTGTAATGTGCAGTGTGTATACATATATATATATATAATGATGTATTGTGTGTGTGTGTGTGAGGTGTGTGTGTAATGTGCAGTGTGTATACATATATATATATATATATATATATATAATGATGTATTGTGTGTGTGTGTGAGGTGTGTGTGTAATGTGCAGTGTGTATACATATATATATATATATATATATATATAATGATGTATTGTGTGTGTGAGGTGTGTGTGTAATGCGCAGTGTGTATACATATATATATATATATAATGATGTATTGTGTGTGTGTAATGTGCAGTGTGTATACATATATATATATATATATATATATATATATATATATATATATATATATATATATAATGATGTGTTGTGTGTGTGTGAGGTGTGTGTGTAATGTGCAGTGTGTATACATATATATATATAATGATGTATTGTGTGTGTGTAATGTGCAGTGTGTATACATATATATATATATATAATGATGTATTGTGTGTGTGTGTGAGGTGTGTGTGTAATGTGCAGTGTGTATACATATATATATAATGATGTGTTGTGTGTGTGTGAGGTGTGTGTGTAATGTGCAGTGTGTATACATATATATATATATATATATATATAATGATGTGTTGTGTGTGTGTGAGGTGTGTGTGTGTAATGTGCAGTGTGTATACATATATATATATAATGATGTGTGTGTGTGTAATGTGCAGTGTGTATACATATATATATATATAATGATGTATTGTGTGTGTGTGTAATGTGCAGAGTGTATACATATATATATATATAATGATGTGTGTGTGTGTAATGTGCAGTGTGTATACATATATATATATATAATGATGTATTGTGTGTGTGTGAGGTGTGTGTGTAATGTGCAGTGTGTATACATATATATATAATGATGTATTGTGTGTGTGTGTGTAATGTGCAGTGTGTATACATATATATATATATATATATATAATGATGTGTTGTGTGTGTGTAATGTGCAGTGTGTATACATATATATATATATATATCACATATATAGTTGTGAGCGTACGAGTTGTTGCTAACGCTGCGGGCTCGCGTAGCGAGCCCGCGGCCCTCGCGAAGCGAGGGCACTGCCCGAGGGTCTCAGTTGCTGCAAGGAGCGCCGAATTCGCGAGGGCACTGCCCGAGGGTCTCAGTTGCTGGCATGGAGCGCCGAAGGCGCTCCTTGCCAGCAACTGCGACCCTCGCAAACTTCACGTCGCAACCCAAACAGTACGACACACACATTACGACACTCGCAAACAACATACGACACACGTTCACACACATTACGGACTCGCAACACTCGGACATTACAAAATGTAAAACACAATACATACACACACCACATACATAAAAAACTTACCTACACCAAGAGGGAGCACCCAGCACCTCAAAAATACAACTTACACCTCGATTTTACTTCAAATAAAACAGTTTAGAGACTAAAAAAAAAACGAAGCGAGAGAAAAAATGGCCGCCGAACAAAACGAAAACGAGGCTACAGCACTCTAAACTCGCAAAACACCACAAGAAACTCGCAAAACACCACAAGAAACTCGCAAAACACCACAAAACACCTACGGATATTCCGATACAAACGTATAACACACATTACTCGCCATTTGACGCCAATGCGGAAGTACACGACAACGGTTTGGGCTCGCGCACGCACAGTGTTACACTGCACACATTTAGCACGCTTACACAGCAGATCCACACCACTAATGCTGCAGCAACATCAAAACACATTCACAGCTCTTCCACACAATGCTTTAAAATAGGTAAAGTATATTCATTTATTAATGTATTATATATTTCATTATTACACACTAAACAGCATTAGCTACCTTACAATTTCATTGCCGTCATTTTTTGACGGGCAATTCGCTAGTCACATATATAGTTGTGAGCATGCGGGACGTTGCTAAAGCTTGCGGACTCACGACCCATTAAGACCTTGCAAAAATACGACCTTACCGCCCCAAACCAGCGCACATGAAAACATGAAAAACACAATAAATACACACAACAAATACATAAAAAGCTTAGCTACAGCAAGGGGAGGCTGCCAGGACCTCGAAAACTCAAATTACACCTCAATTTCATTTGAAATAAAAGAATTTAGACACCCGAAAATCCCCTAAGCGAGAGAAAAAATGGCCACCGAAAAAAACGAAAACGAGGCTACAGGACTCTAAAAACGCAAAATGATGTACGAGATCTGAAAACAAGGTTGCAACCCGTGCGACCCAAAAAACATTAGAAACACAAGAAATACACACAACAAACACATAAAAAGCTTACCCACAGCAAGAAAAGGCACCCAGGACCTCTGCAAGTGAAGTTACACCTCGATTTAAGTCCAAATTACAGAGTTTAGACACACCCGAAAATCACCTAAGCGAGAGAAAAAATGGCGCCGAACAAAACGAAAACGAGGCCAAAGGACCCTAAACATGCAAAACACCACCAAACACCTATGAATTTTCCAAAAAAGTCGAACGACATCCGAAAACAAGGACGCTAAATCAGCCACAGCTGCATACCACACATTAGGCGCCATTTTAGAACACTAACTTACACAATCCGGAAGTACACAGCTACCCTAACGGATTTGACTCGCACACGCACACTATTTACACTACACACTCCACACGTTCATGACACTTACACAGCAGCTCCACAGCACTGATGCTGCAGAAACATGAAAACAGATTGCCAGCTCTTCAACGCAATGCTGAATATATTACTTATTTTATTTCTTTTCTTATTTTATTAATTATTCATTGCCATACCAAAAAAAAAAACAACGCTGCTCATAGCACACAAACAACCAAGAGCCTCGCAATGAGCGCTCATTGTGAGCCACACGATGAGCGCCGAAGGCGTTCAGCGCGAGGTTCGCAATGAGCGCCGAAGGATCTTGGAACACCAACAAAATTAATTTCGCACACAAACAAAATTACCTGCCTTACAATCTTATTGCCGTAATTTTTTGACAGGCAAGTCGCTAGTTATCTATAAAGTTAAGAAGTATGGAACAATTAAAAATAATACAACTTTAATGGGTTTTAGACAAGCAGATATATAAACAATTTTAACAACTATGTTTTAACCAACAATGACTTTAATAAAAAAACATATGTAACTATATATATTATATAATCATTTAATTTTAATAACAATTCAACTAAGTGTGCAATTATAAATGCATTCATGGATATCATTCGTGTGATGTAATTTTTCATAAGTAATGTCATGAGGGATTTCATAGCTGATGTCATTATTTATATCATATGTAATGTAATGATTCATGTCACTTTATGTCCTAGATGCAGGGGGAGGGAAGAATGTTAAGGTTGTTTACATCCTTAACTTCCAAATTTCCTGCATTTGTCCAGCCTTAAGTTGCCCCATCCGGCACTCCAACTTTAACTATATTTTAATGCCGGGGGGGGTGGGGGGGGGGCAAGAGGGGCCACATACATGCCTGGATTTGATGATATCCCTGCTGCACACAGGTGAGTCAATCACTTCTTCAGTCATTCTGATTGACTCACCTGTGCACAGAAAGGATATCCTCAAATCCAGGCCTGGTTGCAGCCCTCCAGGACCGAACTTGTCACCCCTGCTTTAATGCCATATTTGGCAATACATTTCTAGTGTTTTTCTCAATTTTATTATATTAACATATTTACTAATATTAACTAACGTATCCTCTTTATTTGAAATATAAGAAACTAAACAATGTATTATTAAATAATTTAAAGTTGAAAGAAAATATAAAACATATTTTGCATTTCCTAAACAACTGACATATCAACATACCTGCCTACAGATATAAGCTAACACCTTTGGAGGTCCTATAAGGTCTGTAAAAAAAAAAGAGATAACTCCATACATATAACAACACTGTATTTACTCTTTTTAACAAAATCAAAAGGTATGTATGCAAAGTAAGTATCATTGGCTACAAAGAACTGCAAAATGAAATGTATTATTAGATAAAAATATTCTCTCATACACAGAGCTGTTTTTGATTAAAGCAAGACCTGCAAAATGAATAAGGGGGGTCATGTTTCCTGTTTGCGTGGGACACTTGTAAAAGTTATCACAGAAATGACTTATGAGGATAAACATGAGCAAAACAAGTTTATTTTGTATGGCTTTATTCATAAATCTTTGGTACATCCTTTCATATGATTTTGGAACTGTTTGGGTTGGTTTTGTTTTTTAAAAGCTGTCTTTTTCAAAATGATTATTTACAGATAGAGTCTAGACAGATAGTATTTTTCCACCAACAGGTCTTTTTAAGGCCTACAATAGAGCAGGTAGATTTAAAAAAATGTGTTCTATATTAATGTTGTGTTTGTAATGTTTAAAAGCTAAACAATGTATCAGAAAAAAATAATTAAAAAAAATTGCAGTGCAATTAAAAAATGTATCATTCTGTGAAAAAGGAATGTTATCCTTATATGTATGAAGTGATATGCATTGTTATACAAACTTGTTGCAAATAAAAACTGGTCTGTTTTTTCCCCTTACAATTACGTAATTGATCTTAACTGCTGCCTAATGAATGTGTATATTTTGTTTAACATAGAAAATTAGATTCAACTGCAGATAAGAATCAAAATGTCCATTTGATGTGGGCAGTTTGGGTTAATTAAGTCTGAGGATAGCCTTATGCCAGGCAGCCTTATATTCCATAAATGTGTTTGACCCTATCACATGCACTGAAAGGCTGTGGCAGTTATGTACTAATGTTGTATAACAATGTTTGCTCGCCAGACCAGAGGAGTGAATATTAGCACATGCTAGGGTCAGGCGATATCTATCTCTATCCTCTCACCTCTCATTCTTCGGACTGAACAAGCAATTATGTCCACATGTCATTAACTATAATTTGCTCCTCTAGTGAACATCAGCCATTGCAGTTAAGTCAGTATACTTTTTAAGCATTTAACATTTAATTTGCTTCCCCCTTCTGGTGAACGTCCACCATTGCAGATTAGCTATCCCTATAAAACCACTAAAAACATTGCCTGACCATAACTGACCAATCAGAATGCATGGAATTTGACAGCAGCACACGTGCACAAATCTCTACCGAGCATGCTCATTACTTTAAAATTTTAAACCATTATATCTCACAAAGAGTTTATACTATCTAAAAAAATCAAAGAAGTGCATATAGACTTTTTGGATCACTAAACTACACTGACAAAATTCAATCCATTCAGCCAATTTTTTCCTACAAGTGATCAAAAATTTAAAGAAATCAAATTGGAAAAAACACAATGTCATCATTTCAAAATTTAACATAAATTATTTTATTCTTGACTGGTCAGAATTTTATGAAAATTGGCAATCCGTCCTAAAATAATTTATTTTTTTACTCAGACAGAGCTGGCCATGCCCTCGATAGGCACAGGGAGGTGCAAATAAGCAACTGCCTTCTTAAAGTAAACTGCCTTCTTAAAAGTAAGAAACATATCAGCTTTTATTTATTTTAAACTGTGTAGTATTTTTTATATTCTATTGCAAATCATCATATGCACTTTACTTGTAAGTGCACTTCAAGTGTGTGTATTACTAAATCATACTTTACACATCTTACATAATGGCAGTAACACTATCTGATTTATAATAATAAAAGTATCTCTCCTTGACCATTTTAAATATTGGAATATATGAGATGTTGATATTATTTGCAAATAAAGGAAGTATATTCCCTAGGTGCAGAAGTTGTCTTGGCTCATAATGTTCAAAATATTAAATAAAACGTTCTAACTTGGAACCTCTCTTTGTTAGATATTAAAGCCCCATATAATCATCCAGATGTTCATGTTACATTCCCAGGAAATAGAGCATTATTCTTTGTCTTTGAATTTGAGGAATTGGCTTCTATGATTTGATCTAATCCAGATATATAATGACTGACACACAGGAACTCACAATACAAACTTTATTACAGATGACGTAATGCAGATGATATTTGCGAATCCTCATACTGGGGTAGGGTAACTAGAAATGGCAATGGAGAGAGTAGTGACAGACCTTCACAGCAGCCCACTTCACACTATTCATTAATATTTTTTTTTTATTAAAATAAGATTTGCGAAGCTGACGTAAACTTTCTACCCACATTTTTGAACTGCAATTTATTGTGGAATATGTTATTTTATTAGTGTGTTCATTAGGTGAAAGAATTGTGAAATATTCTATATAAAATATGTCCACCTCTGTGAATTATCTAAATATTAAAATATCAAATATGTTACACTATGAAACATACTTTTTACGTTTAGAATTTTAATAGAATTTTTAAATATATATAAAAATTTAAACCAGCTTTATTAAACGTATTTTTATTTTTAGATAAAACATTTTTTTTGGTTAATTTGTTTGTTGTTAATGCTAATTATATGGAAGCATTTGTTTATAAAAAACTTTGTTATTTTCATTCTATAAAAATGTTTACATTGTTGTACTAAAATCCTCAAGGGATTGATATGAATAGAATAAGAAATAGTCTACCTTATATCTTGCAGTAAAGGGATATTGAAGATTCCATGTTTTTAATATTAAAATACACTACCTGTGTTTGTTTCATTTTATCAACAAGTGCTTAAAAGATCTATATTCATTCACTGAAACGTTCCAAAAAATCCCTACAAAGGTCTGCCCCCAGCAGCTCATGCACACAGTGTTCCTATTGGTAAGATATGCACTAGCCACTTACAGACTGTTTTGCAACAGCATGTTATGAAATGCTGTTTAAAGACAATCTACGATTGGTTAGTACAAGTACTACAGAGACACTGTGTGCATGGGATACAAGGTGTGGACTTTTGTTGAGATTATTTGGAAGGTTTCAGTGAATTAAAGCTGAGATTTTAAGCACTTCTTAATAAAATTATGTTTAGATATGCAAACAAACACTTTATTTTAATATTAAAATCCGGGACCCTTCTATATCCCTTAAATGGGTCAGTGAATGGAGAATATACTGAAGCAACAATCATTGCCTTGGGCATTTTGATTACAAATAATACACACAAACACAAATATAATCATTAAAATTGTGTAAATTGTAGCTACTTTTTGAGAAAAATGCTTAATGTATATTCTGATGGTGCAACACAACGATAACTGCCTGTAGCATCTCCAAAAAACACCTCTGACAAGCCCACATTGTGTAGATTTGGGATGCGATTAGTAGTAGGAGACATAGATTGAAAATCATATCCGACATATCTTATCTCTTTGGTGGAAAACCTTATTTGGTTTATTGATATGCCTGTTAAGACTTAGTAGTCTTAATTTGCCCGGATGCTGCGTGTATAGCATTTCTGGGGAATTATACATGGCCTGGTCCAACTGACCAAACAATATCCAACAGCAGCAGGGGGAAAGCATATGTCCCACTAAGATTTGCATTTTATTGGGTCTTCTTCTAAAGATAATAAAGATGCATTTTTCTCTCTCTGTAATAATTGCATTTTATTTTAAGAAAACATCATTCCGTTTTTTCTAAAATAAGCAAAAGCAAGCTAAAATGCTAATTTAAATAAAATCAATCTATGAAGTATTTAATTTGCAAAGAAAACTGAGTGGAATAAAACAGACTATTGACATGATCAGTAAATTAATTAATTATATATGAACACAAATGCATTTAAAATGTGTAAACTTAGTGTACATTTGTGGTATGTATGAGACTATTAACAAATTCAAAGTTTCATTCATTGTGTGATAATTACACAGTATAAGTCAGTTCAAAATGTATCACAATGACACAGTCACCTTGGAAATTCGAAGCACTTCTGCAACTGAGCCTTTACCAGTAAAATCAAATATTGTTTTACGTTTTTTATCCAAAACCATTATTTACTGACAAATTTGTAATAATATCAAGGGACTTTATGGAAGTCATATTCTTTCTGTATCTTTCTTGTAATATTACATAATTTTTTCATATTTATTTCTCAAATTCCACAGAACTACATGAATGTTAAAAACAGTATCTAATAATATAGCAGCACCCGGTAGAGCAAAGTAAAATACAAGACACAAACATGTGCACAGGGAGAGTATTTAAACACAAAATAAGTGTAGTCAAGACCACACCACAGGGAAGAGCAGTAGAAGCCTATGATCTCAAATAATCGACCTACAGATAAGATAGGAATAAAGTGTATTGTCACATACTCTTGAAAATGGGAAGCTCTCAGAAGATTCAGGATGTGATGCATAAACTGCTTCAATACAGGCAGATGCTTCTACCACTGAGCTATCTACCCACATCTGTATCCTGTATCTGCAAGATCCAATGTGCAGCCTGTGTCTGTAAGAGCCAATATGCAACCTGTGTCTGTGAGAGCTAATGTGCAGCTTGTGTCTGTAAAAGCCCAAGTGCAGCCTGTGTCTGTAAGAGCAAATCTGCAGACAGTGTCAGTAAGAGCCGATGTGTACCCTCTGCCTGTAAGTGCCAATCAGCAGTCTGTGCCTGTAAGAGCCAATGTGCACCCTGTCACAGTAAGAGCCAATGTGCAGCCAGTGCATGTAAAAGCCCAAGTGCAGAATATGTCTGTAAGAGCCAATGCACACCCTGTGACTGTAAGAGCCAATGTGCATCCTGTGACTGTAAGAGCCAATGTGCTGTCTGTGTCTGCAAGAACCCAAGTGCAGTCTCTGCCTGTAAGTGCCAATCTGCAGCCTGTGCCTATAACAGTCCATGTGCAGCCTCTGCCTATAAGAACCAATTTGCAGACTGTGTCTGTAAGAGCCCATGTGCAGGCTCTGTCTGTAAGTGCCAATCTGCAGTAAATGTGCAGCCTGTGTTTACAAGAACCAAAGTTCAAAGTAATAACCTGTCTCCTCCTTCTCCTCCTCTACATCACCGCCATCTCATGGAGCCTTCAATTCCTCTCAGTACAGTTCAAGTGAAGTTAAATTCTCTGTTATTTTTTATCAGAAATCACATCAGAAGCACAGTCCACTTCATTTTTTACTTTGTGTGGCATACTCACATGATGGTGTCATAGAGGGGGGATAGCTTGGACAATGTGTCATTCTACACGTTTTAGAAATGTCTTTCCTTCCTCAGACTCCTCAACAGATACCGGAATAAAGTTCTGTACCATTCTGACACCTTTATTCCTGAGAAAATGCAAAAGTCAATATATTCATGATGCCAGCTTCTATTTTTGTTCTGCAAATCCTTATAAACAACTGCAAATCTCAATGTGTGGAAGGTTCTAAGATCAATAAGAGTTAATTCTTTTCAAATGTTATAAAAGCTTTTGACACTGTGGATCACGTTATCTGTCCTAGTTTACATCAGCCACTGGACTGCGCTTTGATATTGTGAATACCACAGGGATTCCTCAAGGTCCTTTGCTTAGTTACTTTTTGGACTTCATAAACAGTGGCATATATGCTGACAGAATGTGATTTAAATCTCTAGGGACCTAGCACAGTGCTACAATTAGAGTCTTCCAGTATAGCTTTGGAAAATATCCTACATGTAAGCATTCAGGAAATTCTAACTGTCACGGTACACCTGGGGATAAACAAATCAAAATGATAAATCTCAAAAGAGCTGCACTTAAGGGACTGGAAAAGCATGAAAAATAGAATTCATTAAACCTTGTTTGCATATTGAAATGATTTCATTAAATATATCAATGGCCGGGAATTACTAAGCTTTGTTGGAAATGTGAGGGACTATAATGTAGAAAAATAAACAATGCAGCACCACCGCTTCATTGGTATTCACTAAGATATGTACCGTATAACCCTCTTGCAGTGTGAACCTTCATCATGTTCATCTATGTCAGGGGTTGTCAACCTATTAATACCTACAGCCCATTTTTGATGGTAAAATTTCCTTACCGCCCACCCGTGCTGCAGTAACTAAATTTCTCTCTCTCATTTCTGGCTACATAAATCATATGACCCTCGTTATGTATCGCCCTGTACTTACTAGATAGTGATACTGTCATGAATGCTGTCCCTAGTCTCACCAGCTCTCCAACCAGCTAAACGTCTCCTACGTGTGATGTCATTTGTCAGCGACGCCACCCAGCAATTACCCCGCCGCCCACCATGAAAGCTTGAATCGCCCACGACCAGGTTGACTACCACTGATCTACATGATAGGGAAATATCAGATATCATCACAGAGAATTTTGCAAAACAGATATTATTCATCCCCATTTCAAAAGATGGAAAAGAGCCTATTTTCATTATAAGTAATGTTAATATTACATATTCACATAAATGTTAATTTATTAAAAACTCACAACCTGAGATCTATTATCATAGAAGCTTTATGGTAAAATATTAAATTTAAGTCCAAGTGTAGCAAGTAATTTTAACATATGATTAAAGGACCACTGCGGTCATATGTTTGCAATTTTGAAGAACTACACTTGAAATTATACATTTTTAAAATGTAAAAAAGTAGTACAGCCTTATTACCCTTTATATGCAGTTATTCTGCTATTGAATCTACCATTTAAGTTTTGACAATCCAGCCTCCAGAGCTGGGATGCATGTGCTAAATGCTGAAGTGTTGCTGAACTCTTTGAAATGTCAAATCCTAGTACATTGAACTGTTGTTATTCAGTCCTTCAGTTTTGTCCGACTCTCTGTGACCATATGGACCGCAGCACCCAGGCACATCTGTCTGTATTTCCGGTGGTGCCTACCCATATGGTTTTCTTGGCAAAGATACTGGAGTGGGTTGCCAGTTTCTTCTCCAATGGACAGCAATTTGTCTGACCTCTCTACTATGACCTACACATTTTCGGTGACCATAAATGCCCCTTCACCCTAAGAAGATAGTGGTGCAGAAGGGGATTTCTGCCCTAAAGGATAGCATATAGCTGTAATCCAACATCTTGTCATTTAGTACATGTGGTGATCACTCCCAGGCTGATAACCAAGTATTACATAATAATTAAGCATTTTTTTATATATCCTAATATATATTTCATATTTTTCCTGTTCCGATAATTCAAGGGTACCTGTGCTAAATCTGTATTCTTATTGTCAGTGTAGCATTGTTATTTACCTTCATTCGAATGCGTAAGCATTGACTGATCTTCTATCAATTATTTGGTGCCAGCCTTATGTTAATGCAAACGGACAGCACAATAATCCTCATATATACACATAAACACCAACTATTTATATATATATATATATATATATATATATATATATATATAAATATATATATACTAGCGACTTGCCCGTCAAAAATGACGGCAATAAAAATTGAAGCCTGGCAATGGTGTTTGTCACACATTGCGAGCCTCTCCCCCCTCTACTTTATCGGCCTCGGGATGAGCGCCTTCGGCGCTAATCATGGGCCTCGCAATGAGCGCCAAAGGCGCTCATTGCGAGCCTCTCTACCACTCTACTTGACGGGAGGGGCTCATTGCGAACTTCTCCCCCCTCTACTTTACTGGCCTTGGGATAAGCTCCTTCAGCGCTCATCTCTGGCCTTGCAATGAGTGGCTTTGGCACTCATTGTGAGCCTCTCCCGCCCTCTACTTCCTCTCCCTCCACCCTGTCTCTTCCCCCCCTCTCCCTCCCCTGTGTCTCTTTCCCCGTTCTCCCTCCTTTGTTTCTCCTTCCCCCTCCCCTGTGTCTCTTCCCCCTCTCCCACTCCTGTGTCTTTCTCCCTCCCCTTTGTCTCTCTTCCCCCTCCGCTCTCTCCCCTGTGTCTCTCTTCCCCCTCCTCTCCCTCCCCTGTGTCTCTCTTCCCCTCCTCTCTCCCCTGTGCCTCTCTTCCCCTCCTCCTCTCGCTCCCCTGTGCCTCTCTTCCCCCTTCCCTGTGTCGCTCTTCCCCTTCCCTGGATCTCACTTCCCCTGTCCCCTGTGTCTCTCTTCCCCCCTCCTCTCGTGTCTCTATTCCCCCTCCTCCTCTCCCTCCCTCCCTCATGTATCTCTGCCCCCTCATGTATCTCTTCCCCCTCCTCTCCCCCCGTGTCTCTCTTCCCCCTCCTCTCCCCCGTGTCTCTCTTCCCCCGTGTCTCTCTCCCTCCACTCCTCCCTCACCTCAATGCTGTAGACGCGCGCGCACGCTTATGTGGCGTCTGCGCGTGCGCGCGCGCACGCTTGTCTGTCCGGCTACCCGTGCACGCGACATCTTCGCGTGTGCGCGAGCTCACGCTTGTCTTCCCGGCTACCCGTGCACGCCACCAGAGCAGAGAGGCTGCAGGGCTGATGGGAGCCACGGCAGAGGGGTTTGTGAAACTGTAAGTTGTTGTCAGCTGCGGCCCTTGCTTTCCGAGGGCCGCAAAGCGTGACGACAACTCGCAGTTTGACAATTATAATATGTGATATATATATATATATATATATATATATACTGTATATATATATATATATATATATATATATATATATATATATATATGAGTTCAATGTTAACATTTTCTTATAGCTTGGAAACATGTAATTTGTTTCTTTAAGTAAAATATATGAGTTACTACAAAAACCTCACATCACACATTATGTGATCCCACATCAGATAATTTTATACTGACTTCAAAATCATATAGTAACAAGCCTACAGTACATGATTTTTGCAAATGTAATGAGTTACGCAAATGAGAAATATAGAGATTAGTAGCCATATTAAATTCCAGCCTGGAATATATCCAACGTGTAGCTCTTAAAGCCTGCGTGCTTCAAATTCTCCCGAGTTTCATTGCTATTAAATTAGAAAGGTTTGCGAGGTGGGAGCGAGAGAGGCTATTACGTAAAGCAGTCTCATGCACATTGGATGTGTGATCCTGCTAACATCAATTAAGCAAGCACGTAGCAATGGGTTTGAATTAGCCAATGGCAAAACAGATTGCCATCAAGGCTAATGAACATCATCACTTGCAGCAGTGGTCCCAATCTGGGCCAATGCGATAGTTAAAAACACAAGCCCTGCAGTGAGGGGTACTCCAAGTACCCCCCAGCACCTAAAATTAGGGGGTCCGCCCAGTGTCCCCGTATCAACCTGTGCAGTGGTGGTCCTGACCGGGACCTCCGCTGCATTTAAAAATTACACAATTAGTCAAGGCGCCCCCCCCCCCCCGGCACCTAAAATTAACTCTCCCCAATGCTGAGAGTAACCCTTGCAGCGGAGGTCCCGGTCAAGATGCCCGCTGCTTTTCAAATTTTCTACTGAGGGTCCTTAAAGGTCCTTAAAGGACTTGCACTAAATAAAAAAAAATGAACCCATGGCGCAAGGGTACTATAAGTAACCCCCCCAGGCATCTCATTGGGATCTATAAGGCCCCCATGACCCTCTTATTAACCCGTCAGTCCCATAAGGGTCTATTCATACCCTTATGTGACAATACTGAATCCCCATTAGTCCTATAAGGGTCTATACAAACCATTATGGGACACTAACCCAATATTAACCCCATTAGTGACATGAGGGTCCTCCAGGACCCTCATGACACTAAGTCTAAGCACTACCCTACACTACACTATTAGCCACCCCAATAAACCAATAAATCTAAATTAACCCCATCTAAGTAATTAACCCTATTTAAACTTCACCATACCTAATTAACCCTATCACTAACCACTTAACTCCATCTAGAGCTATTTACTCGGACGGGGGCATCGCATAAAGGTAAGTGTACTATTTGTAATGTTTATAATTATATGATGTGTTTATTGGGCTTACAAGGTACATCTGGGGTTAAATAGGCCCAGTTAGAGTTAAATATGAGTAGACAGGGTTACATAGGACTAGACGGGGTTAAACAGGTCTAGATGAGGTTAAATAGGACTAGAAAGGGTTACATATGACAACATAGGGTTAAATAGGTCTAGATGGGGTTCAATAGGACTAGATAGGATTACATATGACTAGACAGGGTTAAATAGGTCTTGATGTGGATAAATAGGTCTAGATGGGGTTAATTAGGTCTATACAGGGTTAAATAGTACTAGATAGGGTTACATAGGACTAGATAGGGTTAAATAGGTCTATATGGGTTTAAATAGGTCTAGATAGGGTTACATAGGACTATATAGGGTTAAATAGGTCTAGATAGGGTTCAATAGCATTAGATAGGGTTACATAGGACTAGACAGAGTTAAATAGGACTTGATGGGGTTAAATAGGTCTAGATAGGGTTAAATAGGACTATACACGGTTAAATAGAACCAGATAGGGTTACATTGGACTAGATAGGGTTAAATAGGTCTATATGGGTTTAAATAGGTCTAGATATGGTTACATAGGACTATATAGGGTTAAATAGGTCTAGATAGGGTTCAATAGCGTTAGATAGGGTTACATAGGACTAGACAGAGTTAAATAGGACTTGATGGGGTTAAATAGGTCGAGATAGGGTTAAATAGGACTATACAGGGTTAAATAGGACTAGATAGGGTTAAATAGGTCTAGATTGGGTTAGATAGAACTAGATAGAGTTACATAGGACTAGATAGGATTAAATAGGTATAGATGAGGTTCAATAGGACTCGATAGGGTTACATAGGACTAGATGGGTTTAAATAGGTCTAGATGGGGTTAAATAGAACTAGACAGGGTTAAGTAGAACTAGAAGGGCTTAAGTGGTTAGTGATAGGTTAATTAGTTATGGTGAGGTTTATATAGGGTTCATTACTTAGATGGGGTTAATCAGTTAGAGTGGGTTATTACTTAGAGGGGGTTTATTACTTAGATGGGGTTAATTTAGATTTATTGGTTTATTGGGGTGGCTAATAGTGTAGTATAGGGCAGTGCTTAGGCTTAGTGTCATGAGGGTCCTGGATGACCCTCATGGCACTTATAGTGTTAATATTGGGGTTAATTAGTGTCCCATGAGGGTCTGTATAGACCCTCATGGGACTGAGGGGGTTAATTGTATTCGCATGAGGGTCTTATAGACCCCCATGAGTGATGGGGTTAATTTTAATTGTCGGGGGGGGTACTTATAGTACCCCCGTGGCAGGGGTTACATTTTTAGATATCTCTGTTCCTTTAAGGACCTTTAAGATCCTTTCAGATTTGACATTTTAAATCCAGCGGAGGGGGTTCCAATTGGGACCCCCGCAGCAAGGGTTAATATGGGGAGACTGCGGGGTGGCACAATAGTGTTCCCCAGGCCCTTTAAGGATGACAGCGGAAAATTTGACTTTTTAAATGCAGCGGGGGCCATTGTCGGGTCCCATTCGGGACCCCTGCTGCACGGGCTAATATGGGGACACTGTGGGGTCCTGATGTGGACCGCCAGCATCGGGGGTTGATTTTAGGTGCCGGGGGGACTTGAAGTACCCCTGCGGTAGGGGTTAACTATTTAACAATTGGGACCCCTGCAGCATGGGGTTAGATTTAGGGAGCAGGGCGGAGGTTTAGGTGCCGGAGGGAGGTTCAGGGGCCGGATTGAGAGCCTTTTGTGATGTGCAACGTAGTGCTACTTATGTCACTATGTGCTAAGAGAGCTCTAACTTAATTTGTGCAGCAATTGCAGTCATTCATTTTCATGCAAAAAAACCTCTCTTATTATGCTCATAATCTACCTTTCTAAGTGTATACTAGACAGTTTGTCAATTTAAACCACTGTCTCATGCAATGTAAAATTATTTAACCTCACCTATCTTATACTCCTCAGTTTGCAAACTGACAATTGGTCTTTTATGCTTTCTTTTTAGTAAAGGATAAAAAATGTAATTAACGAAAACATGACCACACAAGTTTCCTATTATTTGCTGGAAATTGGCTGATTTACTATTTAGTTTTTACTTGTATTGAATAAATGATCTGCATAATTTGTCAGTTTTATTAAGGTGGTAAATAATTTAAAAATGCATCTGCAGTAACTTTTAGTTCTGAAATAGGTGTCGCTGTGGGCACAGGCTCAAATTGTGCTGTGAATATAGCTATATCAATGGAAAATATTGATCACAGAATGTCTTAAGAGGAGTCAGATCTAACAGCTGAGATCATATTTATATACAATGCAAGAAACATTCAAATTTAAACAATGAAAAGCTTTAATAGGTTTAACATTCTGTTGTGGTAACAAATGCTATCAACTAAACATGTAAAGTTTTAATAATTATAAAAACACTAGCCACTTGCCCGTCAAAAAATGATGGTCATGAAATCGTAAGTCAGGTAATGTTGTTTTATGATTTTTTTAGCGTGAGGACCTTCAGCGCTCATTGCGAGGCTTGCACTGAGCGCCTTGATGAAATAATTAATAAATTAATAAATTAATATACTTTACCTATTCCTAAGTAATATATGCAGGAAGTGTTCCTGCAGCATCCAGTGTAGTTTTGCACGTTTCTGTAGCTGTGGTGTAAGTGCCAGCAATGTGTGCAGTGTGTAGCGTAAATGTGATGAGTGCGCAAGGTAAAGCCGTTACTGTAACTGTGTACTTCCGCATTGATAAATGGCGCGAATGTGTATGTGACGCTGGTGTGTATGATTTTCCGTCCTTAGTAAAAGTGTATCTTTAGCTTTTTAGAAAAGCCATATGTGCATGGTGCTGTTTAACGTTTTTAGGGTCCTGTAGCCTCGTTTTCGTTTTTTTCGGTGGCCATTTTTTCTCTCGCTTAGGGGATTTTCGTGTGTCTGAACTCGTGAATTTGGACTTAATTCGAAGTGTAACTTCACTTGCAGAGGTCCTGGGTGCCCCCCCCCCCCTTGCTATGGGTAAGTTTTTTATGTGTTTTATGTGTGTATTTATTGTGTTTTGACTGTTTTCTGTTGCTCGCGGTTCGGCCGTTAAGTTCGTACCTTTGCAAGGTCGTAATGTTTTTTTTTCTAAATCCTGCGTCTCGTATGTTTGTCTGCTAAGTCCGTAAATGTGCGTCGGGTCGTATTGTTGGTAAAGTGCCGCTTGTGTGGGTGTTTGTAACCGCGTGTGGGGCGCCTTTGAGCCTCCACATCCGCAAATTTGCGAGGGTCCGCATTTACGGACCAAAGTTCTTGCGAGCTCGCAAAGAGTGACAACGATTCGTAGTTTGACTATTATAATATGTGATTGGTTTCATTTTTTAAACAACACATTAACCACATTACATACTTTAACATAATGAATCCTCTATGGTTGTTTTAAATTACACTGTAACAACAAATCATAATGAAATATATTCATTACAAAGGGTTAAAAGTATTAAGGGAGATAAAATAGTGGTTTATTAACGCCATCACCATGTGACTATATAAATCCTTTATATAAAAGTCGGCAAATGTCTTTGATTAAAGGCATATGTAAATTTCCTGGATTATGAATGCATCTGATAGAGGAGAATCAGTAATGTAATCAGTAAAACATTTTTTTTGCATGAAAAATCCCCCAAAAAAACATTATTATTATTACCCCAAAGTCTGCTAAATCTCTTGAGTTTGCAAGCAGTTGATTTTCAGAGTTAAATCCATCCTACAATGAGCATAAAATTATGAATTTGTTTTGACCAATCACAGGCGGCTAATACATTGTATCAATCTGTGATAGCAGTTTGTGCAAGAAATAATCATGGGATGTGTAATTCCCTGCACAAGGAAGGAGGAGGAGCGAGATACGGCTCTGAAAAACCATACCCAAATGCAGTGTTTCTATTGGTATGTACACTGTGCCTATGTAGGCGGCTCCGAGGGTGTGGATAACAAATTTTATTTTTAAATAAAACAAATCTGTATGTTTCTGATATAAGCAGCATGTGTGTTTCTGATATAAGCAGCATGTGTTAGATTAGAGAAAGGTAACAACAGGGAAACTTATATATACCTTTAATAATGCCCACAGAGTAACAACTCCTTGCCAGCAACTGCGACCCTCGCAAAATTTACGAGACACGTTACGACCCATTACGACCTCGCAAAAAACGGCCGCAACACGCGCACATCAAAACATGAAAAATACAACAAATACACACAACAAATACATAAAAAGCTCACTTACAGGAAGAGGGAGCATCCAGGACCTCGAAAACTAAAGTTACACCTCAATTTAACTCAAATTAAAAGAGTTTAGACACTAAAAAATTCTCTAAGCAAGAGAAAAAATGGCCACCGAAAAAAAACGAAAACGAGGCTACAGCAGTCTAAAGACGCAAAACACCACCAAACACCTACGGATTTGCCGAAAAACACCTACGAGATTAGAAAACAAGGACGCAACCCGCGCAACCCCAAAAACATTACAAACACAACAAATACAAACAACATACTCATAAAAAGGTTACTCACAGCAAGGGGGGGCTCCGAGGACCTCTGCAAGTGAAGTTACACCTCCATTTAACCACAAATTTCAGAGTTTAGAGACCCGAAAATCACCTAAGCGAGAGAAAAAATGGCCGCCGAACAACATGAAAGCGAGGCTAAAGGTCCCTAAACACGCAAAACACTACCATAAACACGCAAAACACCACTGAACAGCTACAGATATTCCGAAAAAGCCCACCAAACAGCTACGGATATTCCGAAAAAATCGCACGACATAGAAAACGAATATTACGAAAAACTCACACGACATAGAAAACGAACTACGCTACATCAGCCACATTATATAAACCAAACACCCTTAGCTCACTTACAATTTCATTGCCGTCATTTCTTGACGGGCAATTCGCTAGTCTTTTTATATGTGCTACATTTAATCAAAATCGGTATAGCAATAGAAGTTTGCAAGATGAAGCACATATTGGCTATTACTTTTCAATAATTTAACTACATAAGCAGTAATGTATCAAAAGTTGCTATTTACGTCGCAAATGTCAGATGGCTTTAACGGGAAAACTGTTATAATGGGGGGCGTTAAAAATGTTTTGACTTGTAAAGTGGGCGGTGGTAAAAAAAAGTTTGGGAACCTATGGTTTAGTCTTTTAAATCCCCACTCAGTGCTCTCTGATTTAACGCTCTCTTTCCCTGCTGATACCTTTGTGGATCGCTAAACGTGGTATAGCTGTAATACATATTGAGTTCTACACATATGATTGAATACAACTTCTATTTTGTAAAAATATTACTTATGTGCCCAAACGTATTCACTATTAGTTGCTTACATTGTTCCTACTTTAAGTCACTCATAGTTATCAGAAATTACATTAAACATATTTTTGTTATATAAAAAAAGAACTTTGTTAATTTGCCCTGCATAATAGAATAACAACAGTCTACATGCCCAGTCAGTGGATATCAACACCAAAAACATGTATAGTACGTATGGTATTGATTTAAAATGTTTAGATTGACAAGGCGGTTGTGTATAAAAAAATATCATTTGCAAGCCAAGTAAATAAAAATGTACTTCATAAGCAAAAACCAAGAAATGTAAAATTAAAATTTATACTATCTGAACAAGACACTAAAGAAAAAAATAGTTTTGGCTCCAAAGAGCGTTTCTGGCTCTAGTATTATTGTTATGAAGTGCAGTTTATTCTCTAAATATAGAAACTAATTTCCTCAACAGATGATCGTAAGCCAACTGTTTCTGTTCAGTCTGTGAACCTGAAGTTTAGCAAAGCATCCAAACTAGTTACAGTATATATATATATATATATATATATATATATATATATATATATACATACATATATAGTTCACTACAACATTTAATATATGGTGGGAAAAAGAGCGATAGATTTACCCTTTTTGTGTTCACATTTGTATGTCTAAAATAAGTTAAAAGACTTGTTTCATGCCCAGAATTCCTAAAAATACAATTATTATACTGCATTCTGGGAACCTTGGCAGGGACATGCAACAAAGGCTTTGCTATTGCAATCCATAACCATATCAAATATTGCTTCCCTTAAGCTTATGCCTGCTCTATCAAACAGCTTTGAGCAAAGCTAGGGTTGGATTATACACATACAGCTGTATCAAGGTTACAGCCTCTAATCAGAGTGGGACCGGTTCCTTAGCTTATGTAGTGGATATTTTGAGGAGGTAGTTCACTACAATAGTCATTTAATATATGGTGGGCAAAAGAGCGATAGAAGCCCTCCACTGTACAGTAGTACAGTAAAAAAATAGTACATGTTTTTTTAACTATTATTCTTATAGTACTATATCTTATTTTTGACCCTCATGTTATCTAACATTAACCCAATATCACAGGGAATATCACAGGGATCCCTAAGTATTCCCATGGTGGTCTAGTCTGTAAGCCTCAGGGATCATAAGCTTAACAATCTCTTCTTTCAATAGCAAACACAAAAGGTACACATTATAATGAAGCCCTATTCTGATTAGCTGACATTTCAACCAGTAAATACAGTAGAGCCCTATTGTTAGGTAAAGACTAACCATTTGGAAAGTACAGATTTCGATCTATACATTCTCATTGCTTGGATTTTTAACCAATCGGAAATGGGGCAGGAGCAATTACGATACTGGATTCTGATTGGCTGAAATATGATGACCACATATTCGAGCCAACCATAAGCCATAAAAATAGTATAAAATGTGAGAGCATGGTCAGAAATCCATTAGTCAGCAGGGAAGCCCATCTTGGAAATGGAGCTCCATTATTAAAGTTATTTTTGTTTATTTTAGAATAGAGCATTTTTTTAGTTGGGGGCTTTTTCTGTGGGTCGAAGATGAGAATGAAGGGTCTTCTTATAGCAAAGAAAAGGGCTGATGTCTTCTAGCAACATGGATAGCCCCCTTTATTGATGCTGGAGGGTTGTCAAAAAGTAATATTTAGTTCCATGGGGTTCCAAGATGACCCCCATTGTTATTGATTAGATTACCATGGGGGTCCCTAGAGTCCCATGGTAACGAGTTCATATTAGGTGATATTTAGCATTGCTGGTTTCAGCCTTGTATATTTTTATTTAAATTAATAAAACTAATATTTACAATTGTGATACAACATACACTGCTATATTTAACATCTAGTAGCATATGTTTTATATTAATAGATGAATATTGGTTATATTATTTTATTTAAATATAAAATATACTGCTAATGTGGAACAGAAACATGTGATGCCGCATATCAGCCTTGTGGGTAGTAAAAAGCAAGGTAAGTGTTTAAGAAATTCAGAAGAGTTGGGTTTTCACTATAGATGCAGGTAGCATTCCCTTAACGTGCCCATCTCAAGATGAACCGCAATAAGCCAGTCATAACATGGGAGGTTTAATAAATGAATAAACAAGGGGCTTTAAGAAATTGCATGATGAGCTGAGAAACTGGATCTCAAGTTACCTGGACATTGCGGGTGCGTTAACAATGGTAATTCTAGATCAGGGGTGCACAAGATCGGTCCTGAAGGGCCACACACAGGGCTGGATTTGAGGATATCCCTGCTGTGCACACCTGAGTCAATCACTACTTCAGTCATCCTGATTGACTCATCAGTGCACAAAAAGGAAATCCTCAAGTCCAGGCCTGTGTGTGGCCCTCCAGGACCGATCTTGTGCACCCCTGATCTAGACTGGTGTCTAGTATTGCCTGCAGTCCCTTCCATATTTGTAGTTTAGTTTTATTTTATTATATTTATTATTTATTATTTTTTACAATTTCTAACCCCAGTTTTTTTGAACCTCTGCTCTGCAGAATTTGGTTATTGTTGTTTAATTTTTTATTTGTTTCTGCTACATTGATTTGGTTTGTTGAAGACTGCGAGTATGGAAACGTTGCCTGAAGCAATTGTCACCCATCTCTCAAAACACAATTTATTATTCTATTAAAATATTAGAACATTATCATATTTCCTATTTTGCGTAACGCTCAAAAAAAGGCTTCAATCGTAGGTCTTTATTACAAATCATAATTATACAATATACGATTTGGTGCTTTAGAAAAGTAACTTTAATCTAAAAATGTAACTAAATACATAAATTTACTTCTGATTATTAATTTTTGGGCCTGGACTATGTAACTGGAAATATAATTGGAAATTATAAAGCTATAAATATTTTTCAAAACTGAAACAACTATAATATTTTGTGCCCATTTTTTTAAACTGGGTATTTGTGAAAAAATAATTGTGGATGTTATTTTTGCAAGTCCACAGCAAAGGTTCTACACGTGGTATTGTTTAATACTATATGTAGTAACAATGGAATATTAAAAAGAAAACGTTCTTGATGCAATCTTAGATTTGTAATTTTTGTTTGGTTATCAGTCCTTCAGTCACCCCTTACCACTTGCTTTTATTGTAGTGTTAGTGTAATATTTGCTAAAAATTGCTAATTACTTTGCAAGTACTCAGGTTCATTAATGGTATATCTAAGTTTCCCTGTTTTTACATTTATCTAATCTAAAACATGCTGCTTATATCAAAAACACACATTACATTGAGTAATTCTATACTCAATGTAATACAGATTTGTTTTATTTAAAACTAAAACTTGTTTTCCACACCGCAGAGCTGTTTACATAGGCACAGTGTACCTACCAATAGAAACAGTGGATTTAGGTACGGATTGTAACTTTTTACTAACCTTCATGCTAATAGTGCAGAGATCTACAGAGCAATGCTTGACTCCTCCTTCCTTCCTCATCCAGAGGACTACACATCCCTTGATTCCTTGCTACAAAAACTGCTATCATGATTAATACAATGCATTAGCTGCCATGATTGGCCAAAGCAAATTACAAATTTGATGCTAATTGTAGCAGGGATTTCTAAGGGTGTTAACTCTGAAAACCAACTGCTTGCAAACTCAAATGATTTAGCAAACTTTATGGTAAGTGTAATAATATTTATTTTGGGATTTTTTCATGCAAAAAATGTTTTTATAAACTACTAATTCTCCTCTACCAGGAAACGTAATTATGCCTATAATAATTGGCAACTGAGATGTTCTCACCCAAAAGCAATTTCTAAAATAAATTTGAGCATGTGCAGATCCCGGAGAGTCATTTCCAATGATTTGCAAGGATTACATTTTAGCACAAAGATAAAAAGGTTATATGGGAGGTTACAAAGGTTGATTGACATACAAAAATAATAAACTTCAGTGTATATTACTGTAAGTATTACATTTGTAATAACATTTGGAACCTTTGGTGTATCCCTTTAATTAGACATACAATTAGTACTTTTGTTAGATGAGAGTGTGCAGTATTTATGTGGATTATTTATGCATCAAACATTTCTTCACATTCCTGTACATTAGGTATCTCGACAGCATACACATTTAAAAGTTACAAATGCACAGTTTACTATTTGTTGCTGTACACTATCCAATATAAATCTCATTGTGGTACAGAATGATTCACAGTACTCACTTTTATCTTTCAATTTGCAAATTGCTCTTTTAAAAGTCGACCCAGTCAATACTTCAGCATTAATGCATTATGTATATATTACATTCACATTCATTACAGTTGCAATTGACTTCATTGTAACAGCTACTGATATCTGCTTATTGTGTTAGCCTCCTTATCAGCTTTGACATGAATGCATTTCCCAGTTGAGTTTAAGTCCATTTAAAACAGGAGCTTTTTCATCTGGGGGTCGGTTTGTTACCTCTGGATGCTCATGTGGATCACAGTGATACTGCATATTGCCAATAAATGTTCATCTACTTCTGTACTAATTTGAATAGAGCACAATTAACTGCTGAAACTTTAATCAATATTCTATCCATAATAGTGACTAATGTCAATGGTTGTGTTACACTCTCCTCATCCGTCTTTGTGTCTGAGGACCAGCCGGTGAGGTCTAAGACTGGAACTTATACCAGGACCAGCTGTATATCTAGGTTTCCTTGTTTTTCCCTTTTTCTAATCTAACACATGCTGCTTATATCATACACATACATTACATGGAGTCATTCTATACACATACAGAGTTATTCTATTTAGGAGCAGCTAGGTAGAGAAAAATGGAACCATGCAGTAAAGAATAATTGCATATAAAGTGAAAATAGAAACATTGTATTTATTTGCTTTACTTTCAGCCTTTCCGTTTCTAATATTAACAATTGCTTTTATCATTGGGCTAGATTGTTTTTATTGCTCCTTGGGGGTCTGCACATGCTCCGATTCATTGAATAAAGGCAGCTGAAATGTACTCAGCCAAAGACAGTTGCTAGAATACATCTGAGCATGCGCAGAACAGCATGCAGTAATTAGCAATAACTACACCAAAGACTATGGATGGGTCTAAATGGCTGATTAAAAGACACAAACTACAAACTTCAATGTAAATTTACTGGAAAAAATATTTTTTACTAATATTCTTTGGGTATTTTTTATTATTGGTTAGTTTTATGCAATAATTTTGCTGTGTCAAATTAATTACACATGCAGTTGTTTGAGTTAAAGAGACAGTATCACCCTGTCAAAATCTGCTTCTTCAAGGGGGCTTGATATGAACCTGGTTCAAACCTACCCCAGCAGAATCATGTAGTTCCTGTTCTCTGTGGCACAAAAGATGGCTTCTGAAGAGGGCAAGGCCCAAAGGTACAGGCAGAGAATACTGGATACAGGATACTAGTGACCTCCTGCAAGACCACTCCCCAAGTCAGGATACAACACACAGCAATAGTCTCAAACCTTGAATATGTGAAACCAGAACTGCATGTTTGTGTATGTATTACACAATACCACACCCTTGTGTATATGTGTGTATGTGTCTGATGTCACAAATCTGCCCTGTAGCCTTGGTTCATATAAAAACTCCTGAGATTAAATTCACCAGATATCTATAGCTGACTAGTGAAACAGCCTTGGTGTTAATCCCAAGTGTTTGTTTAGGACTATTTGAAGTACATGCATCTGTCTTGGCTGCTGTTTATCAAGGATGAGAGTGCAATAATCTGCAGCTAACCTCTGTGCAGAGCATTTTTTACAAATTCCACATGTGTTCTATGTAAAATGTTCCCTCTTATAATATAGTATATCTAGGATACATAATAACCATGTACAGGCAACATATAACCACACACAATAACACATAATCCCAATGCAACAATGTCATGCTCCCTTGGCCATATTCATAAAGTACTGGCAATATGTGTCAAACTTTAAACAATGAAATCATGACAATTTCTCCCCCTTTTCTTTCTAGTATAGCATGGGAAGTTTATTCTGTCAGATAACTTCCCATCTATACAGGTGGTTACCAGTCCTCTTGATGTGACAGTCCATCCATGTGATAGCCTCAGTGGCTCTCTGGGTACCCTGCCTCCCCTTGTCCATGGCGAATACTCACTCCTCCCCAGTGGCCTATTAACTTTCCAAGCCCCTGGGGAGACTTATAAGACAACAACCCTGGAGTACCCTTCAAGGTAGTCCAGGGGAAACAGTAGCCGCCAGGGTTCAGTAGCCAACCCCTCTTCCAACAAGCCTGGGCAATGGCCCCTTCTTTCCAGGGTTACAGGTACACAACCAGTGTCTTTGGGCAACTGCAGGGGAATCCATGTAGGGACACCAGGAGACAAACCACAATCTGGGGTACCCTCTGGCTCTTTGGTCTCTGGATCCTCAGGTGAAACCTCCTGACTCTCTCCATCTGAGACTGCCTGGTGTGTAGTTACAGGCAGACATTGAGAAGCAGCTGCTACTGCCTCTTGTTCAGGCTGAGGAGCAGGGCTACTTTCTGTTTCTTCTCCAGGATCTGTGGCTGGCTCCTGGACAATGGTCATCCAAGGAACCTTTCCACTATTTTCACAGTCAATTGGTAGGGCCCAGCGCTCATTAGGTTCTCCTCTGACTGTAGGAGGAGGGTAGCTTACCCTTAGTTCTTCTCCGGGGCCTGGCACTGCTATGGTTTGGTCCTGTCTCCATGCCTCTAACTGGGTGAGACTCAGCCCCTAAAGACAGGGAGCAGTTCTTCCTCTTCCCAGTCAAAACCATGGATGAATGCATCCTTGGTTTTTTGAGAATCCCTGATATCAAAATTCTCCCCACAGTCCATACCTTAATTTTCTGACCCAGCCTATGCATCATTTAGCTGGGTCCCTGTAGTACCTGTTAGGTGGTTCTGTTCTTTGCCTGACTGGCATGCGCCCTCCCAGCTGGGTGGCCAAAAGCTATCCAGGGATACTTCATCCAGCAAGTCTATATAGTCCACCTCCAGCTGTAGCTCCTGCTGGATCAAAGGCCAAAGTAAGTTAGCTGTCTGAGAGCCTGTCTCCAGTCCCAGCATGTGACAGTGCTTGGCAAACAGACACAGCTGTCTTTTCTCTGTCCCCAAGCCACAGTACGGATCCCCATGTACTATGTCCCAAAGTGCCTCTTCCAGGTCCAATGAAAACTGATGAGGTATCCCAACAGGTCCAACCAAATAAGCATATTGCCCTTCCAGGACGACCGCCTCACATACTAATTCTTCCAGTCATTCCATTAGCTTGTGACCTGGCCATAGTCCCAGGAATGTCATCCATTTATTTAGAAGGCCCATTCTTTTACTGTCCTTTCCAGTCACCAGAACATTCTCTGTCTCTACTGGGGATAAGCATTTCCTCTCCACAGGAGCTGAGACAGGGCCATTGCGTACCCCTCTCTATTTCTCCTGTACCTCCTGTATGATCTGTATCCGGAGGTCGGTCTGCTGAACCTTGGTTGAACCTGCAGGCATACATTTCTGTATAAAGTACAGAAATATGGCAACTTTTGAAGAGATGTCTGCAGCAGAGGAGGAGGAAGTGTCCATATTGTACCAAAGATGGATAGAGATAATACCTGTAAATTCAACCAAGGATCAGCGAAGGGAACTCTGGATACAGATCATACAGGAGGTACAGGGGAAGTGGAGAGGGGTAAGCATTAGCCCGGTCTCAGCTCCTGTGGAGGGGAAATGCTTATCCTCAGTAGAGACAAAGAATTTGCTGGTGGCTGGAAAGGACTGTAGAGGAATGGGCCTTCTAAACAAATGGATGGTGTACCTGGGACTATGACCAGGTCACGACCTAATGAAATGGCTGGAAGAATTAGTATGTGAGGAGGTCGCCCTGGAAGAGCAATATGCTTATTGGGTGGGACCTGTTGGGATACCTCATTGGGAGCCCTTTTTTTCATTGGGGCAGGAAGAGTCACTTTCGGATATAGTACATAGGGATCCGGATTGTGGCTTGGGGACAGAGAAAAGACAGCTGTGTCTGTTTGCCAAGCGCTGTCACATGCTGTGACTGGAGACAGGCTCTCAGACAGCTAACTTACTTTGGCCTTTGACCCAACTGGAGCTACAGCTGGAGGTGGATTATATAAACTTGCTGGATGAAGCAGCCCGGGATGGGTTTTGGCCACCCATCTGGGAGGGATCATGCTAGTCAGGCATTGAACAGAACCCACTAACAGGTACTACAGGGACCCATCTAAATTTTGCCAAGGCTGGGTCAGAAGATAAAGTTATGGACTGTAGGGAGAATTCTGATATCAGGGATTCTAAAAATAACAAGGATGCCTTCATCCATGGGGTTGACTGGGAAGAAGAAGAGCCAGTTCCTATCTTTAGGGGGCTGAGCCTTGCCCAGTTAGAGGCATGGGGACAGGGCCAAACCACAGCAGTGCTAGGCCCAGGGGAAGAACTGGGGAAAAGCTACCCTGCTCCTAGAGTCAGAGAAGAACCTAATGAGCACTGGGCCCTACCAATGGACTGTGAAAATAGTGGAAAAGTTCATTGGATGACCATTGTCCAGGAGCCTGCCACAGACAGTGTAGCAGAAACAGAAAATAGCCCTACTCTTGAGCCTGAACAAGAGGCAGTAACCGCTGCTTCTCAAGGGCTGCCTGTAATTACACACCAGGCAGGCTCACAAAGAGAGAGTCAGGAGGTTCCATCTGAGGATCCAGAGACCAAAGAGCCAGAGGGTACCCCAGATTGTGGTTTGTCTCCTGCTCTCCCCAAAGTGAATCCCCTGCAGCTCCCCAAAGACACTGTTCGTGTGCCTTTAACACTGAAAAGGAAGGGCCACTGGCCAGGCTTGTTGGGAAGGGGGTTGTCTACTGAACCATGGCGGCTTATGTCTGAACTGCCCATTAATCCAGCATGGATGACACCAGAGAATGTCACTAGCCCACGTCGCAACTCCAGCATCCAAGTTTATTCAGGAGAAAGCTCAGGCCTGACAAAGGGAAACTTGCACTCCTCAATTTTACATATGGGACTGAGTGTTGATCCAGAATCAGCACAACAGGAGATCTCCCTAGCCTGGAATGAGAGGGCTTTGCTGGGTAAGGATCCTCCCAAGTTTATGCTGGATTTACTAGCTGGGATGTACTGTTTCCCCTGGACTACCTTGAAGGGTCCTCTAGGGCCGTTGTCTTATAAGTCTCCCCAAGGGCTTGGGAAGGTCACTAGGCCACTGGGAAGGAGTGAGTATTTGCCCTGGACAGGGGGAGGCAGGGTACCCAATGAGCCACTGAGGCTATCACATGGATGGACTGTCACATCAAGAGGACCGGTAACCACCTGTATAGATGGAAAGTTATCCGACAGGATAAACTTCCCATGCTATGCTAGAAAGGAAAGGGGAGAAATTATCATGATTTAATTGTTTAAGGGCTGATATTGCCACTAATTGTGGATGTGGCCAAGGGGGCGTGATATTGTTGCCTTGGGATTATGTATTATTGTGTGTGGTTATATGTTGCCTGTACATGGTTATTATGCACAGTGGATATAAAAAAAATACACACCCCTGTTAAAATGTCAGGCTTCTGTGCTGTAAAAAAATGAGACAATGATAAATGATTTCAGAACTTTTTTCACCTTTATTGTGACCTATAAACTGTACAACTCAATTGAAAAACAAACTGAAATCTTTTAGGTAGAGGGTAGAAATAATATAAAAATAAAATAATATGGTTGCATAAGTATGCACACCCTTAAACTAATACTTTGCTGAAGCACCTTTTGATTTTATTACAGCACTCAGTCTTTTTGGGTATGAGTCTATCAGCATGGCACATTTTGACTTGGCAAGATTTGCCCACTCTTCTTTGCAAAAACACTCCAAATCTGTCAGATTGCGAGGGCATCTCCTGTGCACAGCCCTCTTCAGACAGATTTTCAATCGGATTCAGGTCTGGGTTCTGGCTGGGCCATTCCAAAACTTTAATCTTCTTCTGGTTAAGCCATTTCTTTGTTGATTTGGATGTATGCTTTGGGTCGTTGTCATGCTGAAAGATGAAGTTTCTCTTCATGTTCAGCTTTCTAGCAGAACCCTTAAGGTATTGTGCCAATGTTGACTGGTATTTGGAACTGTTCATAATTCCCTCTATCTTAACTAAGGCTCCAGTTCCAGCGGAAGAAAAACAGCCCCAAAGCATGATGCTGCCACCACCATGCTTCACTGTGGGTATGGTGTTCTTTTGGTGATGTGCAGTGTTGTTTTTGCGCCAAACATATTGTAACGGAGCTGGAACACGCAGTCCAATATCTCCGCTGGTATACGGTAAAATACCCACGAGGCACTACAGTTTCACCATTCCCGACCTCCCATATTGGACGACACACAATTTGGGAGTCAAATGAATACTGACTTTATTTTGTTATGTGCAGAAATATTTATACCCATCTCTTCCCACAGGCAATACACATGCCCATATTTGGCCGCACAATACACATAAAGAGAACAATAGGTGGGTCACACCTCCCCGAGGCTCCCTGGCAACTTTGATACAATCAGACATTGATTCAATTACACTTCTTTGTTCTTATCTGAGAATGAAAACACTGTATACAATAGACTTCCTTTATCTTATGCGGAGTCTCTGTAACAGGATTATCTCCCATGCCAAGTAGCTGCAAATGTCTGGGACAATATTCTGCAGAGCATAAACCAACATACATGCAGTATAATAGTAGGATCATATTTTAACCATAATAATCATAAAACAGGGTAAAACAGTGATGGGTTCCGTTACACATATCTTTTGGAATTATGGCCCAAAAGTTCAACCTTGGTTTCATCAGACCATAACACCTTTTCCCACATGCTTTTGGGAGACTTCAGATGAGTTTTTGCAAAATGTAGCCTGGGTTGGATGTTTTTCTTCCTAAGAAAAGGCTTTCGTATTGCCACTCTACCCCATAAAAAAATCAAGTTGTTTTTTAGGTAATTCCTAAAGAGCATGCAAAACTGTCTATATTTTGTTAACCATTTTTTTCTAAAATGAATCAACTTGGGACAATCATGTTCTTACTGCATTTATATGCAAATGGGTTGTTCACACATATTAATTACCAGTTTTGATGCGCTAATTAGGATAACAGTCTGCTTGTCCGTCTCTGTAGTGCCTAAAATGAAGGTCCTCAATAATATCTGGCAGTTAGACCCCTCTCTCATCCTTATCAAGCCCTCTGAGCAGCACATTAGCACATTAACCAGCACATTAGCATATTGAGCCACACATGAGCATACAGAAGGCGCAAAATCAATGCTAACAATTTCAGAAGTTATTTACGATAGAGAAAAAACTGTTGCTACAATGTATAGATAGTTTTAATGCTCTTTAAAATTAAATCAACTTCCTCTTGGGATGACAGAGTCCTTTCATGGGGAATCAAATCCTCCCTGTCCCTTAGTGTGTTTGCACCATTCATTTGTGTCTCACTCTCTGTGACCTTATGGACAGCCACTTGGTTTTCATGGCAGAGATACTGGAGTGGGTTACCAGTCCCTTCTCCAGTGGGCCACAGCATACAGCTCCTGGTATTCTTGACCCAGCCCTACCCTGCTTGACTTCAGGATATGTGACCCTTTGGTTCCCTGACTGGAGCTGAACCCAGGTTGCAGTGGTGAAAGCACCAAATCCTAACCACTGGGCCACCAGGGAACCCGACTGACAATCAATTACTCCATGCATTATGAGTAAGTACAAAATCCCCACTTAAAATGACAAGTGGCAGCTTTTTGATTTGTTCTGTAATTGGTAACCTCACAGTGCATGCCAATACATCTCATTGTGGTATAGAATAACTCACAGTACTTTATGTTTATCCTTCAATTTGCAAATTGCTCTTTTAAAGCAAGTCAATTACATATACAATTACATATATTAATGTATTACCACGGCAATTGACTTCATTATAGTCTAATATTACTTCACTGGGATGGTGTTTTAGTCACTTTCCCATGGATGCTTCTTTTTCCACTTGTGTTTCATCACACACACATGAACAGAAAAGAATATATGCACTGCTTGTAATGGAGAAACAGGTTGATAAGGACTGTGAAAGCCTGGCTTTATCTACACAGGATATTACCACACCTCCAGAGCACAGGCAGGGAAAATCCTTGTGTAGTACTCCTCTAACTGATGTCACATGAACAGCAAGGACATCAGAAGGAGGAGCCAGATTACAGTAAGAATGGGCAGTGCAGCATGCAGCCAGAGTACATGCTAGATCAGACAGGATTGTATCAGGACTAAGACTGCCTGTGCTACACAGCTCTCATCCACTGTTACCCTGCTGGGAAATGTTCCACCTACACTAGCCCTGTGTTCCAGCCTGGTGCAGGAGTTAATGCAGGATAGACAGCAGAGGGCTTGTGACTGGAATGAGAAACATAATGTATTTTGGTAAGTGTTGTTTTTGATTATGCTTTAGTTTAAACATGCTCAGGCAAAGCATCTGGAGTCACTGTGTGTGCCCTCCTGTACCTGCTACGTTGCATGTTGCATGCTTGTATATACTGTGATATATACTGTCTGATTGAACTTATATTGCATTGTGTATGTTATTGCAAAACTGCTAATTCTGTAGCAACGTTAGATGCTGAAACCTGGGACCTGGGGAGCTCCTGTATTCCCTGTGTGTTGGAGAGAGGCTCTGGGCTTTGCACATTCCCACTTTTATTACTCTGGCACAAAGCATGAAATGCATTATATACTGTAATAAACTCTTACAGGTCCCAGGGATTTGTAATAATATGTTGTGCTGAGTTTGCTTTTATTTTGGATCATAGACTCCAGAGCTCAGCGGTACCTGCCTGTATGATGTTGGTCTCATACAGAGCTCAGTACTGACTCATGCCAGGCATCACTGTTGGGATGGACATTGGCACTGGGTATAGGGGCACACATGGACTTGTACAGATAAGGGCTTATGCATTGTGCAGGAGGTTGTAAAACAATGTGAGTGTACATAAGATAGATAGATAGATAGATTGATTGATAGATAGATAGATAGATAGATAGATAGATAGATAGATAGATTTTCTATGTAAGTTTTAAAAATATGTCTATATAGTTTTATATATGCATTTTAAATATGCAATGCAGGTTATGAAATATATACTGCACTTCAAGTGTGTTTATTTATCTATCTATATATATATATATATATATATATATATATATATATATACATACATATATTAATTCATATGTGTATGTGTGTATATAAACATATATATAGAGAGAGAGAGAGATAAATAGACATATAGATAGAAAGATAGATAGATAGATTTTTCACAACTATGTAAGTTTTAAAAATCTATCTATCTATCTCTATCTATCTATCTATATTACTTACACTCACATTGTGCCATAGTAGTTAAATGCACTGTCTATCTATCTGGCAATTCATATATATTTGGTTGTGTGTGTGTATATATATATATATATATATATATATATATATATATATATATATATATATATATAAATATATATATAGAGAGAGAGAGAGAGAGAGAGCAATAGATAGATAGATAGATAGATAGATAGATAGATAGATAGATAGATTTTCCCAACTATGTTAGTATATATACAGGGTTTCACCATTATGTAAAAAAATGTGTGTAAATAATATATATGTATGTGTGTGTGTATATATATATATATATATATATATATATATATATATATATATTATATACACACACTTAAAGTACAGTATATATTTCATAAACTGCATTGCATATTTAAAATGCATTGTATACTTATTTGTATATATATATATATATATATATATATATATATATATATATATATATATATATATTTAGTTTTACACCAACACCATTGTATTACTTGTTATATGTTATTTCAGCCTATTAGTTATAATCTGACCCAGGCAATGCTGCAGCTAGACATAACTTTCTTCACATTTTTGCAGTTACCTCTGCTTCTTTCAACAACATAATTAAAAACAATTTACTGTGCAGTGTTAAGAAGTAAAGCTTTTATTTACTGATTGATAATATAATGCTTTCACTCATCAAGCAACATGTGGTATACATTTACATGTTTAATTGTGCTTTTAGAATAGGTACACTTATTCTGCTGTTACCAGTTTAAGAAGGGCCATGTGTGGAGAATGTAGAAAGGAAGGTTTTAAGTGTTTGACTCTTGAGTACCACTGATAAGATAAAGTTACACTAAGAGGGAATCATCTCTGCTAATCCAACTCCTAAATCATGTAATGTGAAATATAATGGTGTTGATCAGCTCAGAATTAGAGGAATGTTCATCTCTCAGGTTAAACTGTGCGTTGTAAATTCATGTAACAACTGCTTCACTTTCAAGATTTATATTATTTGGAGAAAGCATTGCATGGGAATGCCAGGTTCATAAATACAGATGAAACAGTTAAGATGTACTTTTTTTTTTTTAAGATACTGCCTGCACCTAATATAAATTCCTTATGTTATGCAATATAAAAATTAAATAGTTTTTGGAAAATTCAAAAAAAAAAGTTATATCTTCTGTTTTGTCTTGGAAGTGTTATAAAGAGAACAGCTGTGTAGCAGGGCTATGCTGACACAACTAATAATGCTGGACTAAAGCTTATGTACTGATAGCAATTACTATTGAACATACAGCGTGCAGGCACTTTTTGCAGAAATACATTATAATTTGCTTCATTATTAGATATAATATTAAACATATTTAACTGCTAGTTCCATGTGTAACGTGTATTCGCTGGAGTCGTGAACAGGAATGGCAAGAGGAGGTTGGGTAATCGACATTGCATGACAAGAATTAAATTGCAGGCTAGTCCCTTAAAACATGTTTGTAACAGAATTGGGTTAATTCCAATGCAGTGTATGAGCCGCTGAAGGGCAAATGAAGGATGGATTGAAGGGTTGAAGCATTTATAGTATATCAATGCCATTTGTGTCTTCTGTGCTGCCTGGAAATTTAACATCTATACATCTGATCATGATCATCCTTTTTTGCTATGTTTTTAACACTGACAATATTATATATAGAATAATATTATAATAGGAATATATAATATTCTTGTATCTAAGACAAAAAATGGTAAATTGTTTGAATTGTCTCTTTGACACTAAAATCAAGTAGTTTTTAAGTTACATTGTACTAACCATTTTTGTCTAAAGTAAAACAAAAACTTGAGTTATTCAGCATTGTTTGTTCTGCATTAATCTGCAAATGTTAATACTAATTAACTGGATTGATGTGCTAATTACTGTCACACTGCTTTTGCAAACGCATAAACGAATAACATAACATTTACCCCAGTGTTATTAAACAGTTAAATACACCCCATCCTTATATATCACCAATTAGCGTATTAAGCTACACGTTAGCATAGTAACACATGCACAAACCATACTGAGTATCTCAGCAATGATTTGTTGTAGAGAAGAATATACAGACAGTTTGTAATGCTCTTTAAAAGAAACAAACTTGTTCTTAGCGTGATGTTGTTCAGTCCTTCAGTCGTGTCTGACTCTCTCATTTGTGTCTGGCTGTGCTCATCCATATGGAGTGGGTTGACAGTTCCTCCTCTGTGATTTGTCTAACCTCTCTGCTATGACCTTACCATCTTGGGTGACCCTACATTTTATAGTAAACAGCTTCATTAGGGTACACAAGCCCCTTCACCACGACAAGTTAGTGATCCAGAAGGGGGTTAGGGTGATAGTGTCCCTTTAATTAGCAGTTCAATTCCAAATGTCAAAAACTTTAGTGTCTTAAAGAATCATCATTATTGTTTATTTTACAGTTTTGTCAGTGTTATTTAAGCTACACATTGATACATTACTTGATACCAATATACCCTCTGTAGTACATTCTGCCAAATTGCTCATGTCTCAATTGCTGCCAGAAAGCAACATTGTAATTGCCAGCCAGATCTCAAAATACTTCTCACTATTTTGTTGTAGATTCCGCCGGAGACGAGAAAAAAAATCCTCTAAATATTCTTCATTTACTGTGCTGCTAGACGTTTTTGTAAATTTTATATAAAAAGCAAAGAGTGTTTAAGATATTCTGCGCATCGTATTTTGTTCCTAATTAACTAAAGGGAAACATTCTTTTACGGAGCCTTGAATCATTGTCACTGGAATGGTCGACATAAAGGAACAACTTGCTGTAAACTTTCTTAATAGAACAGTAAAAAGAGCTTATGTTTTGCTGTCAGAAGGCTTATAGCAGCCATAAAATGTAATACTACTTTCTACATTGTGGGTTATACTTATGGTTTAGTCCCTAGGGTGGTGATTTACCAATTGTGGCCACTATGAAAATCCCTTTATTGAAATCACATACTTCTGGGTTGAAGAGTTAACCGCTACTTCTCTCGTTATTTATGGCTTTTGTCTGATCTCATTACGGATCAGGAGATCGAAAAGCATAAATTAAAAAAAAAACTATTTCAAGAGAATCTTAAAGGAAGCCCCAAACTCAAGATGTTTTTTTTTTAAGTTATTCTTAAAAAGCATGAAATTCTGGCTTTATATTGTGATGGCCACTTTGTTCTCAAAATAAACAATTACTGGGATATTCAATATTGTTTGTACTGTATCATGATACAAAATATCTGACAATTAGCTGCATTGATGTGTTAATTAATCATGCAATCTGCTTGCTTGTTTATGTGATGACTAAAACAATATGCCCCAATGATATCATGCAAATAAATCCTCTCTCTCATACTTATAAAAAAAAAATAGCATACTGAGCTGCAGAATAGCATACTGGAGCTGCATGAATAATATTTAATAATAATATCAGAAATGATTAACTGTAGAGAAAAACAGCCAGTACAATGTATAACCATATTCCATTGCTCTTTAAGTTGAAACCAATGTGTTCTTGGTTTGACAGTGTCCTTTTATAAAATGTATACAGCCTGAGGGACCTGGGTATGAGTTTATTGATAGAGTCTACATTTCTTTCAGTAAATATTTAGCCATTTTTTCTTTTATTTGGGCATTTTTTCTTGGCTGTTTTTGACATGAGTCAGATGGGTTTAAACTGACAGAATGCTGAGCATGGAAGACTGCTGAGCCGTGGCAAATCATAGAACTCCTATAGTGACAAATATTGATAGTGCCAGCTGAAAAGGTCATTCGTTCACATTTAAGAAAAGGTAGATTTTGCGGCAAATGTGGTGTAATATGATCAAGTGACCATTTTTTTTATTGCACCATAAAAAAGGCAAATCATGTGTAATTTATTGTTTAGCCTCCAGTCATATTATAATACCCCTTCTGGATCATTACCTTGTCATGGTGAAGTGGCTTGTGTACTTCAGTGAAGCTGTGAGCTATACCATGTAGGGAAATCCAAGATGGGCAGAACATGGCAAAGAGGTCAGACAAATTGCGTTTCATCTGATTTGGCAACCCACTCCAGTATCTTTGCCAAGATAACCTTGTGCATAAGCACGACCAGGGACATAATGATAGATGTGGCTGATGTGCTGGAGTCAATAAGATTACAGAGAGTTGAACACAACTAAACCACTACCAAGGTATATAACAACAGTTCCCACCATGGAAAAACTAGCAAGAATAAAAGGTCACAGCCACTGTAATGAAATTAACTATTTGAATTTGTATTTTACCTGTTGATACGTCTTTCAGGATATTGTATGGACTAACATTACATTATATACAGTTTACCAATGAAACATTAATATATGTGTATACTGTGAATACAAATCATTTCTTTATGTTGTGCTATTTTTATATATAACTAAGAGTGGGCATGTAATAATCAATTATCTAATTCTCTGTTTGGGTTCATGTTGTATGATTATAGGATTCACAAGACCATTTCTACAAAAGGCTTCTTATGTGGTCGATGGCTTGTAGGTGTTCAGAAGAAATTTAGATATTTTTGACAAAAGTATGAGATCCCGGAGAGGTATTATTTGGGAAAGAATTCTGAGGCTCTGTTTGAGACATTTTAGGAGGCTGTGGTATGGAGACCAACTAATAGGTTCTCAAGACTTTCACCTAAATTCACAAAGCTTCTAAAGGGGCTCTGAAGTGCTTCAAGATGGTGGTGATATATATATACTAGCGACTTGCCCGTCAAAAATGATGGGGCAATGACATTTTAAGAAATGGGAATGCTGTTTGACACACAATGTAAACCTTTTTTGTACTCTGAGGACCTTCAGTGCTCATTGTGAGCCTTGCGTTGACCGCCTTCTGTGCTCATTGCATGCCTCGCAATGAGCACCTTCGGCGCTCAATGTGAGTCTCTCCTGTCGTGTACTTTTGGTCCTCTGAGCACCTTCACCAGTCAGGATAAAGAGAGATATATATATTTTTATGTATATGTAGTTAAGTAATAATAAATTACGTATTAAATAAATTAATATACTTTAAGTATTTATAATTAATATATGCAGCCAGCAATAGCCTGAAGAGCTAACAATCTGTTTGGTGCTCATCGCCTAACTCGTACGCACCACGCAAAGCGCGATGACGTCTCACAGTTTGACAACTATGTGATATTTTCTGTTATGAAAATTGCTTTTGGAACGAAAGAAAAGCAATTCACATCTCTTGCAAAGTTTAAAGATTTCACTGATTTTTCAAAGGAGTAAACAGGTTAGGATGTACAGTATATTACTGCTAGTTATTAAATAAATATGTGGATTATACGCTTTTCAGTGTTTCCCCAAATTGTCTGCTTTATTCCATTGCATTGTCTTTGTATTCTTTTATATTTGTTTTACTGTACCTTTGTAAACAGAATTAAAGGAAATGTTAGCACTTTGTAAATAAAGAGTGCTAAAAATAATAATAATAATATTTTCCCCAAGGATACTCTGAAACTAAATGTAGTTGCTTACTTAAAATTGTAAGAATTCCCGAAATGTTGTGAAAATGTTTAAAAATAGAAGTTGGAACCATTACTAACATCAGTATTGTTGTACTATATATTGTAATAATTTAGATACATATTTCAAAAGCAGATATGTTGGTGTTGTTTCACAGTTTCACTCTTTTTTGGTCGCTAAATGAATAGTCATGACACATATGAATATTTGTTGAATTGATAATAAGTGTAGGATTTAATATTTTAGTACATTTTTATATAAATAATCAACCCTGATAAGAATAAGATATCACATATGTCACTATTTGTTTACTTATTGGAAAGACTAAGTAGCAGAATATGTTGTTTATTGGCTCACTACATTCTAATGAAAGGAAAGATTGTAACATTGGTCAAGGATATTCAGTTTGATACAATGTTAAAAATGAGATTTCTTCACAAAGCGATGTTTTTGCCTTGCTTAAAAATATTACATTTGAGAATAAAAAGGCTTCTTCTATATGAAAAGCTGTCAGATGAAGTGACTAATGCATTTGGTGTCTAGGTTACATTTTCACTACAGTTAAAAATGTATGTTTTATCCCTCTCCTGCCTCTTAAAAATAATTGACACCATCCTTATAATGTAATATGAATAGTGGTTGCATCACGCCCCTACCCCTCTGCTGAGTATACTATACCAGGCAGGAAGTGATCAATCAACTTCTGTTGTGCACTATTCTGGACATAAATGCTACAATAGTTGTGTGACCCACAACAAACCCTTGAAAAAATCTCCTATGAAATGTCTTTCTTGAGACCCTTACCTGTTGATGTGATTTGCATCAGTCTTAATCTGGAGTTTGACCTTCCTGGCAGCATCCAAGTCCTGATCTATGAGTTATGTTTTTTATTTGATAAAAGATGGAAAATAAGAGTGATAATTGTAATTAGAGAGGATCAGGGTTACGTCATGAATCATGGGGTCAACAATATTTTGTATAAAAATGCTAAAGAATATGTTGCGCGGTACACATAAAGAATAATAAAAATGTAAAGAATTGCAGGAAGATTTTAAAGGCATATTTCCTGGATTATGAATTCATCTGATAGAGGAGAATCAGGAAAATAAACATTAACAAACTTACCCTGCTGTTTGCAAATTAATTTCTTCAGGTGTCTACCACTAGATTTTGAAAAGGCTTGCTCCTTGAATACCATAGCTAAATTAGCATAACATTCATAATTCGTTTTCACCAATCACAAGCAGCTAGAACATTGTTTCACATCCATTTGCAGCCCCTGCAATAACCTTGTGTGGATCTCAGCCATGCTGTCACAGTGATTCTGATCAGGTGTGTCAGGATCACATCATTCTGTTTTGTTTTCATATGGATTTAAGGTGTGATGATTGATGTCCTCATTCAATTGCAATTTGGCCAATTGAATAGGGCTCTAAATAAGTACATAGCATATTTTTTTTAAGAAGTTTTTAGTTAGTGAAGACCTTGCTTTTGGATAGACGTTCACTAACTAAAAACTTCTTTAAAAAAATATGCTATGTGCTTATTTAGAGCCCTATTCAATTGGCCAAATTGCAATTGAATGAGGGCCATAGATTCTCTTAGTCTAATTCAATTGCGATTTGGCCAATTGAATAGAGCTCTATATAAGCACATAGCATATTTGTTATAAAGAAGTTTTTAGTTAGTGAAAACCTTGCTTTTGGATAGATGTTTACTAACTAAAAACTTCTTAAACAAATATGTTATTTTCTTTTTTAGAGCCCTATTCAATTGGCTAAATCGCAATTGAATGAGGCCCTCTGTGTAGCAAAATACAATGCATACTAAGGGCTTCATTCAATTGTGATTTGGCCAATTGAATAGGGCTCTATATAAGCACAGAGCATATTTCTTTATAGAAGTTTTAAGTTAGTGAACGCTTTGCTTTTGGATAGAAGTTCACTAACTAAAAACTTCTGTAAAAAAATATGCTCTGTGAGCCCTATTCACTTGGCCAAATCACATTTGAATGAGGCCCTAAGTGTTATGACAAACATTCATTTGCAACATATTTCCTGTATACTATATTGTCTTTAGTTTTCATTATTTAGATATATTATGGGTTTATCACATAAGTGAAGTTCTCGGGGTATTGCAGATATATGAAACAGTCTGGAAGGTTGAGATGTGTCTATTGCCAATGTTATATTCAAGTTATTGTGAAAAATAATGGAACAGAAATAGCCTATGGATGGATAGTTACTCTTTAAGACCTATTAGCATACAATGTCCCATATCACATTCAATCTTCCCTCATATGGCAAAATTACTTTGCTAATCCTTGGGAAGATGAAAAAATGTGTTTTTATATTAGCTCAAAGAAGTTAAATTTAAAACCAATCTAGAAAAAAGCGCACCCTTAGTACTCTTATGGTTATCAAAAAGTAATTATGTGAGGAGTATATGGAGAGTACCTAGAATAACTACTATAAAAGTTGTTCAATACTATACTCCTTATTGCCTTAGACTACTGTATGTCATTAAAGCAGACTAGCAATTCAAAGTAGTCAAAAGGAGTCCAAAAAAATATGTACCATAGTTCACCATAATAAATAATACTCCCTTAAAATAACAATCAACATAACCAGAGAACTTGCGCTTCTGTAGAGATAGTCCCTATTGCCAATGTTATAATGAGTTATTCATCACAAAAAATGAATAACATTTTATTAATTTGTTGGATTACTCCTTTTTAATTATTTTATAATTCCTTGGCTTCTATTAAAATACCCTACTATAATACCATAATATTTGATTCACATCTCTCAGTGAATATCAAAAATAGTATTTCCTTTAAGTTGTTTAAAGGTATATCTATGTTTCCCTGTTTTTTCCCTTTTTCTAATCAAACACATGCTGCTTATATCAGACACACACATTAAATTGAGTCATTCTATACACACACAGGTTTATTTCATTTTAAAAAAAAATAGTTTTTCACACCCCCAGAGCAGCTTACTTAGGCAGAGTGAACCTACCAAAAGAAACACTGCATTTGGGTATGGATTTTAACCCTATACTAACCTTCAAACCAACAGCAGCACAGTGCATAGATCTATAGAGCAATGTCTGAGCTTCTCCTTGCTTCCTTGTGGGCACTACACATCCCATAAAGCCTTCTTGCACAGACTACCATCACTGATTGATACAATGATTGGTCAAAACAAGTTATGAATTGTATACCAATTTTAGCAGGGATGTCTAGGGGTGTTATAAACTTGAGAGATTTAGTAAACTTTATGCCAAGTTTAATAATGTTTATTTTGGATTTTTTTTCATGCAAAAAATGTTTTCATACACTACTGATTCTCCTCTATCAGATGCATTCATAATGCATTAAACTTAATATGATTTTAAGTTGTTTAAAGGCACAGCTAAGTTTCCCTTTCATGCCGAATAAGACATATTATCAACCACAAGTATTATTGCTAAGTTTTGAAACTTTGTGAGTGAATCATGAACCTAATTTGTAAATATCATTCAATTGCAATTTGGCCAATTGAATAGGTTTCTATATAAGCACATAACATATTTTTTGACATAAGTTTTTAGTTAGTGAAGACCTTGATTTTGGATAGAAGTTCAGTAACTAAAAAGTTCTGTATAAAAAATATGTTATGTGCTTATATAGAGCCCTATTCAATTGGCCAACTCGCAATTGAATGAGGCTCCATGAAGGGTGCTGCTGTGAAGCACTGAGATAGACTGTGATCTATTGCAGCTCTTTGCAGCCATTCTCCATCAATAGCCTCACCCAGTTAATAATTACACATAATAGTAATGTATTAAATGTTTTATTTCTTTCTTTCTATATTCCGAAAACATTGTGTCTATAATTAGGGATTATTAATATTTAAATAGACAGAAAGCAAATATGTTTATTTGCAGCCCCTAATTGTTCATGGTCATTAAGGGTTGTAGTTCAATATCACTAATCTATATTTATTCCTTTCCTGTAATCCAGCTTTCCTTAGGATTGTGCCAGGAGGAGTATCCTCAGTATTTGATATCTTGCCAGATGACCTGTACCGTAGCTTCATATATTTCTTTAAAAGCCAGACAGACTGTGTCTGTGCTTAACACCATAATCTTTTTTTTCTATCATTAAAAGTTAAAGCAGTTAAGGAAAGCATATTCCCACAATAAGAATATAGCAATTTTAATACATTAATAAATCTGTTTTTTTCTGCTAAGAAAGCAAAAAGTAGTGTGTTTTACTTCTGTATAAAATGTTCATTTCTTGCACTTCAGTACTTTTAAGTCTCACAAGCAAACACTGCGAATGAATCATATAAAGCACTTGCAAACCTGTTAGTGGTCTCTGAGTTATTCAACGTTTCATTTATTTTTAAAAATATGCTAATTACCTCTCTATTTCTTGAAGTATTTCAAATGTACTTTTAAGGAAACCTGCTGACAAAAAAATCACCCACTATGCAGTCAGAGACAGTACTGATTGTGCTGTGCCTTTATATTACTGGGATTCATGTATTGTACCCTCACTGTCACACTAGCTGTTTTACTTTCTGCAATGTTGTTTTTCTGCAGTTTCTTATGGCTGATTTAAATATCTCTCTATCACACTGAGTTAGTAAAACTATGACAATATTTGCTATTTATACAGTTCCATTAAAAATAAGCAATGCTAGATTTTATCGTTTTGTGTGCCCATTTCCAATGTTTTTTTATTATCTCAATGAAAGGGCTACTGAAGTCACCAACTGATGTGCAAAAGTATTTTCCTTTTATAAATTGCTTCTGATTTAATGTGCATTTTACTTACAGTATTTGGTCCTCTGTCTAAAATGTTTCTATAGATATTGAGGGTGCATTTGGAATCTGCAGAGGTTCCCTGTAAGCTTCATTCAGGTGATCCATGGAACCACATGCAGTACAAAAAATTGTGAAACAATTAATAAAATGTAATTATAATGCATAGTAATTTGTGCTGTATAGTTTGCATATTATGTTTTAGTTTATAGGTGTATATGTCATATTCTAGTATAGTAAAGTGTATTCCAGTTTAGAAAGAACAGACAGAAATATCACTAAGTGGTCCGAGAAGACCTCAGCAGAAATGAAGTGGTCATTGGGAAAAAAGTTTGGAAAACAGTGGACTAAAATTTTAGTAATGTGAAAGAGGTTGCTATTTAAATCTAAATTGACTATTGCTATCGCTATTCTTTTTTAGATTTTTTTATAAGTGCAAAGTATAAATCAAACAGATTATGTATAAACTGTAAAGGGTACCAGTCAGCTAGGCACTGGTGTTGACTGTCACAGTTGCTCATTTTACTGATACATAGATTCATTATTATTATCCTTTATTTATAACGCGTCAACATATTCTGCAGCGCATTCATAAAAACTGACCACAATTTGCAAAGCATTGCAGTACATCACTTCTCACCTGCAGAGCTTGCACAGGATAAGTCATGCCAGTTTTTCTACTACTGTTCTGAATGACCAGCCTGATACATTGATAAAATCTTACTCAAAGTGTCTGTGCGTTTGCCTGTTGTAGTTGTTGGGAGACACAAAGAGTAGAACTGTGCAAGCAATTAACTATAATACCTATAACTAAGTCAACTGTCCATAAGTTTTTAATGTAAAAATCTTTCCTATGCGATTTCAAAAATTCTATCTAAAGTTGCACCGAAGATTTAGAGATATCCATATCAATTAAATGCACATGGAACAACTGATTTTTTTTCAAGCATCTAAAAGAGCACATTATAACCATTATAACAAAAAAAATATTAAAAAAAATATTAGGTAAAACCTTTTAAAATGCATAAAAACAGGGAATGCACACTATAGACTTTAAATATCATTGGCTGGCAGAGGGCAAGTCCTCAAGAGCAGTTAACCACTTGAATTAGCTTTCTTGTTCTGAGACTTTTATTTGAAACAAAAACACATTGACATGTTATTAAACACCCTCTTTCTGATGCAACAAAGAAAAAAGCTATTTCCAAGTCCATTTAACAAATTCCAAGAGCCTGGTATAATTTCAGTTTATATACATATATTCTTACACTGCTAACTTTGCGTTCCATATGACTTTTTTAACTATTCCTTTAGTATTTACTATATGCACATATGAATTTGAAAATTCCTATCTAATATAAAGTTATATAAACAATGTAATTTACCAATTTGAATAAGGATATTATATATATCACAAGCAAGCGATACCAGTGTTGTTATTGACACTGTCCGAACATAGGAACTTGATGATGTGATGTGTTTGAGTGATAATGCTTAACACACCCATTCAGATTTCAAAGTTATCAGGAGGCAGGGTGATTTCTGGGAAGGTGTTATGATTTGAAAAGGAGATAAATACATTTGTTGTAGAAGTAGCATATAAATATGTGCATTATGCATGTGCTGTATGTGTGACAGAAATAAAAAAGAAAGGCATACTTGTCATTCATTACTCATTTCGAAGCATTGGGTACTGTTAGAAGAGGAAGCAAGTTATGTACTTAGCAAAGCTATTCAAGTCACCATAAGACTGAGTGTTGGGTACATATCTGGCATCTCCTGGGACATATGTAGTACATATGCGGCTATAAAGCTGGATAAGTGCACGGTATGTTTGAAAATACTGCAATAAGAAAAACCTTGGCTTTGTTTCATATTTTCATATTTTTTAGTTTACCTTGGAATAGTCTGTTTTTAGTGTTATATTTCAGTGGTAAGGGTATATTCAGTACATTTAGGGTAGGGTTTATTTTATTTAAGGATTTGGGTTTTGATACAGTACTTTAATTCTATATTTATAATAGCAGACATTTTATTTTGTAAATTCAGTATCATTATCATATTAATTTTAACTTTAACTGCTAATTCGATTTTTGTTTCACTTTATTAAAGATATCTAAACAGTGGACATTAAAGTGACACAGTGGATATTTCATATATGGTATAATTTAAATCTATAGGTAATAACAACTATTTTTTTAACTGAATGCCACTAAAAATATATAATTTTCTTACAGTTATCTAACATTGAATTTTCCCATTTTGAGTTGTTAATCAGTCTAGTTTCTGATCAACCCACAGAGATTCATATCTTTTTTATTGTGAAAATTACTATTAATTACTAGGTATGCCCAAACAAACAAAGTGGAAGTGGGGTTATTAACTACATTTGGTAACCCAACAAAATTCCCTTTATTCCCACATTTTACTCTTCATAATAAATATATGCCACAGTAGGGGCAGACAAATCTCTGTAGTCTGGGAGCTTTGGTTCCTAAAAGCTTTGCTTCTGGTTCCTATATATTTTCTAGAAGTATAAAGTATCTCTGAATAATCTCCCTTGTTGGCTCCTTGAAATAGTATGCCTGGCTCCTAAACGATGTGGTTAAGTACCAAGTACAATATATTTTTGAAATGGCAATAGTAATGAATAGATAGGAAATAATAGGATTCTGCTGCAGTAGATCAATGGCAGCACTATCTGGTAGACATTAGTTTACAATACCATCTGCAGACAATAAGTACAGAAGAAGGTTTGATTGTGTCCATAGTCTGTCAAACCCTGAGAATTTAAAATGTACCCTCTGATTCAGTGAATTATAGGTGATTGACATGAGATTATCCTCCCCTGTTATCAGTTATTTGTTAAATTTCTATTTGTTTTTGTTACAATGTGAATATATTAATAGTTAATTTTATGAAACTGTAAAAAAGGCCATTGTTGAGGCATGTGCTGTTGGTCGGGGGGGGGGGGGGTGCCCATATGTCCAGATAGCTAAACTGTCAGACACCAGCCCAGTCCTTAGTGACTGCCTTTGCCAATTGGAGCAGAACTCATGATTTGATGTTCTTTTTCTGTGGTTATGGGGTTGTTTTATTGTTTTTCATTGTAAAAAAAAATGGATATCATTCAAATGAAGTGTGGTGGAGCAGACATGTTGCTGGCTGTACTCCTTGATCTCCAAGGATCATTTAATCTCCAGCTCTTGATCTGCAGCTCTTCATTTAATGATCAAAGGTCTCTATTCTCCTGGATCCTGAGGAGATTTAGATCTGCTGGCAGATGATCAAGATGGCTGTTGTAAGAGAGAATCCTTTAAACAGTTCACATAGTCTAACTAGCAGCACTTCAGCTGGCTACATTGCTTATTTGTTTCAAATTAATTAATTATTAATTTAAGTTCCATATTATTATTGTGATCTTTTAAAGAGCTAAAAATAATAATGGGCTATATTTTTTTAGAACGTAAAATAGATAACAATAAAAACAGCTTATTATGTGTTGTATACAATTGCTGCAGTATTACTTTCTTAATTTCTTAATGTCTCTATCGGTTTGCTGTCTTGTCAAGTGTCTGGGAGCATGGAAACGTTAAACGAGGCAGATTATTCTGCAATTTATGTAGACATAGTGCAGCTACTCTTAAAGTGACAGAAATGTCTTCAAAGTAGTCATAGACTAGCAAAAACTGCATATAATTTCAAAAGTCCATATTGAAAAGATGTCTTTCCTTTGCAGAAGTCATATCGACAGATGCACCTCCCCTTTGCATAAAAGCCATCAGTTAGTGTTTGCTTTATGTTATACATTGCAGTTTATTTTCTGTGCTTATGTTAAGGAATTATATTAATAGCATAATTTCAAGGAAAATTAGTTACAAAAAAACATTAAACCAAAACATATAAAAATATACAATAGATATACTTGTAACTTTTTTTTAAGCAAAATGACAACTCAGCTATATAATTTTTTGGGGATTAATAACTTGAGATAAAGTGTAATTTTACATTTTACATCAACTGTACACTACATTATACTCATATCATAGGGTAGGGGTAGTCATTTAATTTTTACAAAATCACTGGTGTCCAAATCACGCACAGAAAATATATCCTTAGTATAATAGCTTATTTAAAGTTATTGAAGCTTTAATTGGGATATGTTAAGAAATTAAATAATGATGTGAAAATCCAGAGTATATGGTCCTGCACAGGTCCACCAATGAATTCTGGGTGTAATAGTTTTTCTATTGCTGTAATTACTACTGCTAATATATTTACCACATTTCCCAGAAAATTGTGGGAAACGTGTCTCAGCTTTACTTTCCTTCATTCTGTAGTCTACTGTAAGAGGACGTGTGTTTAATAGTGTCACAATCTGCTTCTTCAAGGGGGCTTGATATGAACCTAGTTCAAACCTACCCCATCAGAATTGTGTGGTTCTTGTTCTCTGTGGCACAAAACATGGCTTCTGAAGAAGACAACTCCCAAAGGTACAGGCAGAGAATACTGGCTACAGTTTACTAGTGGCCTCCGGTAAGACCACTCCCCAATACAAGATACAAACACAAAAACAGCCTCAAGCTGTGGATATGTGAAACTAGGACTGAATAGTTATTGAATCATAGAACCAACATACTTATACTCTATGTTCCATACCACACTCTTGTGTACTTTTGTGTATGTGTGTGATGTCATCACTAAGTTACATCTGCCTTGCAGCCTTGGATGCTACAGAAGCTCTAGAGATAAAACTCACCAGATGTCTAAACTACATGACAGGTGTCTATAGCAGGCTAGTGCCACAACCTTTATGTTAATCTCCAATGTTTGCTTAGGACTCTCTGAAGTGCAGGAATCTGTCTTGGCTGCTGTTTATCAAGACCTGTATGTGTGAGGATGCAATGTTCTGCTGTTAAGCTTTTGTGCAGAGCATGTTTACCTTTTCCTTGTATATTCTCCTGTTCTATATCACATTTTCCCTCTCTACCATATTATAACTAGTATACATGATAACAATGTACAGGCAACATATAACCACACAACAATAATACAGAATCACAATGCAACAATGTCATGCGCCCTTGGCCATATCCATAAATAATGGTAATATTACAGTCACTAAACATTGTAGTCATGACAAATACTAGTTCACAAGTCATGTGGAATTCGGATGACGTATAAAATGCAGATGATCTGTAATAGCTGATAATCTGTATGGCAGTTCAGTACTTAATTTAACATTGGTATAAATATTGTATTCATGTTTTATAGAAAATATTTTTATATTGGCAATGGGAATACAGTTTTTCAACTTACTGTTTAATTCAACATGTAGAATTTTATAAATAACTGCATGTTGAATATTCAATGTAGTGATGTACTTTTTTCTCAGATTTAGGTCACTTTTTACTTTGCAAATGTAACATATGAGCTGAACATATGAGTTTGAATCATGTATGAATAAAATTATATTTCAGATTGAAACTTTTAGACTTTTATAGTGCAAATTCTGGGTAAAGGACTACTCGGATGAAACTGTGATAAATTATTCTTAACCTTTAATATATTTAATTCTACTTGGCTTTGGTTTATAGGATTTTGTTACAGGCAAACTACTTAGAAGGAACATTTACATTGTCAACCTAATCTTAGACCTCTCTCTAACTCACACCTTTGAAGCCTCCTCACACTAGCTAGCCCCTCCAACGTTAGAGTATAATCTGTGTGTTGTCTCTCAAAAAATATCTCTTCCCATAAGGAACTATGTGGCATAGAAGATAATTACCATATATTAACCCTTAAATAGCATAGAGCACTATAAAATATCTATATTACATAATAATATTACTGCAAATTAATTACAAGGAATACATATGCACTATAATATCACAATATATCATGCATGCATTTTCAGATTGCATTAGTGGATGCCTTGGGATATAATGTAGATGTCAAAAAGGAACCAGTTGTGTCTTAAATCAAGAAAGGTTAACTTATACATATTTCTTTCTGCTCTGTTTCTTTCTCATTCAATTACATATACAATACCTTTATTTAGTAAAAAGCAAAAAATATATTTGTAAACTATTTAATTCCTATATGGTTATATATACTGTGTTTGTTGCAGAATTTACAATCCTAAACAAATTTCTGCTATTCTCCTTTTATTGGCTGGTTCTTTTTTGTGTTTTTCTTACAAATGAGAGAGTGATCAGGCTCATTATACATCTATTCATCTATTTATCCATCTGTTATGTCTGTGCAGGTTTATTGAAACAATTGATCTAGAAATGATGTACATAGTGTAAATGAATTAAGAGATCATTCTATAACAAGCAGATTACATACTGCATTCATCCAAAAAAATATCTTACTGTACTGTAATGTTAATGCCTTACTGTATATAGAGTATTTAAAATAAAAATGAAAATATTAATAGAAAAATAACAAGCTATGTCCATACATTGAAAACAGCTGTTTTAGCCATGATTTTCCAGATTGACTGATGGAATAACAAGGGAGTCAGTGCATCTATATAAAGTGCTTTAAATGGACCTTGTGTAAGAGGGCACAGGAGGGTCAGACACTTTTCTAAGTGAAACTGGTGTTAAGCTATATATGTGGAATAATGTTTAAATTGCTAAAGCAGCCATTGTTCTTTATCTATCTAGGAAAGTAATCTTACCTAAAAATCTTTATTTAAGAGTGTTGTTACATTTTGAATATGTTATTTAAAATAAAGTTATTCTTCACGATATTCCAAAGCAAACACTCCAACAGCTACTTATATATTAGATGGAAAACGCTTGAATGTAAAATTTATCTTAAAATAATCATATTTACATGTTCTGTTGAAGAAAAATACTTGATCATAAGATTTTTTTTGTATAAAATTGAAAAATACATGTATGAACTTTCAGGTAATTATCATTTGCTATGGGCATTTTCTTATTTATTTGCATCTTGGATTTGTCACCTGAGAGGTGATCCTTTTAATTTAATTCTAGTATAATATCCACATCTTTGTGGCAGCATTTTAGCAAAACTGAATATGAATCTTACTTGTATCGAAGTCACAAATTTGGTTAGGAAAGGTGGGCCATGAAAAAGCAAAATTGGATCTAAAAGTAAATACATTCAATTAAATTTAAAAAAAAGGTGGTCAGTTTTTGCATTTAATCGTTTGAATTACTAAACTTGATAATATGCTAAATATTTTATAATATATGAATCAAAACAAAACTTACATTTGTTAACTATTACATACATACACATTATTATTTACTGTACAAACCCACTTACTTTTTGAGTTAATTATGTTTGCTACATTATTAAGAGGGTGTGCGCTTTTAAAAGGATGAGCTTTCACTTAATATTGATGAAAGCATTGGCATTATTACTTCCCAATTGCCCACTGAGAAAATAGAAGTTTCCTCTTCACTCAAAGTATACTCCCAGAAGGTATATCAGCAGGAGTTAAAATGGTTGCATCCCATTGTAGCATAATTTGATATAAAAACATAATAGCAACATAATAGGGATCTGCACAAAGTGCATTAGTCTCAAAGTAAAACAAAAAGATAAGTGTTTGTTGATTCTTGGTGATTCAGCTAGTATGACCCTCCAGAACCATCAATGGCACTTGCTGAAAGTTCAGGATCTAGATAATGAATCCTTATGATAATCGTGTTGGATGAAGCATATAATTTTCACAAGTTTTTGAAAAGTCTAAAATAGATGTACTGTCACCTAGATTGTGGTTTGGTATACAAATTATAGTTTTTGCTTGATACACTTTGAACAGTTGACCTTGACCTTCAAAAGCAAAGTGATTTTGTTTGTCTTGAAGCATGAAGGTCAACTTGATACACGCCTGAAGAAGAGACCTAGTAATCATGATAACTTGCGCTGTTATTCAGCTCTTTTAGCCAATAATCCAAACACATTTACTACAGTTTAATTGTTTTCCTTTGGATTACAAAACATTTTTTCCTGAAATAAACCAGAAATTGTTATAATGAATCAAAAAATAAATATTATGTATGGTTTTAAGGAAAAACATGTTTTTACTCAAATTCACAAGAAAGAATCAGAACATTTTCAGTGATTTTCAAGAAGTATGTGCAGCTGAGTTTAATTCAAAGAATGGCACCAATCTCTGTTTTTTCCCACATTATGCCCTAATAGAAAGCAGCCACTAGAGAATTAATTCAGAGGGCCATGAACTTGGCTGTAATGCTTGCTGCCTGCATTATATCCTGTACACCCTCCATTATCCTCTAACTCAGCGGTTCTCTACAGCTGGTCCTAGAAACAATGCTGGTTCTTGAGGCCTTATCTGCTGGTCCTCACCACCCACCATTATAGATAGATTATAGAATAATATATAACCAATTTAACTGTTTTCTATTTGAGTCAGGGCAAAGCTAGATGAAAATTAAATAAGTCATATGAACTACCACCCTAGTAAACATGGACCCAGTTTAATTGGCCAAATCGCTATTACTTGAACTCTTAATGTAGCTCATAAATGTTACAGATACTCAATTGGCTACATTTCGCTATTTGCATTCCAATTGCGAGTTACCTGCCCACAATCACTGCGGGGTAACCAAGGGCCTCATCCAATTGCGATTTGGCCAATTGAATAGGGCTCTATATAAGCACATAGCATATATTTTTTACAGAAGTTTTTAGTTAGCGAACTTCTATCCAAAAGCAAGGTCTTCACTAACTAAAAACTTCTGTAAAAATAGAGCCCCATTAAATTGGCCAAATTGCAATTGAACGAGGCCCCAAAGACATAACTCAGCCCTATCTCCTCCATTGATTTTTCAAGCCCTTAGACTGGAAGTTTGTGAGCTTTCAATCTTGTGTCCGGGCTTTGGAAACGAGCTCTATGTACATTTGATTATAAGCTCAAAAACAGGGCTCTCTTCCATTCTTTATAAGGTGTTAAGTTTGTTTTTTGCCATGTACTCAACCCCTGTACATCGCTACGGAATATGTTGACGCGATAGAAATAAAAATAATAAGGCTGCAAAAGTGAACAATGCTAAAAACGCAAAATTGATATTCAATTACAAAAGTTCAAGTAGCTTGCAAATTAAATCTAGATAGGACTCGCAAGGGGGTTAGACACTAGTTCTGACAAATGCAGCAGCTTTTAAACACACTCTACTGTACTTTAAAATACTAGGATATCATGGAAAGGTATTAGAATCAATTGCATAACAGTCTCAAGCTCGTAACCTGCAATAAAAAATAATTATTTTTAACTTTTATTTCCATGCTATAGCGATCCTGGGAACCCACCCACATGGACTTAAACAGATGCTTTAATGCATTTCACGATTGCTTGAGTGCAGCCTGATCGGTGAACCTTTTTTTACTGTCATCATCATTAACTATTGGCTGTATCTAAGATGTAAATTATGGGCTTACTTATATATTGACAGATCATATGATCACGCCCTATAAAAATCCTACTTACTAGTACAAGGCTGGCTGTTAGAGGGCAGTTGCGAGTTAGAGACAATTGAATGCATTTAAATGTTTAGAAAAAAATGTAACTCAAAGCCAAAATTTTGGGTTACAGATAATTACAGGCTTGAAATGAAATATTGCCCCATGTTCTGTATTTTAAAGCCTGTGCCCATGAGCACCACTGGATGGCGAGCAACTGTTGATGATTTAATGAAATCAAGCTTGTGCTTTGGGAATAGTGTTATTCGGTAATATCATCATATCTGTAAACTAGGGAGAGAATCTATCTTTGTTTCCCCTGTCCTCATCCTTGTTCTCTAATTTAGCCCTGCAACACCAATTCTGATTTCATCTGACAGGGCTGCTATTGGCTAAAGTGTAAGTCTTCACTTCAGAACAGTCATGGTCATGGCTACCTTTTATGCAACATTGAATTTGTACTAGCAAATGTTCTGTAAGTAAATAATTCCTGGTTTCAAAAAGCAATCTACTGGGAAAGATTGATTTGCCACCACAGAACCAAATGAGCAGACTGTGTCACTAATTAGCGTATTAAAGCAATTCAATTAATAGTGAACATGTCAAGCATGATTTTCTAGTAGAATGTTTTGTCAATTTATTCTGTTTAAGAATAACTTTTAAAAAAATCTTGATTTTAGGGTGATATAATTAATTTAAGTGAAAATACTTAGATGTGTTATTTAAAGGAAAGTTGACAAACTTCTGCTGCATTTCAAATATACATTATATATTCATTAATCATAGTTGCATTTATTTAGTAAAAATGTGATTGATAATTACAAAGGTTTAAAGTTTTGTTGTCTCACTAGACAAGTTGGAAAAAAGCATTGTTTTGTTTTACTGTGTGTCTGAAACTGATCCATTGTGATGTTACTGCTTGTGATTTAGCCTTCTTGATCTGTGTATTGATATAATTGGATTTTTTTTTCCGTTATTCTGCTTTGAGCCTTGAATATAGATTGAGGTCGCAAAAGTAAATGAAACAGATATGCTTATTTCCATTAATAAATAGGTAAAATTTGGGATTTTATCTGAAACCTCTTGATAGCCAGAGTAACTAGCAATCATATCTATTACTGTAACCACTATTCCTTTAATATCCAATCCAGTAGTTTATACTTTACATTGTATCCACTAATATAAGTGGAAGGGCTATTATTTAGCTCTGAGGTCCTGTTTGGTTCCACAACGAAGACAGAATTGTCAACAGGTACAGTGCCTTGCAAAAGTATTCACCCCCCTTGCCCCCTTGACATTTTTCGTGTTTTGTTGTCTCACAACCTGGAATTAACATGGATTGTTTGAGGATTTGCATTATTTACTTTACAGAACATGCCCACAACTTTGAATATGTTTTTTTTTTATTATGAAGCAAGCAACAAATAGGACAAAATAACAGAAAAAGTCAATGTGCATAACTTTTTCTCCCCCTAAAGTTAATACTTTGTAGAGCCACCTTTTGCGGCAATCACAGCTCCAAGTCGCTTTGGATAAGTCTCTATGAGCTTGCCACATCTTACCACTGGGATTTGTGCCCATTCCTCCTTGCAAAACTGCTCCAGCTCCTTCAAGTTGGATGGTTTGCGCTTGTGAACAGCAATCTTTAAATCTGACCACATATTTTCTATTGGATTGAGGTCTGGGCTTTGACTAGGCCATTCCAGCACATTTATATGTTTCCCTTTAAACCACTCAAGTGTTGCTTTAGCAGTCTGTTTGGGGTCATTGTCCTGCTGGAAGGTGAACCTCCGTCCTAGCCTCAAATCATGCACAGAGTGGTACAGGTTTTGCTCAAGAATATCCCTGTATTTAGAACCATCCATCTTTCCCTCAACTCTGACCAGTTTCCCAGTCCTGGTTGCTAAAAAACATCCCCACAGCATGATGCTGCCACCACCATGTTTCACTGTGGAACTCTGTAGCTCCTTCAGGGTTACCCTAGCCTCTGTGCTGCCTCTCTGATTAATGCCCTCCTTGCCCGGTGCATGATTTTTGGTGGGCGGTCGTCACTTGGCAGGTTTGCTGATGTGCCATGTCCTTTCCATTTGGTAGATTTGATGGTGCTCCTAGGGATCATCAAAGATTTGGATATTTTTTTATAACCTAACCCTAACTTGTACTTCTCAACAACATTGTCCCTTACTTGTTTGGAGAGTTCCTTGGTCTTCATGGCAGTGTTTGGTTAGTGGTGCCTCTTGCTTATGTATTGCAGCCCCTGGGACCTTTCAATAAAGGTGTGTATATGTGTGTATATGTAATGACAGATCATGTGACACTTAGATTGCACACAGGTGGACATCATTTCACTAATTTTGTGACTTCTGAAGGTAATTGGTTGCACCAGAACTTTTTTGGGGCTTCATAACAAAGGGGAATACATACGCACATGACAATTTTCGTTTTTTTTATTTCTAAAAAATAGTTTTATGTATATATTTTTCTCATTTCACTTCACCAACTTAGACTATTGTGTTCTGATCCATCACATAAAATCTAGATTAATAAAACATTGAACCTAAGGCTGTAATGTAACAAAATAGGTAAAAAGTCAAGGGGGGTGTGTTGTATTCCACATCTAATAGTCTCTATAATTAGGATGCCCCAGTGATGAAACATTGTGCTGTAGAATAATTCACAACCTTTTACAAGTATGGCAGCTTGGGAAAGAATGTATTGCACTGAGTTGCATAAATGTATCTACACTTGTAAAGATTTTCAGGTGGTTTGAGGATTTAGTTGCTGAGGACAAGGGTGATTTATCATTGAGGGACATCTAAAATTTGACTATTCTTAGTTTTTAATATTGCTGTATTTTTTTTCAACAAAAGTTGGTTTCACTAAAGAAATCTCAATGGCAAGGAGTAGTTATGTAGCGAGAAAGAGTTGGTATAAAAGTAGATAAGAGACATACATATAGCCTATCTATTAATCCTGGGAACAACCGAAAACTATTTTTTCTTCAGTTCACACACACACACACATATATATATATATATGTGTTTGGCTGATGCAATATAATTAGAAGTTTCAAATGTTTAATATAAGTGTTAAGGAGGAACAGAAAGTTTCAGATCCTGAATGTGAAGTGTGGAAAGTGTGTGTGCACACTCCTCCTCAGGGAGCTTCCCTGTATTCACTGAGATCTCCAATTATGTTGTCCACAAGCACTTTGCTCTCTCATTGACAGTGACATGCCTATCCTCCTAATGGTAACTAAACTTGAAACAATTATTTATTACAAAAATTCGGAAAGAAATAATAGTTTTTTATGTTTTCATCACTACTATTATAATATAACTAGCGACTTGCCCGTCAAAAAATGGCGGCAAGATCAAGTTTTTTCCCAATCATTTCTACCTCCCATGTCACTTTCCCTCCCCCTCCTGTCTCTCTTTGTCTTTCTTTGCCCCCTCTCTCCCTCCCTTGTCTCTCTTTGCCCCTTCTATCACTCCCTTGTCTCTCTTTGCCCCCTCTCTCCCTACCCGTCTCTCTTTGCCCCCTCTCTCCCTCCCCTGTCTCTCTTTGCCCCGTCTCTCCCTCCCCTATGCGAGCCCGCAGCGTTAGCAACAACCCGCATGCTCACAACTATATACAGTCAGGTCCATAAATATTGGGACATTGACACAATTCTAAACTTTTTGGCTCTATACACCACCACAATGGATTTGAAATGAAACTAACAAGATGTGCTTTAACTGCAGACTTTCAGCTTTAATTTGAGGGTATTTACATCCAAATCAGGTGAACGGTGTAGGAATTACAACAGTTTGTATATGTGCCTCCCACTTTTTAAGGGACCAAAAGTAATGGGACAATTGGCTGCTCAGCTGTTCCATCGCCAGGTGTGTGTTATTCCCTCATTATCCCATTTACAAAGAGCAGATACAAGCTCCAGTGTTCATTTCAAGTGTGCTATTTGCATTTGTTGCTATTAACTCTCAATATGAGATCCAAAGAGCTGTCACTATCAGTGAAGCAAGCCATCATTAGGCTGAAAAAACAAAACAAACCCATCAGAGAGATAGCAAAAACATTAGGTGTGGCCAAATCAACTGTTTGGAACATCCTTAAAAAGAAAGAACGCACCGGTGAGCTCAGCAACACCAAAAGACCCGGAAGACCACGCAAAACAACTGTGGTGGATGACCGAAGAATTATTTCCCTGGTGAAGAAAACACCCTTCACAACAGTTGGCCAGATCAAGAACACTCTCCAGGAGGTAGGTGTATGTGTGTCGAAGTCAACAATCAAGAGAAGACTTCACCAGAGTAAATACAGAGGGTTCACCACAAGATGTAAACCATTGGTGAGCCTCAAAAACAGGAAGGCCAGATTTGAGTTTTCCAAACAACACCTAAAAAAGTCTTCACAGTTCTGGAACAACATCCTATGGACAGATGAGACTAAGATCAACTTGTACCAGAGTGATGGGAAGAAAAGAGTATGGAGACGGAAAGGAACTGCTCATGATCAAAAGCATACCACCTCATGTATGGGTATGTATGGCTGCCAATGGAACTGGTTCTCTTGTATTTATTGATGATGTGACTGCTGACAAAAGCAGCAGGAGGAATTCTGAAGTGTTTCGGGCAATATTATCTGCTCATATTCAGCCAAATGCTTCAGAACTCATTGGACGGCGCTTCACAGTGCAGATGGACAATGACCTGAAGCATACTGCAAAAGCAACCAAAGAGTTTTTTAAGGGAAAGAAGTGGAATGTTATGGAATGGACAAGTCAATCACCTGATCTGAATCCGATTGAGCATGCATTCCACTTGCTGAAGACAAAACTGAAGGGAAAATGCCCCAAGAACAAGCAGGAACTGAAGACAGTTGCAATAGAGGTCTGGCAGAGCATTACCAGGGATGAAACCCAGCGTCTGGTGATGTCTATGCGTTCCAGACTTCAGGCTGTAATTGACTGCAAAGGATTTGCAACCAAGTATTAAAAAGTGAAAGTTTGTTTTATGACTGTTAATCTGTCCCATTACTTTTGGTCCCTTAAAAACTGGGGGGCACATATACAAATTGTTGTAATTCCTACACCGTTCACCTGATTTGGATGTAAATACCCTCAAATTAAAGCCGAAAGTCTGCAGTTAAAGCACATCTTGTTTGTTTCATTTCAAATCCATTGTGGTGGTGTAGAGAGCGAAAAAGATTAGAATTATGTAGATGTCCCAATATTTATGGACCTGACTGTATGTGATAAGTACACATATTCAACAATAATTATTTACTTCAATTATAATTTTAATCATATGTAGTGTAATGTTTGACAGTCTGTGAAACATTGAACATACAGTAGCTTAATAAATACAGAGATATTTTCTACACACAAACGTACACACATATATACATGGGTGTAGGAACTTTTCTTTGGCCTCCTACACCCATGTATATACATATATATATTTGTAAAAAAATAGTAACTTTGTATTTACATATGAACGTCTAAAAAAAAAATATATAAATATATACATATATATAAATATATATATATATATAAAACATTTCTAACAGTTCGAACCTTAGAAAATCTATCCACACATCAATTACTAGTATAATTATTCTCAGTATCAAAAATAAATCTAAAATGTCCTTCGAAACATATAAAGTTGTTTACTTTCTGTTTCTATAAAGGCTCTACAATCAGAGTATTATATTAGCCTTGCAGAAAGACCTTTGTTTGAATCATGTGGACTGAAAACAATTAAGCACACTTATTTAAATGAATAGAAACAGAGAATGTAAAAACATAAAAACTCACATATTTAAAGCATCTGCGTACATGCATCTACAAATAGGTTTAACCAACTGTATTTGTCCCTCAAAAATCTGATCTTGTGGTTTTTAAATACAGAGATAAAGATATGCATTTAGAGTGGATATAAAAAGTCTACACACCCCTGTTAAAATGTCAGGTTTCTGTGCTGTAAAAAAATGAGACAAAGATAAATAATTTCAGAACTTTTTCCACCTTTAATGTGACCTATAAACTGTACAACTCAATTGAAAAACAAACTGAAATCTTTTAGGTAGAGGGAAGAAAAAATATAAAAATAAAATAATATGGTTGCATAAGTATGCACAACTATATATGTGATACCTGTGTACCTCTCGTTTATTGGATTAACATCACACAATCTATAGAGGTATAGGTTCTGTAATTGGTCTGTTACAATCTTTTTCCCCTGTGTTACTATGTATATATATTTATGTTGTAATTGGATTGATAAGTAGCATTATTTTTTATTTCTTATTTGGAGAAGTCTTTAACTTTTATTGGTAGGGAATATTATGACGTTATGTACTGTTATGAATGTTATGTACTGTACAGAATGATTAAGGTATATAGTATCGAATTTCAGAGGCTGTTTTTATATATATTTGGACCTATAATAATATAGGTTGAAAAACATGAATTGTAGATTTCTCTACAAGCTTCTTCAAGTTAAATGATATGATAGGGACCAGGGAACAAACAAATAAAGGAAAGCAAGCTTCATAGAAAAACAGCTGGCAGGTTTGTAGTCAGTGCCAACCATTCTAATGTTTCAGTATACATTTCAGACACACACTTTGTATATTCATGTGACGTACTTCATTGTAGTAAAGTGGATTTCAGGAAAAGGTACATTGATTATGGTCAAAGGGTCTCTTGAACTACAGTGGAAAATAATGTAAACGACATTGGATAGTGTTAAGAGCATAGGTAGCAGGTATTGTAGATAGCCATGTGTAAATTCAGATTAGATTTATAACAGCAGCTAAGTGCTTAGATGAAGACCTTTGTAAGTATCATGCCCAAACTCAGGTTACATTCCAATATCAGACACATTTTTGTGTGGAGCTAAACAATATCTCAAGTTGACTATTACAATATTGTATTTCGGAACATGTAATGGGCAAAAACGACAGTTGTTGTCCATCATGATAGACACTAGTTTTGGCCAATCTGTAATAGTCCTCTGCTCGTGCTGATGTAACAAACTTTATGCATACATTTGCAAGAGGCACAAAGACCATATATTTTATTTAAGTATTATTGGAATCAATTTTAACACTTGCCTTATACATCCAGCAAAATAAGCGTATCTTACGTTCTTGTCAATTAGTGCATGGGAGGCTGTAGTCACAGTATGAATATCAATTTTTGTCTGCATTTTATATTACGATTCCTGTTTGTACAAGGAGGGTATTTCTGTGTGCCACTAAATGGGTCCTGTCTGTGTGATAATGTGTATGTTTGATATCCAGTGTATGTCTGTATAGATCTATCACCATCAGTCTAAATCTGTATCTGCTGCTGCTGGAATATGCGTCTTGTCAGTTTATGTGTATGTCTGCTTTTCTGACTATGTGTTCCTATAAATTAGTGTCTGTATGTGCATATCTGGATGTGTGCATTTTACATTATAGCCTAGTTCAATGGTGGGCAACAGGAAGCATGAGCCTCACGTGGTCCTTTGTGACATTCCATGTTTTACTTAGCATGTTCTCTGGAGTGGGAGAGCGTGCCCCTGCTCAACAATACACTGTACATAAATCTCAAATAATGCCAATTGAGGTCATAAATACTTCTCCTCATTATCTATACCACTATACGAAGCATTTGTGGGTACATTTGCATGTCCCTAACAAGTCTCTCAGAATGCAGTGTAATAGCTGTATTTTCTGGGAATTTTGTCTGTTTAACTTGGTTTTTCAAGTGGGATCACAAATACAGATTTCTATTCAGTTCTGTTGCAAGTACTTATATTCTACATTTAGATTTTTATTAACAATGGAAATATGAACCATTATTTACTTCTAAGTACCTTTGTACTTTGCTTTTTTATCTCAAGAAAAATACATTAGCAATTTTTTTTTGCTAAAAATGTGGGTATTCTTCTCAGAATGCAGTATAGTACATCTTTGTTTTTTCCTTTATTATATTTAAGCATTACTGTTAGAAATAGCACATTTCTCAACAGTAGGGATTGCACGATATTGTTTCCCTGAGTAGCATTTGAAAAGAAGCCCTACATTTTCTTTTTATGTAGCTGTCTTTGTTCCAAGGCAACCTTTAGTTAGGAAAGTAAGCAAGAAACATAAGAGGAATGAATCATAAACAAAAATGTGTTCATAATAACAATACAATATATTTGTGATGCTTGACAATTTCAACATATTTAAAGGCTGAATCCAGTGGCAATTTCAATTGAATACTTAAGGGACCGCTGTAGTGCATTTACAAGTAAAGCTCATATGTTTATTTGTTGGGCAGAAACTATTTAAAACAGTATGCAGTTTAAAATAAATGTTTATATGTTTTCTTGAGTGTGTCTGTTTTCCTCAAGTAGAGTGTCTTATGTCCTCTCACCTGTGCCTATCAGGGGTTCTGTTCAGCTCTGCCTGGAAGCTGGACTGAAAAATAATTCTGACCAGTGTATGTATGTTCTGATTCAGACTGAGCATGCTCAGTTATGGGGGGTCATGCGCAGTCACTGGACAAGAGCTGACACGGACAACGGACATGGAAATTGAAATATTTTTTTCTATTTTTTACCTGGAAGTGGTGATTTCTCTTTTCAAATAATGGTCTCAGAGTAATTAAAATGTTCCATTGCTCTTCGAGACTCGCCTCAGTCAGTCAAGGAGATCCTTGGTACGCAGGTATTAAAGGACCACAACAGTCCCCTATATGTGCTCTGCAACATTAGATAGAAGGTGAAAAAGCGTAGTGAAAAAGTGTTTTCATTCTTAAAATCGATGCTGAATTGATGGAGTTATTGAGCTTTGTACCGCGCAGAACGTAATGAATGAGGCAGCGTTAAGTGATTTATAACTACAGGTAGACCCCGTTTAACACTACACTGATTCATTATAAAGCTGATTTTATGCCTGTGCTTTGCAATGTTACAACTTGACATGTGATGATGTTCTGATGTTGTTCGTATCTTCACCTTAACATAACTCAATTCCCGGAGAAGAATAACATAATTAAAAGAGCAGAGTAGATGGTGGTGGTGGAGCTACTGCTTGTGCAGCTGGTGCCAAGAACTGAGGTGGGTGGCATCTTCAAAATCAGTGGCCTGTAGTTAATGAGGATTCCTAGTGGTCTGATCACTGACACCTACCTTGTACATAGAAGTTGCCATAGAGGCCCCCCAAATCATTTTGCACCAGGTCCCAATATTTACTCGCTTCACCACTGGGATCTCTTTTTCTCATACAATTTATTATAATTACAAGGAAAAACTGGACTCATTTTATGCTTTAGACATCCATTTAGTTTGTTGTTGTTGTTGTTTAGTTGTTCAGTTGTTTCCGACTGTCTGTGACCATATGGACTGCAGCACGCCAGGCACACCTGTTAGTGACTGCCTTTCTGAGCTCCTTCAAGCTCATATTCATTGCTTCAATGACCTAATCGATCCATATCCACGTCTGCTGTCACATTGTTGAAACTAACAGGAAATGCACAGAGCATACACACATGTATAGATTTCATTAGCAGACAAATATGAGTCAAGGGTTCTAATACCCCTTTTCACATGCAACAAAGAAAAAAAAAAGTTTAAAATGTCCCTCCAATCCACTATAGTGCTTCTGATTAGATATAGCAAATGTGAGTGGATCTTAATTACACTGTGAAAATGCCATATCTATGCCAAATTCAATTTTTCTGGTGTGTTAATCAGGGCAACTTTAACATCACTTGGTTATCCATAAGCATCAAATTCCAGTATTTTATGTTATTTTATGATATTTGCTATAATAAAATAATACTGCATATGATTATATCTACTATCTTCCTTTGCAAAATGATTTTATGTTCATTAACTATGTCATTCCTGCTAATAGAGACAGTCTGATATGCAAAATACTAATCTATCCATTTTGCTGACCTCGGGCAGTGGCTTGGTGGCACAGACAAAATGTTATTTAATTTTGGCTGATATTTTAGTCAATTTGCTAGCTTTGGTTAGGGTTTAGGGTTAGGGTTTTGGTTTAGGGTTAGTGTTTGTAGAAGTTGGGGGTAGAGGTTATGGTTAAGGGTTAAAATCTTAGCCATGCCACCTAGTGGCCAATGGCCACCACTGCTGGAGGTCAGCTTACAGGAAATATCCTAATCTACTATACCTGGATATAGTGTTTTGACCTCAAATGCTGCCTTTTACAGATTAGATTCAGTTTTGCATAAATGCAAGCTGATTATTATTGTATTAGATTTAGCGTATATAACAGCTATTGTTTTAGGTGGCTAGATTGCAATCTATGTACCGTATATACTTGAGTATAAGCCGACCAGAGTATAAGCCGAGGCACTTATGTTACCACAAAATACTGTGAAAAATGAGTGACTCGAGTATAAGCCGAGGGTGGGGAATGTGCTGCCCCTGTGTCCCTCTTGTGCCCTCTGAGTCCCCCCTCTCTCTTCCGTGTCTCCTCTCCCCTCTCCCTTCCATGTGTCTTTTCCCCCCTCCCTTATCACCCTCCTCACATTCCCTCCTCATTCTCAACCTTCCTCCTCAACCCCGCTCATCATCCTCAACCTCCCTTCTCATCCTCCTTCCTCATCCTCAACCTCCCTCCACAACCCCCTCATTCACAACCCCCTCCTCAACCCCCGCATCCTCAACCCCCCCTCCTCAACCCCCTCCTCAACATCAACCCCCCTCCTCAACCCCCCTCCTCATCCTCAACCCCCTCCTCATCCTCAACCTCCCTCCTCATCCTCAACCCCCTCCTCAACCTGCCTCCTCATCCTCAACCTCCCTCCTCAACCCCCTCCTCAACCTCCCTCCTCAACCCCCCATCCTCATCCTTCCTCCTCAACCCCCCATCCTCAACCCCCTCCTCAACCCCCCTCCTCAACCTCAAGCCCCCTCCTCAACCCCTCTCCTCAACCTCCCTCCTCATCCTTAACCTCCCTACTCATCCTCAACCCCCTCCTCAACCTCCCTCCTCCCTCCTCAACCCCCATCCTCAACCCCCCTCCTCAACCCCCCCTCCTCAACCCCCCTCCTCATCCTCCCTCCTCATCCTCAACCTCCCTCATCTTCCCTCCTCAACCCTCCCATCCTCAACCCCCTCCTCAACACACATGCCTGCCACGTCATTAGCATATACCGGGTGCCGGCACCTGGTATATGCTAATGATGTGGCACGCATGTGACATCACATGCGCGCCGGGTCAAGAAGGAGTGGAGGCCGTAGCAGAAGCAGGTGAGGGGAAAGGGAGAGGGGGAGGTATTTAGGGAGTTTAGAATGAGGAGGGGGGTTTAGAATGAGGAGGGGGGTTTAGAATGAGGATGGGGGAGGGAAAGAGACACGGGGGTTAGAGAGACACGGGGGGTTAGAGAGACACGGGGGGGAATTGGAGAGACAAGAGGGGGGGGGGGGGGGGGAGTGACTCGAGTATAAGCCGAGTATATACAGTATATAGTGCATTCTTATACTTTCCCTACGAATATCCATACTAATTATATGTTGCTAGTGCAACATATGCTTTATATACATACATATTGCTGTGATTTCAAATAAATCTGGTCTGGTTAATGATATTGTTATTGTGAATTCAAATATATATTTTTTTAATACAAGCCTCATTAAGATTGATGATATTTGCTTTGAATTTATATTGTTGCCTTTGTTGGTTATTAGTTAATCAGAGTAAAAATCTAACTAAAAATGATAATAACAAGTAGGGGAACCAGGGCTTCTAAAGTTTGTACTGCTGGTTACTAAATATTTTTTGCAGGCCTGATCGTAACTTGTAATTCAATCACGAAAGTAATTGAAATCTAACCTCCAGTTTGCTCATTTAAAAGGCAAAATAGTTTCAAGCGCGTAACTCTAAAAACCCGAAAAAACAGCTAAATAATAATTTAAAAAAAATAACACACTCACACACAGCACAGGGGGAGAGCCAGGAAGCCTGGGAGTGAGGTTGCAAGCGAATTTGAGCCATATTTGGTGTTCTTCGTCAATCGAAAATCGGGAAATAAACAAGGAAAAAAATGGCGGCCGAAAAAACATAAAAATTCTGAAACAGGATGAAAATGAGGCTGAGCAAAGCCAGGCACGCAGGACTTTGAAAATAAAACCAACGCCAGCCAGCGCGCGGCAGGCAAAGATTAATCAAACGCACAGAGGAGAAAGACACAGGGAAGGGACGGGGAGATGGTGGAAAGAGACACATGGCATTCCCAAGCACAAATCTAGCAGGTTACCGAACTATGCAATGACGGCCCAGTACAGTAGACGGGAGGAAAGGCTCGCAATGATCGCCAAAGTCGCTCATTGCAAGCCACGTGATGAGCGCTGAAGGCCCTCATCACGGGGCTCGCGATGATCCCCGCGATCCGGAGAGGCTTGCCATGAGTGCCAAAGGCACTCATCGTGGGACTCGTGATGTACACTGAAGGTAATCATTGCAAAACAGGAAAGTTGAAGTACATGTGGCGCTCATTGCTAGCCAGATGATGAGCGCCAAAGGCTCTCGGCGCGGGGCTCGTGATGAGCGCCGAAGGTGCTCAAAGGAGCAAAAGCCTCACATTGTGTCGCAAACAGCATTGCCAACCTTACAATTTTATTCCCGTCAATTTTGACAGGCAATTTCCTAGTTCATATATATTACTGGACATTCCGTACTGTATATATGCTAGATTTTAAATCATGTGCAGTTATGTAACTTTAAGACATTGGATTCAAAAGTACAAAAAATAGCAGTGTAAGAAGCATCAATATTATATGTACATACTTTCGATATTTATGTTTGACTTACATTAAAAAATGTAGAAAGAGGTACATTACTAGAAGCATGACATGGTTGTGGGCTTAATAGTTAATTATTTGTTACTTGTTTTATATAAATTATTAAACAAAAGATGATATATATTAAGAATAACTCCAGTATGGGAGTAACTGCAGCATTTTACTAGGGGAAATAAAATTACCCTTCCCTATAATTTATTTGTGAAGGCTAAATTGATTCTGGGGCTTTCCGCATATATCAGAATGTGTTATTTATTTTTATTTATTTACTTACATTTTTAAATGGTTCCACATGCCAGAGACAAGAGCAGTATCATGAACTCAATGGGTCAAGCTAAAACATCAGGAGAAGTAGGGTGAAACAGATAAAAGTTGTATTGGCTTGGAAAGTTGGTATTGGGCCATTGGGTATGTGTTAAATATGTTCAGGTTTGCAGGTCAACATACAGTTGTGCTCAAAAGTTTGCATACCCTTGGCGAATTGGTAATCTATGTACCATTTTTAAAGAAAACATGAGTGAGCAGGCAAAACACATTTCTTTTATTTCTGATGGGATTCATATTCCACTGTAGGTTATAACAGAATGGCACAATCATATAACAAAGCATGGCAACAAAGAAAAAAATGAAATGACCCTGTTCAAAAGTTTGCATACCCGTAGTTCTTAATACTGTGTATTGCCCCCTTTAGTATCAATGACAGCGTGTCTATGAGGCCCCTAATTTTTGCAGGTGGTATAGCTGCCCATTCGTCTTGGCAAAATGCCTCCAGGTCATACAAAGTCTTTGGTCGTCTTGCATGAACTGCATGAACTGCACGTTTGAGATCTCCCCAGAGTGGCTCGATGATATTAAGGTCAGGAGATTAGGATGGCCACTCCATAACCTTTACCTTTTTCTGCTGTAACCACTGGAGGGTCAACTTGGCATTATGATTAGGGTCATTGTCATGCTGGAAAGTCCAAGAGTGTCACATGCGCAGCCTTCATGCAAAAGAGTGCAAATCATCTGCCAGTATTTTCTGATAACATGCTGCATTCATCTTGCCATCAATTTTCACAAGATTCCCCATGCCCTTAGAGCTTCCCCCACCCCCCAAAACATCAGTGAGCCACCACTATGCTTCACAGTGAGGATGGTATTCTTTTCACTATAGGCCTTGTTGACCCATCTCCAAACATAGCACTTATGGTTGTGACCATAAAGCTCTATTATGGTGTTGTCACTCCAAATTACAGTGTGCCAGAAGCTGTGAGGCGTGTCAAGGTGTTGTCGGGCATATTGTAACCAGGCTTTTTTGTGGCATTGGCGCAATAAAGGCTTCTTTCTGGCAACTTTTTGTTCAAGTATTGTCGTATTGTGCTCCTTGAAACCACCACATCATCTTTTTCCAGAGCAACCTGTATTTTTCCTGAGGTTACCTGTGGGTTTTTCCTTATATTCCGAACAATTCTTCTGGCAGTTGTGGCTGAAATCTTTCTTGGTCTACCTGACCTTGGCTTCGTATCAAGAGATCCCTGAATTTTCCACTTCTTAATAAGTGATTGAACAGTACTGACTGGCATTTTCAAGGCTTTGGATATCTCCCCATGGCTCAGTATCTAGCCTGCACAGTGCATCCATGTGAGAGCTAACAAACTCATTGACTATTTATACACAAACACTAATTGCAATTTTAAAATCCACTGGTGGGGAAAATTAACCTTTAATTGCCATTTAACCTGTGTGTCACCTTGTGTGTCTGTAACAAAGTCAAACATTCAAACGTATGTAAACTTTTGATCAGGGCCATTTGGGTGATTTCTGTTATCATTATGATTTTAAAAGGAGCAAAAACAACAATGTGAGAATAAATGGCTTCATATGATCACTATCCTTCAGTAAAATAATTTTTTTGCATGATCAGTCCTATTTTCAAAATAAATGCCAAAATTTCACAATTTCTGCCAGGGTATGCAAACTTTTGAGCACAACTAAATGTGAAGTGGGGGGTTTATTCCAATGAAGGGGTGCCATTGTACTCTTGGCGAGAATGGGTCTGTGTTACGGAACATTGGGGTGACTTAGGAGGCAAATTATGGAGGACAATGTAAAGGTTTGTATATAAGGGTTTAATATTTTAAATTGGAGCATGAACTTCTAAAGCATCTCAATTTCCAAACCCTAAGTGCAGTGCAGAGACTCAATAGTTTTAACTTTTAAGTAAATTAAAAAGTACCACTGTAAGCAACCCACATTGTAGAAAAAAACCTTACTAATTTATAGTGCAAGTATTGCTTATGCATTTGTTCACATTAAGTTAACATTTGTTGCTGCATCTTAAATTGGAACCATGTAAAGTTTATCACTTAGATCCCTTAAAGTCCATTTCAATTAAGAGAATTGAGCCCCTGTAGTTTTATCATGCAGTTTTTATTTTAATTTCCCCTTCCTTGATAGGGTTTTCCTTTCAAAGTCCTGAGTGTCTTCCCATTTTGGGACAGTTATAACGACACTTGTCCAAAGATCACTCCCAAATGGCCACTAGGAAATTGCCATTTCATCTGCTCACAACATGGCAGCTTTCTATTTGAAGACCCAAGAGGTAACCTGTGATTTTTCGTTCATTTTACCAACACATAAAAATTAATTGGGTAACAGATAAAACGAGCACTAAGGGAATCCTTCATTGGCAAAGTGGAACGAGTAAACTCTGCTTTTCAACACTGACATTTATTTAGCCAACTTTCATCATTTTGCATTTAATCATTAAAATCAGTAGAAATATTGACTTTACTGTCAATCATTTGTTTTAACCAATAAGAAGTTTTTAAATAGATGCATAATGCTAGGAGAATTTCTTAAAGGGCTATTGTAGCCCTATATTTAACTTATCTGCACATGATAATGGTCAAGCTGCTTTCAGACAGTCAAAAAATAATTGAGCCTATAATTTATTGTCTTTTATATGCAATGTTACTGCAGTAAAATCTATAATTTTAGTTTGTAATGATCAGCTTTGCAACTGGGAAAATAATTTACATGCAGGGAGAAGTATTCTATCTGTGTAGTGGAAACGTGGCAGCTACAAATGTCATGCGTTCATTAAGTCAAATGCAAAGCTCATTTGTTTACAAAGACACACCCTCGTGAGACAGCAGCAAAAGAATGAGCATAAGTAAAGGAAATGGAACCCTGACGTAATGAAAAATTAAACATAAAAGTGCCTATTTAAAGATTGGGTTTATGTATTTATTTTACTTTCTAAAACATTTTGCCCTTTCTCAAGTATAGTTATTCATAAGAACATATAGATTAAAGTTACCACAGTGGTCCTTTAAGTTTATGTTATATCTGTATTACTTATTTCTTAAAAGCAGGAAAAAATATGCAATTTATTTGTGTTTAAAAGGTGTTCTAGCATAAAGTTTACACAGCATGTTTAGTACTTATAAAAATGATTCTGCTTTAAATATAAAACAATTAGTAATCCATGTAAAAACATTTATCAAAAGCTCTGTTGTTTGGATCGGTTGTGAAGCTTCTAAGATTATATTAAAAACAATATTTTGTGCAAAGTTACCACAGCTGCAGCTCTAGGTTCCCACTGTGCTTCCAGATGAGGTGGTGTTGCAACTTGAATATGTTTGCCGTGGTGTTCCTAATGAGATGCAATAGTAGCAATCACTGGGATAGTGTCTTTACGCGTTTCACCCACCAAAGAGCTTCTTGAAGCATAACAAGAACTGAGAACTTCAGCTACCAACTGGATAGAGTAAATGATTATGTGTGGTACATTTGCTTTGCAAAAATAGATTGTACATGTTTGAATACTAAGAGCTTAAAAAGGCTGCAGTCAACTTGTACCTCACTTCTCCCTCGTTGTGTTACTCACTTCTCCCCATTTGTAATCAGTAGAACATGTCTGCACTTGAAACTAGCAAGAAATACCTCTCTGTGCACACATCATTCTTCTTCTTGTCATACCTCTTGTCATTTCTAGTGGTCAAATAGGGCATGTTATTGAATACTGACACACCATCTGTTGTTCTTATAACAATTCACTAACTGTGGCAGCAGCTTGAGTAACGATAGCATCTAAAATCTAGATAAGGTTGACATTCTACAGTTTCGAATGCCATCTATAACAAATAGCTTTTGTATGTTTACACTTCTCCCTATACATATTCATACTGCAGATCAGAAACACTCTGACTTACGTACTCCGAGGTCATTTATGGAAAGAGTGAGGATTGAAGAAAGGGATTTATGTTTAAATGTGGTACTGGTGAACTGGAGGGACAGGAGATTTATTGTTAAAGAAGGACCTTCCTTCGGAAAAAGGGAGATAACATTCTGTTATTGGCTGAAACCCATGACTCTTACAGTTCTGTTATTGCTCATTGGCTGAGAGGACTTGTCCTGAAAGACTATTATATATTCAAATTAATTCCTTCAGTTCTGGAACCTTCATTTTGAAAGAGAAGGCACACTGTGAAAAGTTTTAAAGTTTTGATTACATTCCTACAAGTTTTGTGAATTGTGTAATAAACTAACATGGTTAATAGATTTGTAGATAATGAGCATTTTTAGAGTAAATCTTCATTTTAGAAAACTCTGCTTGTCTCGTGGCGGAGTTTCACCTTGAAATGTTAGTCTGTCTATAGCCTATGAAGGAAGGATTATTCAGCTGGGACTTGCTCTTCTTTTAAATCCTTTTGTCAAGCAGCTGTTCATAGTGAGAGTCTTTTAATATAATTGAATAGATGTTATCTGATTCCAATGTTCCTCACATCCATTTTAAGTGTCTAATCCTATTAGGAACAAAAAACAAATATATTGTAGTTAAAAATGAAATGTTCTGTAATTTACATTTTCTAAAAACATTAGCCTATTGTCTCTTTAATTGCAGCATTTTATATTTATATGATATCATAGTTCTCTTTTTTCATATGTTTTATTTTCAGTTATTTGTAAATTGCCACATTTTTGGATTTTTCTATGTACGGTTAATATGTGAATGTTTTTGGCAATGGCAGAGGACCAAGAAGTCTGTTTTGATTATTGGATAATGGAATGCAATATATTACAATTTGTGGTACATTTCCTGTAATATTTCTATTCACCTCCTAGTTTTTCCATTAAATCCATTCACATATAATGAAAAGTTAGACATTGCAAATATTTTCCCATTAAAGCATCAGTTGGGTTGAACAAATGACCTCTTGATCGTCTTGTTTGTAGTATGTGTATAGTACTCTCATCTCAATCACCCCATTATATTGAGTGTTACAGGATATGTAAGTGCCATATACTTTTGCTTAATGGTTATGTTTATAGCTTAACGTTTAGACTGAATCATTGAGAACATTATACACAATTATCACAGTATCACATCATAAAGAAATGTTACATTCCAGTGAAGTGTTGCAGAGCAGAAGAACAGATAACAATATATGCAAACTTAAAGTAATTTATCTAAATACCTAAACAAAGTCATCAGAAATTATAATATTTTTGTTGAAGGAAAATTAGTATTTTTTGAATTTCTGCATTGTATTGGGACTTTAACATGCTATTTGAATTTTTTTTATTTTTAGTTAAAAAAATAATAGATTACAATTATTCTGAATCCATATCTTGCTATTTTACAAAAGTGAAAGGACTGCTGATGTTATCATGTAGCGCAGTTGAAATCCAGTAGAATTTCTTTTTTGGGACTCTTCACACATTTATAAGTTTAAACAAGCTGCCGTGTTAGCTTTTATAGTACTCAAACTGTTTATTTAATCTGAGTCTAAGCAGGAGTGTGTGCATTCCTCAAATCTTTGAGTTATTTCCATAAAGTCCTAAATCGACCATAAATTACAAGCTCTCTCTAAATGCATATTTTTGTCCTTTTCACATTTGTCCCTTTGAAATTAGAATGTCTAAAAAACAAAACAAAAGAATAAGATGACATATTTTGATTTCAACAAAGTACGCTTGAGATTTTTGGTCCTTGCAGAACCGGCCAAGTGTAGTAAACGCTAAACAGCCATTGGTTAGAAATGTATCAAGATTTAGTTTTATAAATATTACTTATGCATCAGTTTGCGAAAAATTAAATTTTCAATTAATTTTCAGTTCTGTGTTTGATGACATAAGAGCAGTATTGATTATTTCCACAAACGAGAAAACAATAGAAGAAAGAAAAAAAAATAATAAGGAACAGTAAGAAAGAAAATGAAACAAAAGCATTTCCTTAGCTTATTTTATGATATAAAAGTGTGAAAATACAATGCTTAATGTTATTTAGTATTTTGATAAATTGCACATTGTTGTGAGCAAGGTATCCTGGCAAATAGTAAGTTTTCATTAAAAAAAAGATGTACAATTATGAAAGCTATAATAATAACTGTTATATGTCTCCAAGGATGGCTATATCCAATTCCTCTGTGCTATTTACCAGATGGTTAGGCAGCTTTTCAAAGCTCTTTAATGATTCGTGTGGTTTAGATTTGTGGCTTTAAAAGTCTGACTTTTCACTGAGATACCACAATTGTTGTCTTTAATTACCAATACGATATTCTCCTGGACCTTGAAGAATCAAAATACAGTTATCCAATAACAGGCTAAGTTGTCTTTATTGTTTCAGTTGTTTTATCGAAGTAAGCATTATTCTTTTTAAAGGTAATGTGAATTTATGTTCTAATCAAATAATTATGAGAGCATTTATCCACACCTCTACGCAATCCAATAAATATTTAATAAAACACACAAATGTGAGTTAAATAAATTGCATCCGGCATAAGCTTGCTATAAATAGTACTTGCAAATGAATAGAGAAAAGGCTAAGAGGGCACAATAAACCATAAACTCCTTGTGCTTGAAGGCAAGACTGTGGACCATATCTGCTAAAAGAAGATGTTTAGAAATATTCTTGGAAATGTTCTTCTATGCCCATATGATAATATAGAAATTGATATGTTTCCAAAATTTATAGGATCACTATGGTCATAAGTTTAAAATATTCTTTTTTGAAGAACAGCATACAGACAGCATGGATTATCTCTGTTTTAGAGTGTTTAGCCCTGTCTATATTCTATTTAACTCTATTGTGATCATAATATAAAAGGCTCTCTTGTGCTTTCTGCAGTTTTCTGTATTGTTGTATGTCAATGTGATTGGTAAATCCATTGACTGAAACTTCCACTGAAGTGTCATATTTATAGTATACTCCTTTGAAAAGCCTTTCTTGATAATAGGCAAAATGTTTAAATGAAAACAGGCTCGAGTTTTTAACTGTTACATTAAAGTTTTAGAAACTGTATAGGATTTATTTGAAGTGATATTCATAGTAGGATAATCCTTCTCATCAGGCTGTATGACAACAAACATCTCAATATGGTAGCCCAGAGTCCCTGAAGAAAGTAATACAGTAGCAGAAATGTAAGGGATGAGCGTGAAAACATTTTGAGACAAAATAAATTTTTTCGCATGCTCCTCTTGTGTTTGGGGCTTGCATATTCAACCTCTAGAGCAACATGATTGTTATGGGTCTGCTTCTTTTTAAATTTTCTCCTAAGGAAGGGGTGAATTAATAAAGGTCACTTATCCACACAGGACTACTGTCTGCTGACTCTATTTTGAATGTAATTCATGTTAAAGGAACCATCATCCACTCCATTGAAAATCCTAGAAAGGAGGAAAAGAAACAATAGGCAGACCAATAATGCAAGATGGGTCCAGATCTTTTATGAGATCTAATATAAGGCATTTTGTTAATTCAGATAAGCACATACTATTGTTTTGTTATTTCAATAAATATATACAATGGAGCTGTCCCTTCCTTAATTTCTGGTATGTGTTATGAATTCTCTAGGACAGCTGAGAATAACCTTTCTTTCTATTAAATCGCAAAATGTTTGGAAACACGAAAGTTTCTTCATGAACTGTAATATAAATTATAAGAAAAATACTTTGGACTGGTATTCTAAATTTTATCAAATAATTGCTCAGGAGATTATTTCTTAGCCATGACATATTTTGACTGTCAAACTTGGACTGTATTATAGGAAAAAACTCACTTTTATTAAGTGTATAACAAACTACCATTAGCAGTTGTGTTAGTCATTACCAGACTGTTTTAAACAAATCTTCCATTGTGTTTCACTTGAGGACTTCCTAATAGCTTTGAGCCTCAGGGCAATTTTTATATACTAAGCAATGGAGGGGTGGATGAAAACTTAAGCCATATGGAGATGAGTGGATTTATAAAATTTTGGGGCCAATTAGAATTTGACATTTCCTACCCTGTATATACTTGATAGCAGGGGCTTCACAATGCCAGTGTAATGTTGCTAGCATATAGACAGAGATATGTTGTGTTTGCTCACAGCATTACACTAGTAATGCCCTAACCCCTTTGGGTATGACCTTCAGCCACAACTGTGCAACATAGCAGCCTACATGAGAGAGAACAGGATGAAAGGGGTATGTTCAAAAGTCAAGAATCTCTTACTCTGAGATTTCTTACAAGTGACGTGTACATTTTATATGACAATTACAATGAGGAGGATTACATTAATTAAGTCGCCTAGTTATTTTTTTTATAAAACAAAACAAACATTGACCAAAAGTCCCTTCAAGACATGTGTGATTGTAATACCCCTTTAAGCACAATACAAATCATGAAAGGCTATTAGCTTTTTATTGGCCATTAACAACCTGGACTTCTCATTTCTCATGTCATTGTCTACATAGGCTCATTTTTTTTTCTTCATTGATTTCCTGACCATATAGAAATAAAAGTGTCATCAGCTGACAATATTCCAATAAATAGGGAGCATGTCGTATATTGTGTATTGATATATTGTGTAAATGTTCTTTCTTAATATTATGTGAAAAAGGCTAGCACAGACTGTAAAATGTATGGTGTCACACACAAGCCAGGGTGGGACACACAAGCAACCCTGTTATTTGGGACGCTAACACATGGCTTGCTAATATCCAATGTTATTAAATTGGACATGAGACTTGTTTTAAGGACTGTGACAATTTGCCAAGTTTAGATCATTTATGTGTGTTCAGAATGTGGTAAGAATATGCTAAGATATTATTATTATTATTATTATTATTATTATCGTTTATTTGTAACACGCCAACATATTCCATAGCGCTATATATAAGTTAAGTTACAGGCAATAACAAGTTCAAGATTCACACATTGCAATGAATGGAGGGCCCTGTCTTTGAGCTTGGAATCTGGTGTCCATAGCGCTTTCCCTAAAGCACCTTGCAGGATTGAAACTCGCAGACTTACAATCTAAAGGTAGAAGTTTGTATGTGGTACAGTAGGGAGAGAGTAGTGCTGAGCATGTTAGGGAGGAAGTTTATAGGCTTCTTTAAAAAGGGTGCATTTTTATTGAAGTTTTGAAGGATTTAAGGCAGTAGGAAAGTCTGGTGAATTGAGGCAAGGAGTTCCAGAGAATAGGGGCAGCACAAGAAAAGTCCTGGAGGCGGGAGTGATAGGAGGTGACAAGAGTGGCAGAAAGAAGAAGGTCATTAGCAGGACAAACAGGGCGTGTGGGGGAGTATTTGGAGAGGAGAGCAGAGATGTATGGTGGTGCGCTGTTGTTGAGGGCTTTATAAGTTAGGGTCAAGAGTTTAAATTTTATTCTGGAGGCTAAGGGAAGCCAGTAAAGTGATTGACAAAGAGGAGCTGCAGACACTGAACGATATGTACGGAAGATGAGTCTGGTGGAGGCTATCATTATGGATTGATGTGGGGAGAGGCGAGTGATGGGCAGGCCAACAAGGAGCGAGTTGCAATAGTCAAGACGACAAAATGATGAGAGAGTGTATTAGAATCTTAGTAGTGTCTTGTGTAAGGTAATGGCGTATTTTGGATATGTTTTTTAGATGGAAAAGACAGGATTTGGTTAGAGACTGTATGTGTGGGATGAAAGAGGGGGCAGGGTCCAGTAGAACCTTGAGACAACGTGCTTGGGAGGTGGGAGTGATGATGGCATTGTTGACAGAGAGAGAGATGTGAGGAATTGAAGCTGTAGTAGAGGGTGGGAAGATTAAGAGTTCAGTCTTAGACATGTTGAGTTTCAGATGGTAGGCGGACATCCAAGAGGATATACTAGAGAGGCAGTCGGAGACGTGTGCTAGAGGAGAGGGGGATTGATCTGGTGCTGAGAGGTAGATTTGGGTGTCATCTGCATAGAGATGGTACTGGAACCCAAAAGAGTTTATTAAGGTGCCGAGTGAGGATGTGTAGATAGAGAAGAGGAGGGGGCCTAGGACAGATCCTTGGGGTATGCCAATAGACAGGCGGTGAGGAGAAGATGTGCCAGAGAAGGAGACGCTAAATGATCGTTCTTGGAGGTATGATGAGAACCACAAGAGAGCAGTGTCTCGTATGCCGAGGGAAGAGAGAATGTGGGATAGAAGTGGATGGTCAACTGTGTCAAAGGCGGCAGAGAGATCCAGAAGAAGCAAAATGGAAAAGTGGCCTTTAGACTTGGTGGTGAGCAGGTCATTGGTGACTTTTATGAGGGCTGTCTCAGTGGAGTGTTGGGGCCGAAAGCCGGATTGGAAGTTGTCCAGAAGAGAGTTAGAGGAGATGAAACTGGTAAGGCGGTTATAGACGAGCCGCTCCAGCAGTTTGGAAGCCGGGGGAAGTAGAGAGATAGGGCTATAGTTAGATGCAACATCAGAATCGGATGAAGGTTTCTTGAGAGTGGGTGTAATTATGGCATGTTTTAGAGATGATGGAAACATGCCAGTGTTTAGGGAAAGCTTGAAGATGTGTGTAGATTGGGTGTTGTTGGTTAGTTGAGAGGGTTGAGTGTGTGAGCCACGATGAGAGGAGAGTTCATTGCGCATAGATTGAATTTTATGTGTAAAATGGTTGGCAAAGTCTTCAGCTGTGGGACAGGAAGGGATGGGGGGAGGTGGTGGGCGGAGGAGAGTATTGAAAGTGGCAAACAGACGTTTGGGGTTGGAGGACAGAGTTGATATTAGTGATGTGAAGTAATGCTGTTTCGCCAGGTTGAGGGCAGAGGAGTAGGAACGTAGCATAAACTTGTAGTGAAGAAAATCTGCTGTGAATCGTTATTTCCTCCATTGTTCTGCAGTGCGGGAGCACTTCTGAATGTAACGTGGGTGTGTAGTGTGCCATGGTTGTGGATGAGATTGTGTAGTTATGGGGGCAAGGGTGTCAAGGGTGGAAGAGAGAGTAGAGTTGTAGTGTGAGGTGGCAGGATCAGGGCAGTTGAGATTGGTGATAGTCCTGAGAAGAGGTTGGAGCACAGTGGAGAGCTGTGTAGGGTCGAGTTCTAGCAGGTTTCTGTGGGTTATTGTTGCTGGGTTGAAGAAGAGTGATGGGAGGAAGATGTGGTGAGGTTGAAGGTAAGAAGGTGATGGTCAGATAGAGGGAGAGGGTGGATGGCTGGGTTGGAGGTATGGCAAATATTGGTGAACATAAATTCAAGAGAGTGTCCAGCATGGTGAGTTGAAGAATCTGTAAGTGGTGAGCGGCTGAGGGAAGAGGTTAGAGCAAGTAGTTTAGCGGATGCTGGGGAGGTGGGGGTGTCAGTGGCAATGTTGAAGTCACCAAGTATCAGTGTTTGAATGTTGGAGGAAAGATATGACACTATTAGTCTCTTTGGAGAGTGCAGTGTAATTTTCCCCATTGTAAAACATTGTGTCATGATCATGGACTTGAAGGGGTTAACTCTCCTGGAATGTTAAGTTCTCTCACATGGTTGGAAAATTGATAAGAGGCCAGACCCTAGAATCCAGAGACAAGGAGCGATCTGCCCCTTCAGCCTCCTATGTGGGATCCAAGACAGGTAACTCCACAGATGTTACTCTCAAAGCATAGTCATAACATATGAAGTGACCTAACAAGATAACCCGAAGCCCTTTTGTATCTGGAAACCAGGAATAGGTTGATAGTCCTAGTAACAGAGCGGGGAGCTCACAGTGGGAAACCAGACACCTCATCCATGGAGGGAATGATGAAGGGGGACATGTGGGTTTTAGCTTGCTTCTAAAATGTGACTGAAAAAAGAATAAAATCAGTCTCTGTCTGATACACTAATCGAATTGTGTGTGCTTTTTCTAATATTAAACAACGGGATAGAAAAAAGTTTTATTATTTTCTATAATTTAGTAACCTTTGGGCTGAACTTGTAACCCCTGATATTCTGAGTTTTCCATGACTGATGTTCCTGAATTGGCATGCTGTGCTCTGAGAAAGCACAAAACCTCACAATTCAGGGGTTGTTCTTGTAAGCTAAAGCAGGAGGGTTATGGGTGTACACAGTCCCCTCGCGCCTGAGTTGTGACACACAGAATATATTATGTGTCATCCATAATGCAAATAAAAAATTTCAGTCTAGTGCAGATATATTTCACAGTCTGCTTCCTAATCTCTACCGTGAAAACCATGCAAACATAATTTGCCTTTTCACTTTAAACATGGATTCTATGTGACACTCAGCTATGGTTAGTTCTCAACTCCTACAGAATATGTTGGCATGTTACAAATAAAGGATAATATTAAATTCATATAAAGAAATATAATTACAATGGTTGTTAACATTTTTATTGGAAATGGTAGATAATTGAGATAAAAAGTTGGGTATTTTAAGCATATGTTACATTAAACAAAAAACAAAGTTAGAGGCGCTCAATCAGAGAACAAACTTACCTTAATAGGTTAGTTCTGTGGACATGATAACCCACTGTGAGAGCAACCTCTTTTAGCTCACTTGTGCCTTTCACAGGGAGAAATATCCTGTAGTATATCAGTCTGGTCCCACTCACTAGAGTGGTCCAGCCTCGAAATACCAGGCAATTGTACCCTGAACAGGAGAAACTGCAAACCCCAGAGGTACGTTTTGGCCTTTTTTGGGCCACGTCAGTGAGGTGTAGCTAATAACTCCCTAGTGAGTATGTTACATTAAAACATCCTTCCTCTCTGCTAATGAATTTATTTTTTGTGATTAATGATCTCTCACGATGGGAAGTGGTAAGCCACAAGGGCATGCCTAGTTGGATAAATAATAAAGTTTTATCATTATTGAAATAATAAAAATGGGCATGTTCTTTCTGAGAGATCATTAGCAGAGAGGGATGACCCTTTCTTGCAATTTAAGCTTAAAATACTCAACTTTCAAACATAATTATCTGACACATACATTACATTTTTTACCAATTGTAATTATATTTATGTATATCTGTAATTTGTATTTATATGTGATTCGACAGTCTTACAACATATTCCTTTTATTCTGGGACTCACTCAGTCAGTAAAATCCTTCAATATTTTTCATTGTTTGGAAAGTGCAAAGGTTTGACTGCACAAATCTGTTAGGAAGACAATACAAAATTGCTTTGCAGAATAGGAATATTTTAAGTGGTTTATAAAGGCTTATTGATATGGAACAATTTTCTAATACATATTATGAGACCTTTTAAATCTGGGCATTTTCCAGATCAATTGAATCAGAATCACTGGGCAGTGTGGAAACTATATTTATAGATATGCAGTTAGCATTTAAGGGATATAATTACTACAAATATATAGTAATATTTTATCATATATTATAAACACAAAATAATGATAATGTTATATACACTTTTATACACACTTTCTGCCCAATTTTACTGTCAAATGTACTTTTAAATACAATTAATAGGCACAATTTGGTTTACAATATTACCATTATAGCATTTACCCTATTGCTTTTATTGAGTGCTCTGCAGATAAACATTTGCAGAGAAGATTAAGTCTACTGGCCTCACATTAGTACCAATAGTCTTTAACAGGTGCTTCATTGCTGCAATTAATAATCTTGATTTAGCCAGAGCTCAGATAGTTCTCTAAGAACAATAATATTCCTTAATAGACATATTAGTAAAGTACAGAGAACTTCTGTGATCTGATTGGTGTTGCTATTGAATTTTAGACAAGCCTTCTGTTTACTTTTTATCATGCTTATGAGTCAGATTTGAACTATTTTCCACTTACTTGGCCATCAGCAAACATCGCCTGCTTTCTGTGGGGGCACTTATGTCCCTTCTAGTGTTATTTCAATTTAGAATCCGGCACAGTGATCCAATAGAAAATGCATGGTGATTTCCATTGTTCCATTTCTACATCATTGATTACTACTATAGAGGCATGTAATACCTTTTTTGAAAAAAGTGGCCACCTCTTTTCACATCATGGTGGATGGGATTGGGACATTTTAGAGGCATTCATGAACAATCCATGGGCAGTAATGAGTATTTTGATCACTTTGTTCTATACTGATCACTCAGTGGCTACTGGTATACATGTCCTATGTCAAGACAGAAAACTATGTTACTAAAGAGAACCTCTTAGATGCAGAACATAGACAAAATCCAGGAAAGTAGCAGGTGCAAGTAAAGCCTTTCTGATTTGATTTTGATTTGCCCCTACATTTCACACAAAAAATAGATAATTTGATTTTACATGGATTACTATCTAGTTGTTTGGATTATTAAGTAAAAAATACATTTATTTTACATATTTAACAATTTTTTTACTGATTTTTTTATGGTGTTGCTTTTACAAACTCTTTATATCTATCAATTTTGACAATATACACATATAGGGCCTCATTCTATTATCGGCCGTAAAACAGCCGCAAAGCTGCGATTTCTTGCAGGGCTCCCGTTACCTTGCAATTCAAATAGACGGCCCCGCAGGGATATCCCCCTTACGGCCGGCCGCATATCTTGCAACTGGCCGCAAGGTCGGAAAACTTTAAAAGCAAATATAAATTCAAGACTGCACTGTAAAGCTCTGTAAATGCTAGGGTTCATAATGGGGGACATGAGGATTAATAGCAACCCCCTCTCAAGCTTGCACATCAGCCCAAACCCATATTTCATTAACTGTTTATTTTCCGGCCGCAGCGTGGGCGGGTCTGAGGTGCTCCAAGCCCTCGGGACTTTGTCCACGGATATTTGACATGAATTAAAATAAAACTTATTTACGGATTTGAGTGTAGGGGAATGTTGTGCTATGAATGCTAACACCAACAATCACTTTATCGTCTCATCAGAGTGCAGGATGGCTTTATTATGTGCTTAATTGTGTGCCTGCGGGACCTTTTTGGTGCAAGTAAGCTGCGGCTCGGTTTTAGCCTTGCAGAGAGGGTTCCCGGAGCAATTGAATAGCAACCGGGATTTTCTTGCGGCCGAAACTCCTGCGGCCGTTTAAGATCAAAGGCTTTCCTCCGGCGCGTGCGGCCGCAAGGGATAACAAGGCGCCGGCCGCAAGCCTGCCGGAGACCTCGGCCGGAAGGGAATAGAATAGGCAAATAGCCTGCGGCCGGTCCTTGCGGCCCCGCATCTCCTACGGCCGATAATAGAATGAGGCCCAAATTGTTTAGTTTTTTAGAAATAATAGAGCCAAGATGATTTGGATAACAATGTGGTTTGTTAGATGATTTTTTCTGGATGACAGTATTATTTCTTCTACTTATTATTACAAACAAATCTCCAGACAACCTCATAGATGCCATAATCTATGTAAGATCTGTTTTGACAATATCTCAATCCTTCAAAATACTTATTTATGTAAAAGGAGTCCATCTAACCAAGAGAACTTTTCATAAAATCATTAACAGGATACAAAAATTAAGCTAAAAAGCAGATAATGAAAATATGAAAATAACTGGAAATTCTTGTCTAAACCAGAAAGTCTATGGGCCTCATTCTATTATCGGCCGTAGGAGATGCAGGGCCGCAAGGACCGGCCTCAAGCTATTCGCCTATTCTATTCCCTTCCGGCCGGGGATTCCGGCAGGCTTGCGGCCGGCGCCTTGCTATCCCTTGCGGCCGCACGCACCGGAGGAAAGCCTTTGATCTTAAACGGCCGCAAGAGTTTCGGCCGTAGGAAAATCCTGGTTGCTATTCAATTGCTCCGGGAAACCTCTCTGCAAGGCTAAAACCGAGCCGCAGCTTACTTGCAGCAAAAAGGTCCCGCAGGCACACAAATAAGCACATTATAAAGCCATAATAAAGCCATCCTGCACTCTGAGGAGACTATAAAGTGATTGTAGGTGTTAGCATTAATAGCACAACATTCCCCTACACTCAAATCCGTAAATAAAATTTTTTTTTAATTTATGTCACATATCCATGTAAAAAGTCCAGAGGGCTTGGAGCACCTCAGACCCGCCCACGCTGCGGCCGAAAAATAAACAGTTAATGTAATCTCGGATTTGGGCTGATGTGCAAGCTTGAGAGGGGGTTGCTATTAATCCTCATGTCCCCCATTATGATCCCTAGCATTTACAGAGCTTTACAGTGCCGTCTTGAATTTATTTTTGCATTTAAAGATTTCTGAGCTTACGGCCGATTGCAAGATATACGGCCGGCCGTAAGGGGATAGCCTTGCGGCGCCGTATAATTGAATTGCATGGTAACGGGAGCCCCGCAAGGAATCACAGCTTTGCGGCCGATTTACGGCTGATAACAGAATGAGGCCCTATATGTTTAGCCCCAATGCTAAGGGACAGTAAACACAGCTTTATCTTGCACATACAAACACTTTTTTTTTCCTAAAAAAAGTTAATACTGTATCTTTTTGCATGTCATTTTAATTGCTGTTAAATTAATTATTCTCCATTTTTAAGGTGGACATATGTTTACATTATTCTGCAAAAGCTAGATATATTAGATCAATATGCTTCAGACCAGAATACTATGCATTTTTCTTTAGAATGTAGTTTAATGGTTCACCTTTATTTTTTTATGTGTGTGAAGTTTGTTTTGTGCCTGTTTTATTGAGTTTTGATTGCTAATTATGTTATCCCATTTAAATATGTCTTAAATACATTTTTTATTTGGTCTATATGTATGAGTCTGTTATTGGCATTAAATGTGCCATATTCTGAAATGTTGATGCCATAATGATTCTTTAAATGGGTGTTTTAACACAGTAGTGTAATTTGAATAAGAGTCTGTGTTTTGCATGTTTTATAGTTTATCACTTCCTCTAAGCCTGATGAAAATATGCTCTTCAGCTCACCCCTTGGAGTTATCATTATGTATTGTTTAAATGTCCTTAAAAAATAATTAAGCAACTGTTTCCACTAAAATATAAATGTAGAGCGCAATGATTGTCAAATGTAATGATAGTTTACTTAAAATAAGTTGTAAAACCGCAATTTTGTATAACAAATAGTGCAGTTGGTGTTCTTAGGCGACCAACTAACTGGACCCCCAGGATTGCTTATATTTTTAAACACAACTTTGTGTTTGATTTGTCAGTGAAATACCAAGCTGTTTTGACTCCTCATATCAAAGTGTTCTTGATCTGGTAAAACAATATGTCAGTCCCAGGTCATTTGCTTCAATCCTCTGTAGTGGAGTGAAGAACTGGAAAACAATATAGAAGAAAGGAGTATAAAACAAGGCCTACTGGTGTAAAGCTGCAAAATTAATGTGAAAAGCTTAATTGTATAGTAGGTTCAATGAGACACTACATAGAGAGTGTTTAACAACCTACGCGTTTCATAAAGGACTTCTTCAGGGATATTATATTTCGTATTTACGACATCAGCAGGTCTTGTTTTGCTCTCCTCCCTTCCCTATTAGTTTCTTTAAAGTAAATTCATTTATAAAAAAAAATACAAACTTACATTATTTAAAATATTATAATAATTAGCATTATTCATTGTATACTCCTCTATAGCTGTGAAATCTTTAAAAATGTTGTTTAATCAACTACAGTCATTGGATTGCATCCTCACTGGAGTGAAGCTCAGAAATAAACCCATGCCAAGATTCTTTCAGTTTATTTGCAAGCTTCTGAATTGCTAATAGCTAGTTTATACATTAGTTAACATTGGACATTTTGTGTGCAAGGAGTAAATGTTGAATATATTTTGGTGTGTATTGCAATAACAGCACATTTGTAAATATTTGAACATTTGAACAAATAAAAAAAATCATTATTTGCCTGCGGAATGAGTTTCCATTCACTGGCTCATTTGCTAAATCTCATAATGCTAAGAATATGATTCAGAAAAATGGGAATTGTATTTATTGGCAGTTTTTTGAAAGATTACATTACAAATGCGTTGTTACAACATATTTTATCATACATTTTATTTTCATGCCCAGTTGTTTTCAGGAGGTAATTGTTTTTCCTTTAACTTGTACACAAAACATAATATATGAATGGTGCTGATTCTATCAATACTTATACATGAAAATGGTAATGTTAGAGAAGTCTTCAACAAAGAGAATAACTTGTCTAATCTAAAAACTGGAAAATATATACCGGCTAGAGGTCTCAGTAACCAACAGCCTTATTAAATTGCGATTCGGCAAATTGAATAGGGCTCTATTTAAGCACACAGCATATTTTATTTACAGAAGTTTTTAGTTAGTGAAGACCTTGCTTTTGGATAGAAGTTCACAAGCTAAAAACTTCTGTAAAAAAAATATGCTGTGTGCTTATATAGAGCCTTTTTAAATTTACCGAATCGCAATTTAATAAGGCTGCAAATCACATAATTAGGAATGTTTTTACATTGGTGAATAAAACCAATGCTCTTTTGTGTGTAGCTTTATCATTTCAAAAAATATATGGATAATTGCATTAATTTCTAGTTTAGATACTTAAACCCAGAGGATTGGTTATATTATTGCCAATATGATACATTTCAATGCATAACCTCCCTTAACTTCTTGGTCTGTACATGTGTCACAAATCTATACCTCAACCATTGTGTCGACCAACGAGGTCCAGTCCTAGGCTGTGCACATGACACTTTCATACGTACACTGACATTATATATATATATATAAGTGTACGTATAAACGTATCAGGTGTACTTATGGAGAGATATGTCACTGTATGAAGGCATTATATGGATATGGCACTGATCCTACAAATTAAGGATGTCCCAGGACAGGGCCTTGTTGGTCTACACAATATGTGTGTGTGTGTATGGTAAACTTAGGGAAAAGAGTCATTTCTTTTGGCATAGAATGCACAAAATCAAATGCACATAGAACAGCATGTAACCTAAAATTGCCCTCTTTTTATTTGCTATCACGTTTTAACTCCATGCTATTATGATGCTTAGACAAAGCATTTTATTATACCTGAAATGATGCATGGTTGCATACAGGTTTATATTCAGCAATAAGCAGAATGCACACAAGGTTATTTTGACATATTATGAAGTCAAAAATTATTTTACACTGGTTATTTATGGCAAATTTAACAATTGATTCTGTAACATGTATTATCTACAATACGTACAGTAACCATCAACAAAATGTTTGGTATGTTAATACAAACAATGAGTGGGATGAAGTCGTTATTGGGTCATTTTACTGGGCGTTGAAGTCACCATATGCACCATTACATAGATGGTGGAAATTCACGTGGAAAAGTTGTTTAATATATTAAAATTGATCAAAATTGACTTATAAAAGTTATTGCCTGCATAGTCCCTGAAGCTCTCCCTTATGAATCTGCATAGATAAAAAGGTTCAGGCTGTCACACTGATTCTATTTCAGGTATTTCTATGCTTCTTTGTACTTGCAGATTTATGGCAGAGGGGATAAACTCCTCTCAATAGATTCTAAGTGTGAATCCCAGTTATCCCATTTTCTTTTTTACATTAATATTTTTAATTTAGTTTAGATAATTTGTTTAAAGTATTATAATACCCCGTTTGTCATATATAACTGTTTTACAGTTTATATACATTTTCTGTGTTATAATCTGACAGAAATAAAAATTACTATTTAAAAATAAACAAAGTAAAAATTACAATTAATAAAGAGGTTTTGGTTGGATTTGAATCCACAACTGCTGTTTAACAATCTATTCATTTTACAGCTGAGCTAAGCCTCCACATACTATGTAATAGGTGAAAAGGAACAATATACAAGTATGTTATTTAGAGCTAATATTAGGAATGTAACAGTTTCCTGAGCCTGCACAACCTGATTCTAATTAGAACCAATGTAGCTCATTATTTATTCTGAGAATGCAAGGGTAAGTTAGAAGTAGCTTAAAATAACAACCTTTAAAACTAATAACTCAATGAATTTAGCAGGAATTTTAAAAAAAGATGACACTTTTTCCATATGCTGTCTATCCTCTCTCTCTTTCTGCAGAGCATATATGGTAATTAAGGGTCTCTTTAAGTATAAGTAAGCAATAATATTCCCAATAATGCTGTGGCATATCACACATCATTATTATACTACTTAATATATTTTCTACAATGAGTATCTCGCTTTTGAGCTTTTTTACGTGTATTCACATATTTGGATACTTCAGAAAAGTCAAATGTTTCCATTGAAAAGTATCATATAATCTTTAATGCATCCAAAATAAATCATTTTAAAAGAAACTGCTCAAACTAAGCTAGAATAAAGTTCAATATCAGCTCGCAGTTTTCAGGTTTCAGCAACGATAGCACCTCTTTTAAAAACGTGTTATCCATCCATTTTAGATAAATTTGTGTTATTCACCTTGATTTAACAACTCTTACTGAATATAGGCATTAAATTGTTGGGTGGCATAATTTAGGGTCTGTATCTAGTAATGTTCTGTTAACACATTGTAATTGCTGTGTAATTCGGAGATGACAAATTATGCTTGGTCAGTCATTTGAAATGACTTATTTTGGACCTTACAATTATTTTGTTAAAATTTGGTTCAACGAACAAGCAATTACATAGCACTAAGTAAGGGTTTTAGCAATATTTGCAAAAATAGAAATACAGTACTTTCCGACACAAAGGGGTTTATATAGAAATTAAATGCAATACAAAGCAAAAGGATGGAGTGACATACATATTAGTAGCTGGTCAGTATGATTAATCATATTAATTGTGACTTGTGTAAGGACTCAAATTTGACTTAATGGGTCATATATCTTTAACATTTTCTATCATGCATTTAAAAGATATTGCTGATAAAGTGCCCAAAAAACTACCTTTTATTTGCCATATAGTCTGTCTATAACTTTACTTAATCCTAGTATCACTTTATCCAAGTAATTTAGGAATTGTTTTTTTGGTAAAGAGAAGCCATACTTTAATTGTGAAGCCAGTGATAAGGGAAGTTATGCACTACAATACCAATCAATACCAATTCCCCTGCTATCAATATACCCTTTTCATCACTTTTCCCTTGAAGAGTTGGCATTGCTTAAATCACCACAAGGTTTCTGCATCGTAGCCTGAAGCAGAAAGACCCAAAGAAAGCTCTTCCTACTGGTCTCTCCATGGACTTGACTGACTGGTCACGTGGAGCAGCACATTGGCAAGTCTCCTTTGTGCAGTTTCTTGTGGGAGGTCTTCAGTGGCCATACCAGCAATAACTAAAAATGGTTATAATGACGTCAATACGTCAATCCTGCCGTGTACAGCAATTTGGTTAGCCCCATATCGATTCCAAAAGTTTGTATAATAATATTAATTATGTATTACATATTTTGTAGATGAAGTACTATATTCAGAACAATTCAGTGATGCAGTGTTCAGAGCTAAGATATTGTTTGCCTTCACTAAGTAGAAGTTCATACGAGACAAGTGCAGAAATAAGAGACTTGTCCCTCTGCGAGGAGCCATGATTGGTGCAATCCCACAGCTGGAGTTGAAAACAGCACGAAACTGCATCACATAGATTCCCATATTAAAGGAAGCTGTTCTGCTGTCTAGTCAGAGCATTTACACTTGCAGCAACAGTAAAGTGTTTCAGTTGTTGAAAAGGTCAAAGGTGGTAAAGAGGCATGATTATTTAGCATAGCACCACTAGTCCTCATGCACAATCTGACTGCTGAATCCTAACACAGCTTTTGTTGCAAAGAACGTAGTTTCACCAGCCAAAAATCTGCTTTGCTAAAGACGTTGAGTATTCCTCTTTTGTTTGCTGCACTAATGAACTAACATTGTACTTCATCATCTTGTTTATTATTGATAAACAGACTTTAACACTTGGCAGTACTGAAAACATCATGCTCCTCATGTCACCCATGCACTTCAGTTACATTTATTAAGCAGAATCACTGTTTGATGAATGGTTCCCATAGAAAACTTTGCAAGTGGACATATTTTATGTTTTAACTCGGCTTCTGTCATGCATTTAAAACAACATGTTTTATACATTGTAAACATTTTTCCCATGGAAAATAAATTATGTTAATTGAAGAACATTAAAGGCAATATTTAAGTTTCATGGATCATGAATGCATCTGATAAAGGAGATTCAGCAGCCTATGATTTTTTTTTGCATGAGCAAATACCAAAATAGACATTATTATACTTCTCTATAGTTTACTAAATCTCTTAACACCCAAGAATTCCTTTCTAAGATTCGCATACATTTCATAATTTGTTTTGGCCAATCACAGGCAGCTGATACATTGTATCATTCTATGATAGCAGTTTGTGTCGTAAAGTGATAAAATCATACCAAAATGCAGTGTTTCTATTGGGGGGGTTCACGGTACCTAATTAAGCAGCTGTGGGGTGTGGAAAAAAGTTTTATTTTTAAATAAATAAAAAATATGAACTTAGGGATTTAGTAAATCGTATGATTAGCTGAGAAGTTAGATCTTAGGTTAACATGGATACTAATAACCGATGATAGCCCAATTTAACCTGCGGTTCAACTAATCATACAATTTACTAAATCCCCTAATCCCTTATTATACTGAGCTCTTCGCGGTTCATTGCAAGTTATTGTGAACACAGTGTGTGAGTAACCTGAGATTATAGTGAAAATCTAACAAGTAAACCCTCATCCTGCTTTTTACTACCTGACCTAAAATTCACAATCGTGTGTTTCAACCCCACTTTAGCAGTATATGTTATATTTAAATAAAATAATAATATAACCGATATTCGTCCATTCATATAGAACACATGCTGCAGAGTCACTGTACATTCATTAGAACCAATGGAAACAAAAGCACATTATGTTGCATTCTGAAAATCCATAAGGTGCACTGCCCTTCTCTTTCATGTAACTTATCAGAATAGCAGCGTACCTGTAAGCAGTTGGTGTGCTCTAAAAGCTGCTTTGAATGGTGCTCTGATATTAGTAAGGGCTGTGCTTTACAGACAAGTCTGCCATTTGAATAAATAAAAAATAATGTATTTGTCGGGAGTTGATAGACGTTGCACGCTGTCACACTGCAATAATCTGTAGCAACATTTTGGCTTTATATTACAAGCCGGTATAATAGCTATACAAGTATGTCACAATAATGTTGCTTATTGGAAATTTATATTGCATTGGCTATTAAGATAGGAACTAACAAGCACAATTTCTAAATCCTGCTTTATAAATATGAACATATTAAAAAACAAGAATGAACATTTGATGGATTGTAAGGAGTTGATCTGTGCTGCAGTTTGGCATAGAACCTTACAATAGTACATCAACTTTTTGGGCTACCTTAGAAAGCTGTTGTATAGATACAAAATTATGTTGTGTCTTTGTCGCCAAGTAATACCATTAAGCCATGATCTTTTAGAATCCCGCAAATGCCTCTAACCGTAATTTTGGATGTGGTTGTTTTTTTCTCTAAATGTTTATATGTCATTTATTGATTCAAGCCCACAATTTACCTTCTTAAGCCTAAAGTCATAAACTCTGCCTTTTATGTCTGATTTCAGGGGGCGTGATCATATGATCTGACAGTATTTAAGCAAGCACGTAATTTACAGCCAGTAGTAAATAAGCCCTTCATCATGATGTCAGTAAAATATGGAAGTTTGCAAACTAGCAATCTATAAAATGTATTAGATCATCTGTTTTAGTCCATATGGGTTTCATGATATATATTAAACCTGTGAATCCTGGGATCGATATTACTCAGAAATAACAGTTAAAAATTATATTTTTTAATTGCGTATTTGTTTGAGACTGTTGTAAAATTAATTCCAATGTCTTTCCATGCCTTCTCATGTTTTTAAAGTACATTATTGTGTGTTTAATTGCTGTTACAGCTATAATAAGTGTTTGAAAAAGCCTTTGCAACTCCTATTTAGTACTTATATTATTTTTGACAGAAACTTATGTCCATAAGGGATATAGTGGTCCAGTGGCTCAGGAGATTTCTCCTCTGTAATGGCATAGGCAACAATTTATATTGTACCACAGGACACAATAAGTGTGCATCTATCTCTTTTTCTTTTATAATGCAACATGTATGAATGCAATCTACCCAGCCTATGGCCCTCATTCAATTGCGATTTGGACAATTGAATAGGGGTCTAAATAAGCACATAGCATATTTTTTTTAAATAAGTTTTTAGTTAGTGAAAACCTTGCTTTTGGATAGATGCTTACTAACTAAAAACTTCTTTAAAAAATATGTTATGTGCTTATTTAGACCCCTAATCAATTGGCCAAATTGCAATTGAATGAGGGCCAGTCTCTTTATTTTTCATGGGGTTCAAGTAGTAACTGAGCCATTGGTCTTATATAATATTATAAATGAGAAATTAAATTCAGTCCTTATTGTAAATTTGCCAGTAAAATAAAATTAAAATGTTTGTGCCTGCTGGAATAGTAATAGCTTCCCTGCTGGGTGATAAATATTTAAGTATATTATTCATTGTTTTAGGAAAACAATTAAATTCAAAACAAATTCCAACAAAAATATTTTGGTCAGTGCAATAATAGATTTCTGTAAGAATAAACAAGATATATATATATATATATATATATATATATATATATATATATATATATATATATATATATATATTATCTATAACAGACGCCCTTTTAAAATCTAAAAAAAATAAGTTTGTTAAAAAAAACTAGCTGTATCAGAGGTCATGTGTAACTCTATTCTGCTAACACATAGTGTAAAATGTATTTAAAAGAAATTTTGATTCTGAGCATTAACATGACACAATGAGATATAAATTATATTGGAGGGTATTTCCAGTAATACTGTTAATCAATATCTTTTTAGGATTTTAGGATGTCTGCACATTAATCACAGTTTTATATCTGCTTCATCTTTCTGTTTCATCTCATTTATAAAAAGTAGATCATTAAAATTGGCTCAAGAAGTGAATTTTCTTATGAGTACATTTGATGAAAAAGTTCTAACACATATAGAGATGGATAAGAATAATATAGCTCATATTATATTATGGTCTCATGACAGAAGAACCCATATCATAAACACACCTATAAAATAATACATATTAAAATTGTATATGTAAACCAATGCATATTATCTATACATAGAAAGTTGTTCTCAAACAATTTCCTTTTAAAAGAGAAACAAAATTGCTGTGCTTCTTAGTCAAGAAAAAACAAATTATCTGTAACTATAATATCTAACATATGGTAGATATATTCAATTAAATGTTTTAATTCAGTAATTACAGTTTAAAGTCGATTTTCATGATCCACTATTTATAACCTTTTTTGTACAAAATTCACTAGGCACTAATTTTCAATTTATCGTGATAAGAAAGTTAATCTTCTGACCATCTTAAGGAAACTGCTCCTCTGATCTTCTAGAAACTGAATGTTGTAACATTTGTTTGCAGCTGACTTTTTCCTAAAAATTGTGGTGGTGGGTTGCAGGGAAGAATACGTCACATTCTTAAAATGTTGAGAAAAAATCTCTTTTCAGTGTATATATTCTCAGGAAAGATCAACATTTTGGGTAACAATAAACTGAAATGTATGCTGCTCTTTATAAGTTAAAATTATTTAAAACTGGAATGTTACTTCACCGATGAGGCCAGAGTAAGCCAAAACATACATCTTAAGTACTGTTTCTCATGTGCAGAAGGTATTTTAGTGATAGAGTGTCATTGGTATGGGATAAGATTGGCATCTTACAGAAAAGGTTTCCTTTGTGTATAATACAGTTGAGCTCAAAGTGAACCAACAACCTCCAGATCAAGCTACTCTTAGTTTTTGTCTCAAAATCCCAGACAAAGGTTTGGCTCTTTTGGTTTGATCTCTATGTAAACATTAGAATTTGAGAATTTAAAGCTATAAATGCATCATATTTTTTCTTAGAGATTTGCCCACTTACAGACTTTTTTTTTTACAGGGGGTACTTGCCAGAGTCCGGCACTCTCTGCCCTGGTTCGTCCTCCACTACCTTTGCAGCCACCATTGGATATCAAACAATTCCTTCCATTTTCTTTGGACGCTGCAGGAGCAGTTAATTTCTTTCCAAACTTCACTGCAGTGAGTATATATTACTTTTATAATTACTTGTCATGTTTTTATTGTGTATTGAGTAAAAGTGTCATCACCTATTAATTGTAATTTGGGACAAATCATTTAACTGTTGAGTTATTAGGTATTTGTGCGTTTCATTAATGGTCAATTCATTTTAATAATTACAATTAACATCAGAATCAAGCAAATATGAATTTTCTTTCTTCAAGTAATAGAGAAACCCCAGTTAAACTCATGTTAAAGTCCATCATTGCTTTTTAAAGGCATATCTAAGTTTCCTGGATTATGAATGCATCTGATAAAGGAGAATCAGTAGTGTATGCAAACATTTATTTTCATGAAAAATATCAAATTTACAAACTCTCCCTGATGTTTGCTAAATCTTTTCAGTTTGCAAGCAGCAGCTTTAGTTAGTTGAAACCCTTGAAAATCCCTGCTAAGATTAGCATAAAATTGCTAATTCATTTTGGCCAATCAGGAGAAAGCAGAGGTTAGCTGAAACATTTGTATCAAACTCTGGAGTTCCTGTGTTGCAAAGCAGCCTGGAAAATGTAGTCTCTCTCTCTCCTTGTGCTCAGATTCAGCTGTGAACACAGACCCCAACCATGTGATTCCACCCTGCAGCATTGCTTCCTTTGGTCACTACCAGAAGGATCACACTCTGTATCTGGCTGTCTCTCCTCTGTGCACTGTACTTGGTTATGTAAGCTTCCTGTGGGTGTGCAAAGCTGGATTTTACTTTCCTGCCTATAACTTTGTACACTGAACTTATCTATATAACGCATATTTTTCTTATAATCACTGCCTGTTTCTTACCAAACATTTAAAACCCAGGAAACTTATATATATATCTTTAAGATTTACGAACTGTCTTTAACTATTGTTGTTTTTATTAGTGAAAGAAATAGTTTAGCAAACAATACAAACTGTCTCACAAATCAATAAGTAGGTGACCTCAATTAAATTCATATGTATTTGCCTAAAGTTAGTCATGCAGAGGTGGTATGAGATATCTGCAAATTAAAAAAACAACAATAATTTAATAATTAAATTACGGTAGTTGTAATAAGCGATACTTTTAGAAAGTGATTGAAAACTAATCTTTTGGAAATTAAGAGGACACTGAAATTGCATAAAATGCATTTTACTGTAATTAATACTATGCCTTGTGTTAAGAGTGAGTGTAGATCTTAACTGGATGACTTGTAGTAAAAGTATAAACTGGTATGCGTTCAGATTTCTGTAAAATCATTTGCTGTACTGTATGGTGGAGGAAGATGGAAATCAATTTACCTAGTCTGCTACACTGTTTATACTATAGTATACAATTAGGGTACCTATATGGTATAACATACCCAAGCCTGTAAGTATTTTAAATTATGACTACAGCATGCAACAGCAAATAAATAGCATAGTTTCAGTAAGGTGAAAGATATCTAGCCGGAGAGACATCTCTAACTCCATATTTCTTTAGATATCTCACCAGCATGAAAACAAGCCTCTATGAGTATAGGAGTTGAATAGCTATCTATCTCGCAATAAAAAAACAGGTAACCTTACTGAATACAGGTTCACAAATTAATGTTCATATAGTTTTTTTCAAAAATAAATGTATTTCAGATGACATGACTTGTATCATGTAAAGCACATTTGAGTGATATAAATATGGATGAGATCAAAGTAATGAAGACAAGGAAGTCATATTGTGTCTTTCATGTTTTTAAAACATTTAGTAATGGTACATACATACACTACTTACATTTAGACTGTTTTAATGTATGTATATTGCAAATTGTTAATTTTAGAACCTTGAAACAATGATTTGAACTTACTATTTGTGGATGGACATATTGGACAAGTTTTACTCTAGAATAGTGATCCCATTGTGATACACAGGATGGCCTGTTGGTCTATTAAATTAAGGTTAACATTTAAAGTAAAGTTAATGGCTCTACTTCATATGCTATTATGTAGTGTATCAAAGGTGATACTTTGGAAACATTACCTTACATAAATAACTCTCTTGATGAGAAAGATAAAAGGATAGTGACTTGTATATCATTATTTTTTAGGAGGTGCATATATTTATGTGTAGGTTGTTTTTTGCATATAATTTTATGGGAAACGTTTGTAATAATGTTTGTGTGTAGAAAGATGAGTTGGATTTGGAAATATATCTTTAATTCGTGAGTTGGGTTTAAAATATTTTTGTAATTCTCTTATGTTTATGTAGAGATGGTTGTAAATCCTCAACAACCAGAAAATAGCTGGGTATAACTGAAAAAATGTCCAATCATATGCAACCACCCCTCCATAAAGACAACTGATTGAAGCTAATTGTGTAAGGATTCTGCCATTTACAGATTTGATGGTTCCCTGCATTTTTTTAAATGCATTGCATTCAAAACATATAAATAAGTAGGCTGTAGGTTTCTACTTGTGATGTCTGAGTGCAGCATATGTAGCCCAGTCATATACATATTCGTGCACAAAGCAAATCTGGCACTGTACATTTTCTCCATTATAAAAAAAACAACAGTTATTAAACTAGACTTTGAGAATGACTGTAATGAGGTTTCATATAGAATTTTTTTTTTTTGCCATTTATATTAGCATTGCTAAGAATTTACTGAAGAAAACATATGGGCAACAAGAGAAACACCTCTCAAAACTTTATTAATTCGGCTTTTCGTAATATGACAAATGTATTTAAGCACTATTATCACTCTGAAACGCAGCTTGATCGTTGTTTGATGCACAGATTGAACCACATGATATATTTGCTCCTATTTATTCCTTATTTCTTACATTTTATCTAACCATATTTCTAAATACAATTAATAATTTTCAAATGGTACAACTAAGTGTTGAACGTTCCCATTCTCAGTATAGAAGATATGGCTAATAATAAATGAGATTATATAAAAAAAAACTGTATTAATATTCTTTACATGGAAAGGTTAAGTTAATTGTAGATATACAACTAACAATCTCTATATATGTAGACATTCATAGAGATTGTAAAATTGCATTGGTCCATCAAATCCAGTCCTTTTACATTATCTAATTCATGCTTTATGTAGTGTATCAAGAAAAAGGCGAACATTTAAAATCAATTAAAACATTCCCAATTTTTTTATTTGGGAAAAATACGTTCCTTCCTGATTATCATAACCATGGATGTTTTTTGTAGCTACAAATATATCCAACGGCTTTATTTGAATATATTTGGAACAGTGAAAACAAAATATATATATATATATATATATATAAATCATACATAAATAGCAGAATGCTACCGAATATTTACTAAATATAATTACTCTAAGCTTATATCTTTTAACAAGTGTGATTGAGCCCCAGACATAATATATATATATATATATATATATATATATATATATATATATATATATATATATATATATATATATATATGCTTTTGTCACCTTTCTAAGAGCTGTTCACAACCTTTGGCTTTGGTAATGGGGCAGTAATGTTCCAAGTATTCAAGAGTGTGTTATCAAATATATCAAATGATGTTATCAATTATATAAAAGAGAATTAACTATTCTGAGATTTAAAACACAATCCATGGCATCTGCATTATATGTTGGCAAGACCCATTGTATTGTTCCCAAATGAAGTGAACCATGTAATTATTAGTTTTTATTTAGCCAACATATTGTATAAGCTGGAGAGGGATAATTACTAAAAATAAAATAAATATTGCATTGACTGCTAAATTAAATGTTCCATATTTATTAATACAATATCTTTTGTGCAGATGCTGTGTATATATACTGTATATATATATATATATATATATATATATATATATATATATATATATATATATATATATATATATATATTCATATATGTAGTCAAGACAGCAGCCGTCCTATCATAATTCTCCTGTTTTCTGACCATAAGAGCCAATCACTGCAGTTTATGAAGCTCAGCCCATAAGCTTCCATTTATTATAAGAATTAAAGTTATCAGATCACAGGCAACATAAGGTATTTTATGATTTCTTGTAAATGTACCACTAAATGTGCACTTTAGCAGTGTTTTGACATTCCTGTTTGGTCCCGCAAACAAAGAAGGAGATTGCATTTTGCCTGTATATTTCGTTAATGTTGTAGTATTTCAGATTAGGATGTATGCACCTTTTCTATGGATGTTATCCATCAATTTAGATTTATTCTGTGTTGCTCTGCTATATTTAAAATATCACTTTGCTAGACAATTTGCTGTCACTTTGTAAATAAATGATAACAGTATATGTTTTTGCAGGTGGCAGGTTTGTTTTTATTTTGTGCATTTTCAGCTTCTAAATCTTGATTACTATCTCAACAGCTTTGTCTCAGCATGTTATATCTATCTCCTTGTGATTATCACCTCCAGATTATGATTGCCAAAGTAGGCATAATTACTTTGTAAAGTTGGTTGCTGAGCTCAAGCACAGCCACAAAATAAATATTCAAAAAGTAAATGCACTGTACATATCTTATCTATATTTGTATTTATGCATCTATCTATCTACATATATTATGTACATATATGTATCTCTCTCTCTCTCCCATACAGTGTCTCTTATGACCCTTTAGACAACCATGGGACCTAAAAATAAATCCCCATGCCATGGAGGTCTTTCCATGACCTTTATGGCACTGTTAACTCCTTAGCCACGGAGGTCCTGTAAGGATCTCCTTTGCATCTAATATTAACCACTATGTCATGGAAGTCCTGTAAGGATGTCCGTGGCATCTATCTGAAATCTTTGCAATGGAGGTCCTAAATGGCTCCCCTTGGCACCTATAACCAACTCCCTGCCCTCCAACGATGATCAACGACGCTCTGGCTCTCAATCTTCTGCCCTGGATATTAGTATCCATGTTAATAGTAGAATTTTATGAATGGAAAATTGTCTAGTCAGTCAGAATTCACGGATTGTTACATGGAACTCTGCGGCTAAGAAGCTAATTACCTATTCTACAGAGGTCCTTAATAGTTAGCTGCAGGGAGTTAATTTTTAGGTGCCATGGATTCTATATGGACCCCCGTGGTTATGCTCTGAGGGTGGAAACTGGGGACATAGTGGATAGTTTGTGGGAAGGGGGGTTTCACTACTTTATAGCGGGTCTTGGGGAGGAATCCTGGGGAATCCTTGGGTTATAGTAGATAGCAGGTATTGGGGCCCATGGGAGTGGCAGTATTAACCCCTTAATTGAGTCAGTTATGAGGAATCAAGCCTAAAATACAACACAATTAAGATGTCAGGTTGATAATAGCATCATGTTTCATGCGTGTATGCTTTTCAGAGGCATTTTTGTGCTTCTATGGGTGGGTGAGAGTATACTTAGGGCCTCATTCTATTATGGGCCGTAAATCGGCCGCAAAGCTGCGATTCCTTGCAGGGCTCCCGTTACCTTGCAATTCAAATAGACGGCGCCGCAAGGATATCCCCTTACGGCTGGCCGCTTATCTTGCAACCGGCCATAAGCTCTGAAAACTTTAAAAGCAAAAATAAATTGAAGACTGCACTGTAAAGCTCTGTAAATGCTAGGGATCATAATGGGGGACATGAGGATTAATAGTAACCCCCTCTCAAGCTTGCACATCAGCCCAAATCCGAGATTTAATTAACTGTTTATTTTCCGGCCGCAGTGTGGGCGGGTCTGAGGTGCTCCAAGCACTCTGGACTTTTTACATGGATATGTGACATAAATTTAAAAAAAAAAGTATTTACGAATTTGAGTGTAGGGGAATGTTGTGCTATGAATGCTAACACCTACAATCACTTTATAGTCTCCTCAGAGTGCAGGATGGCTTTATTATGTGCTTATTTGTGTGCCTGCGGGACCTTTTTGCTGCAAGTAAGCTGCGGCTAGGTTTTAGCCTTGCAGAGAGGGTTCCCGGAGCAATTGAATAGCAACCAGGATTTTCTTGCGGCCGAAACTCTTGCGGCCGTTTAAGATCAAAGGCTTTCCTCCGGCGCATGCGGCGCATGCAAGGGATAACAAGGCGCCGGCCGCAAGCCTGCCGGAGTTCCCGGCCGGAAGGGAATAGAATAGCCGAATAGCTTGCGGACGGTCCTTGCGGCCCCGCATCTCCTACGGCCGATAATAGAATGAGGCCCCTAGTATTTTTTCACAATTTGAGGACTAATGAGCACTTGCTCATTTACGTGTATCTCTCGGTTGGGACAATTTGGCTTTTGGAAAACCTCTATGGGACAGCTCCACGTGTTCCAATGTTTAGGAGTTAACTCCATTTAGCAGCCATTTCTTATAAGTTTTAGGAGTGTGTTGTGATAGCTTGGTAGTGATTAATGAGTGGAGTCCATAGTTGGTGAATAAAATAGAGCTTCATTTTCTTAGTTTGTCTAATTATTTATTAAATAATGACAGTCTCAATTGTGGGATCGTTGTCTATAACCACCTTATTGTATTATTCATATTAAATACATCTTTGTGTGCGTATCCCATGTGTTCTTGAAGCCAGAAGGTTTTAGAAGGTGTGATCTCCTGAGATATAATGGCATCTGATTGGGTTCACTAGTTCCTAGTTAATTATGCTTATTAATAAAATTATTTGAAGATTTTTCATAAGATTTGTTTTTAAGCTAGTATCTTTAACATAGTACTACTCTTTGTATTTATTACATTGTATCATATAAACTACATTTGCAGTGTTCAATGACCCCTTATTTTTTATATTGAACAACAAAATTTAATGATGGGCAAATTGCTTTTAGAAATAAAAAATAAAAAAAAACTCAGTTTTTGTATTTTTAATTGTAAAAAATATTGTTTACTGCAAGCATGAATTTCTTTTGTCAGATTATATGTCTGTGACTTTCGGGGGGTGAATACTAGTAAACTAATGAGCATACCTTCACTGCTACTGCACGTTCTGGCAGTTATAGATGCTATATTCCCACTCTGGTGATAGAAAAGTCCTGTACAATCAAACTCTCCTCCTGCTTCAGAAAGTTGATCAGTATAAAACAAAATAGTTGATCCCACAGCAGAAAGATTGCATTTAAAAGTTAATAAATCAGAGGCTATATAGTTTTATTTTCCATTAAAAAGATTTTGTACATTTTCAAGTGTAGATCTTTTGAATATGTTAAATATATGACCACAGTGGTCATTTAACTCCCCTTTGTATGTAACGGTCCTTATGTATATAAACCATCACACAATACAACTCAATACAAATAATATATTTAATATATAATTCATAATATATATATATATATATATATATATATATATATATATATAAAAATATACTGTCACTCTTACATTCATCTTCTATAAAAGTATATATATATATATATATATATTTATTTATATATTTACTTTTACAGAAGATGAATGTAGTACTAACAGTCTTTGGTATTAGGCTTACTGGCTATAAAGGGTAGTGGTGCAACTGTAAGCCCAGAACCTTTGGGAAACATATTATCACATTGAAGTCCTATCTAGCCTGTGAATTCAGATGAGTTAAGTCATTTGGGGCCTCATTCAATTGCGATTTGGCCAATTGAATAGGGCGCTAAATAAGCACATCGCATATTTTTTTTACAGAAGTTTTTATTTAGTGAACTTTTATACAAAAGCAAAGTCTTCACTAACTAAAAACTTCTGTAAAAAAAATATGCGATGTGCTTATTTAGAGCCCTATTCAATTGGGCAAATTGCAATTGAATGAGGCCCTAAGTATGCCTTGGGAATCTGTGAATTCAAGTGAAAAGTTAGGTTGCAGGTAGCTGACACAAATATACAGAATATTCTTTATGGTAAATCAATGAAAAAATATTTTGTCAAAATCTACTTAAGATATATTGAGGAATGAAGTCAATAAATACATTAATGTCGCTTCAGTGAAGCTACATTTTTCTTATATTCACATACCAGTGTAAGTCTGTAATGACAAATACTAGTTCCTAAGGCGTGTTTGTTTCAGAATTAAAGCTTATAGAATGTAGTTTTGTAAAACTAACACGACTGAACAGCATGTGTTTTTTTGTTTTTTTTTCAAAGTTACTCTTTACTATGCTAATTTTAGAACATTTTTCCAGTATGAATAATTGCTGAATTTCCATTCAATTCAGGGGATGATTTCCTTGGGGGATGACTCAGTATGAAATAACCACTTCAAATAAGCATGCTTATTTTCCTAGTTCTACATCTCCAAATAAATATTCAAATTAATTCTTAATAACTCATAATTAATTAAGGTAATATATTCAGCTAACCTTATATAAAATCATATCTAAAGGAGACCTATTTCAAAAGTCAGTTTTAGTATATACTTAAAGAAATCTAGAAACATAAAAGGCATGACAAAATATTTATGTGAGAGCTTGTGTTATATATCACCTGAAGCCCTTGTGGTTAATATAATCATCAATTAGGATGAGTAATGCATTTAAACATACATGCCATGATTAACTGATGGATTTGAAGTTTAATTGACTCATTTGCAGTTTTAAATATATAGCACAAGTAAACTTGCCCATAGTTTGTGTTAAAGATCAGTTACCCTTTACATTACATTTAACCTATATGTGAAAGTAGCACCCTTTGCCTCTGTGGCATAGTATAACATTTAGTGGCATGGCATTCATATGACATAAACTGTGAGCAATTTTCTTCCCCATTAATTACAGCTGATTGAAAAAGATAAGCTAGTAAGAGATGTGGAATTATAATATAAAGGTATGCACTTTGTATAATGTTTAAGATAGGTTGTACTAAAGAGGAATTATTCAAAATTGTAGAAAGGTATCTAAATATAATAATGTTGTTCAAAATCCAAACTATGAATATTATTTTGTTCTTAAAATCAAAAATGACAAAAAAAAAAAATCAAACTGAGGGACTGAGGGGAACGTTCTGGAGGCAGAAGAGACACAACTGGTGGTGAAAGATGATTTACAATGGAAAATATTTAGGGCGTTTATTGATGAACATATGTGCTTTGTTTTGGAGAATTAATACCAAGGTATTAGTTGAGACATATGCATTTTTCCATGACTCATAAAATTATTTGTCATTTTTTTAACCTGCTCATGATTTGATAATAATTGTCCTGATGATAATATAGTTTGTTACCAAAGTGCTAATTTATAATTCATAATTTAGTGAAAACGTAATCTTTTGCTTTGCCAGTCTCTTCTAAGTTCTTATAATAAAATGTATTCAGTGTATTCGCTGATATAATATACATGCATCAGTTATGTTTTCTGTGCTAAATAATTCCTTTAGTTCCACTGGACTGAAAATTATCCATTATTTTCTTTTCTTTGTAGTCTCAGGAATGTTAATTGCTTGTCAAATATCTGGTCAAAGGGCACCTTTACCCTGTGACCATATACCTAATTTTCCATGTCAAGACTTTGATATCTTAAATAGTTCCCTAAATCACTTGTCAACATGTGAACTAAGAGAACAGAAAATAAGGCAGAATATACAGCAGAGACATCAGAGAGTTATACCAAAAACATCTTAGAAGCTTTTAAATATCAAGGCGGAAGTATGCCTATTTTGATTTATTATAGCATTATAAGGAACCAGAATCAGATATTTTGAAGCCAAACTGATTAGAGTTGTGAGGGTTTCCATTTCCAAATACTGCTGTTTCATAGGATATGGTTATTGTATCACATATTAAATTAAATTTGACTATTAATATTTAGAATATGGCTCTCTGAAGAATAGTGTCTGGCTTTACTTTAATTAAGTCTATTAAAATCCCTATTAAGCTATTTTCATTAAAAGGGATTTTATTGGAAGTGTTATCCACAACTTCTGATTAAAAAGTACCTGTTAACCAAAGTGCGGCTTTGTCTTATTAAGATTTATAGTGAAGAGGTATCGATAATAGATTTATCATGTGAGAACTCTATAAGCGGGCGATATATGTCATCTCCATAGCAAAATCTTACGGGTCAGAAAAGTTTATAATAATGCTTATAATAATATATAATTTCAAGTAACATGGAGAAGGCCCCAGTTATTACAAAAAATAAAAGTACACATACAAATAAACATAATTGCAACTTTTTGTATTTACAATTTCTAAGCTGAAGTGCTTTAAAATTATATAAAATATAGAGTTAATTTATATGAAATTCACCCTTTTAGGAAAGTTTTATTAACAGCAGTTAATTAGCAGATTAGCAGAGGTCGTAACAAAGAAGACCATGCCCAGTGGAAATATGGGAATAGTGACAGAAATATTTAACAATTAAACTATTCAATTTAATTGTACAATGTCTCTGTCACTATCACCATGGGCATGCTTATCTTGGTTATCAAACCCCACTGCTTATATTAATTAATTGCTGACAGATTTATAGAATAAAATAATCCTTATTTCTATATCAAATTTAAGGCACTTCCACTTATAGTACTTTATAATAACTATGTGCAATTAAGTTTATTTTTATCTATACTTGTTATTTCTTTTATAAATAAGTGACACCTATAATGTGTCAATTTAAGGCACGTCCATAAAGATTAATAGGCTAAATCACAATAAGGCACATGTTAAAGCTAAACACCCACTTTAACTCCAATACAAGGTTGAGTTTTGCTAACTTGAATCATTTCTTATGGCGCTATTTAAATGGACATGGAAAGTTTCTGCATTTCACTTGGAATATAATATACCTGTATATATTTTTATTTTTTTGCACTTTATTTTATTAGGAAGCGCTGTTTTTTTCTGGCCAAAATCTTAGCAATAGTGCCATTTTTTTTCTTTCTGCAGCTCATGAAGTACAATCTAAGTACATGGGATGCACTAGCATAGCAACCAATCAGTGTCAACATTCTGCAATATGCTACTTGAGAGAGGTCACTGATAGGATAATTTGAAACACTGCACTTCAAAGTCTGTGTATTCATGGGCTACACAAGGGCCCAATCTATTAGAAATTGTATGATTTTATGCCGAATACAAAAAACAGCGTTTAAGCACTTCTTAATAACACAAAGTACATTAAAGTAAATACATACACATATATTAGCAGCCTTATTAGATTAAGATTTGGACAATTGAAAAGGGCTCTATATAAGCACAAAGCATATTTTTAGTTTTTAGTTAGTTAACTTCTATACAAAAGCAAAGTCTTCACTAACTAAAAACTTCTGTAAAAAAATATGCTCTGCACTCATATAGAGCCCTATTCAATTGGCCAAATCGCAATTTAATAAGGCTGTATAATCCTATTGAAAACCATTAACAGAAAGGCACATACTATGTTCTCACTGGTTTAACTACTAAGACACCCGTTATTAAAAATATATATATTTAATATGAGTTTTTGCTGAATGAATGATCTCCCAACGCCAATTAAAAGAAGCCCTTAGGAAGTATACACCATCCACAAATAATCTCAGAGGCTGTGAATTGGCTTTTTCTGTATCTGAATGTATTTATATACCTTGCTTTTCTTACATGTAATTTGTTTTTGCTTGTTTATATAGCTAGGTTGAATATCTTGGCTATTATCAAATGAATAACAATAATAATAATTACAACTAGAATAATAGACAAGTTTACAATCCTAAATGTCCCTGCAGTTGTAATTTACGTTATTGCCAAGTGTCGTTCACATTAAATGAGCATTTTCGATTTGGAATTAAATGTTCACAATAGCGTTTGGTATTTTTTCAATCTGATAACAATATTGCGTTACCAGATTCATCATAATTTAAAAGTTTTTATTTCCCTGTTTTGAAAGCCTTAACTGCAGTTTTTGCTATGAGAATACATAAATCAAATGTAGGGTTTACTCTCTAATGGGAAATGTTGGTTGGAAAAAAAATATAATGTTGACACCTAATCTAATGGTGAGTAGTAATAGGACTATAAATTCCATCTTGTGTGATGCTAAATATCGATTCCCATGTAGTTTCTTTCACCTCTATTATGTCTATACCATTATGGAGATATATAGGCAAGAAAACAAAGCCTTTCAGGTAAATATACAATAAGGACAGTATCTATCACATTAGTTCGTAATGATTTTTTTTGTTGTTTTGATTATTGTTACTGAAATTTGACAACAGGTGATAAAGGTAAGGATTTAGGAATGACTGCGCACAAAGTACTAAAAGGTATTTCTGTGCCGAGAGGGTAGCAATAGCTGTTTCATTGCAGCAAACCTGTTACATTGTGAGCCTTGCCATGCATTACTAGAAGATCAAGGTTTTTATTGTAATGTGTTAGCTGGTGGGCTGCTACCCACTTGTCTAACAGTAACAGATTGGTAATGTTGTGGGCATTGTAGCAGCCAGCGGACCCCTGTTTGAGCTAAACATTAATCAAGCATAGTATAGCAGCTTTGCCATCTTAGAAAAGCAAATCCCATATACCCACAATATATAATAATGCATGCCAATGTTGAATGTATTATAATTATTAAAATAGAAGCCATAGTAGCTTCTCACTACTGTTTTAATTATAATCTCACTGCAAAAGCTCTTTAAGTAAACCTGATATCTCCAGTAATTTAAAAGTTAAATTGAAATATACGGAGAGGAGGATAATTTGTTAAATAAAGGGGCCTTTAGCAATTTGATACCTAACTCTTCCTCCACATATACTGAGAGGTAGGCAATTCACAACAATCACTGCAAGCTTTACCCTTGTAGAACTGTAAATGCTCTTCTCATGTACAAATTCTTCACCAAAGGACCATGGATCCTCCAGGAATCAGAAAGGGGTGATTATTTATATCCACAGAATGCTTTATGGTATTTTTCCTGCCTAATTATGTCACTCTTAGTAACAACAGGAAGGAGATCACTGTGGACTACAGTGCTCTAGTTTTGCATGTATATATTGGTGCATACATTATGTGTATATGGTAGTGTATATATGTTTCCGATAATATGTTGTGTTGATCCCCATATATATTTACCCCATGTTGTCAGGTGCTGTCTCCACTCTCTCTGCATTCAATATATATGTATTATTTACAGTGTTCAGTTAATACATGGTGAAGTTCTCAACAGTGAACTACTATATCAGTCTTTTGTACATCTAGCCCACTATTTTACATAGCATATCGCCAATATTGACACTCATTCTGTTTCACCCTCCCTTAGAAATACACTGACTGAACATGATTTTCTGGTAATTTGCAGACTCTTTGGTAATTTTGTATCTCAAAATTGGACCAATTTCTGAAACACTTGCATCAACAACACGCTCATCACACAGAAATTTACAACTGGAACAAATTTGCTTCTAAATGTTCATTTTAGCCTAGCTTGATTATTTAGATTATTTAGTTGATCTTTCATATAGTGAGATACAATTCTATGCAGCAATTAATATCAGTGAATATATTCTCTAAAAAAGTTGCATATTTTTGCGAACTGTATTTTTAATAGTTTTAACTTATATTATTCTCTGAGCTTCTTGCTTTTCTGTATCTCCTCCTAATTTCCTTTCACTGTGCAAATGCATTGGCACCTATGATATTTTGCAGTAAACTCTAGTAAAACTGTCCTACATTTATTATCAATCTAAAAAGGGATATGATAAACTATAAAGTGTGATTATTCATTTAATTTAATACATGAAAACTGCTTTCTAACCAATGCATGTTTGGTATTGAATGCAGCATCAATAAAAGCACCAACCCTATATGCAGTATTTTTTGATTAAGCCAATGAATTATAAATTAGTATTAAGCAAAAGTAATTTTAAGTAAAAGTGGGGTAAGCTGGGTCATTTGGTTAAAGCTTAAAATATCTCCACTTCCTATGTTTTATTTGAAGCCTTTGATAATAACGCTTACAAACAAACATAGAAAGTGGGAATTTTTAACTCTACACATCCACCTTTGACTATAACTTAATGGTTTATATTTATCAAATTGGTTAAAATTACTGTTAGGCCAATTCCAATGCAATGCGTTATACCTTGGATTGAAAGTCTGCAAGTTTCTATCCTAAGTACTTTGGGAATTCACTATGGACATTGGATTCCTAGCTCAAAGACAGGGCCTCCTTCCTTTGCTATATGTTAATTTGTATTTATCTTTGTCTGAACTTAATTTATGTACAGCGCTACGGAATAGGTTGGAGCGTTATAAATGAACTATAATAATAATAATAATTCGTGATGCGCACCCTACTGGCTGCAACTGCTACACACCCCCGTTAATCCTAATGCAGGACACAGGAAGATGCCCATAATGAGCACCCAATGCTCTATAAACATAATATATATGGGTAAAAAAGACATCATTAAAAAACAATAAGTACATTATTTTGACTGTATTATCTACATCTAATGAGCAATATGGAGGACTTCAGTGCCTCTTTAAATGGAGTTAAGCAGAGATAAATGGAATTAGGCTCAGTAAGAACATAAAATATCTCCATTTCCTATATTCATTATTTGACTCACTTTTTAATTCCAATGATGACCCACTTTGATTTATATCACCCATTAAGTTATTAAGAGGAACATTGCTTAGTTTTCATTTTTTATGACATTTAACCTTGTTTCTAGCTATTTGTAGAATTTTAGAATTATGATGGCCTTAAAAATGTGTACAAACTACAGAAATAAGTATTATACCATAAAGAACTTATATAAGCACTCATGTCAAAAGCAAGCAATGTATATTAAAATAGGAGGAGGAAAGAGAATAATAAGGAACATTTCTTTATTGTAAGTCTCTCTCTGAAATCCGGACCCCACCACATTTATTGTGTAACAACCCACAATTCAACTAAACTTACCAAGGTAATATTTTCTTCTATGACTCCTTTCAGTTAATTTAACAAGAGCTTCATTTTAGACAGATTAAAAAATGAACCTGTGGATCTCAATATGTTAGTCCTGCTACACCAGCAATTTTCCTCTTGAGAAATTGGCAAACTCTACAAGCTCCAAGCTATCTTTATTTTTGGCGACACACATTTTTTGTTAATAGAGCATCCCTAGAGGGCTTTGTTTATTGCAAGAAATTACATGTATTGAATAGTGGTAATATAAAGAAGGGAAGCTTGTTTGGACTGGAAATTTAACATGATAAATGCAGGAACTATGTTTGTTAGTGGATTCTAACATTTCATTAATGAATCAGATATCATATTAAAAGGAATTATATATATCACATATATAGTTGTCATACTTGCAGGGTTGGCAAAACATGTTGGAAATGCTTAAAATTGCGGGCTTGCACAGCCTGCGTGGCCCAGCAATGAGCGACGAAGACACTGAGACATGCGGGACTTAGGCAATGAGCGCCAAAGGCGCTCATTGCGCTGGTGAAGATGAGCGACACAGGTGCTCATCCCGACGGACGCAAAATTGTGGCCCATACTACTTACTACCCAAAGCACGTAGATGGACTGCGGAGCTCGCAAAAATATGAAAAAACGGCAAAAATACACAAATATGACTTACACACTCACACACAGCACTGAGGGAGAGCCAGGGAGCCTGTGAGTGAGGTTGCAAGTTAAATTGACGAAAAAAATTAAACAAGACAAAAACGAGGCCGAAGGACATAAAAAGAGGACGAAAGACATAAATACGTGCCCTAAGAACTAAGACTTAACGCAAATCAGTAAAACTTAATAAAAGCTAGTAACACTTAACCCAAGGCAGTAGGCCCCTAAACTACACAGGCCTATAAAGTACACAGGGGGAGAGGCTCGCAGTGAGCGCCAAAGGCGCTCATCGTGGGCTTCGCAATGAGTGCCAAAGGGGATCATTTCAAAGCAGGAAAGGTGAGGCTTCCCAAAAAAGGAGGCTTTCATGGCGGGGCCTGTAAAGTAGACAGGGGAAGAGGCTCGCAATGAGACACGTAATGAGCTCCAAAGGCGCTCAGAGGGCCATAGCCTCACATTGTGTGGCAAACAAAATTATATAGCCGTCAATTTTTGACTGGCAAGTCGTTAGTATATACATATATATATTTATATATATATATATATATAACATAGAACATGTAGCTTATGTAGTATATTAAAACAACGAGTTACCTATGTCATGCAATAATAATGGCAGCTATATTGTGGGCAGATATTGGGGATTGTGGGCAGTGTTGGCATTGTTTTAGGTCTGGTAAGCTATTTTATTCTTTGCATCCTTATCTGGGTCTTTGGACTTTGAAAACATGACCACATTCAATAGCAAAATTCAGTATACACAATTAGAGTTCCACTTTCTTTTGCTACCTAAAGCACATTCCCTCATTGTCTATTAATCTATTCACCTTTAATTTAGAGCTCAGATTCAAAAAATACCTAAAGGAAAGAGACTGTAAAAGAGATGTATATGATTTATGCAACAGCCAATATTAGGCATTCCTTTGTAATGCCATATTATAGAGGTTCCCAGGTTGTGGTCCATAATCCACCAGTAATGGTGGTAGTCAATAAATGTGGTTTCTAAAAAAGAAATGAAATTAATTAAAACAAATCCATAAGTGGCACAATAGTGTATAGATAATATATTTATAGCCTGTGTATATGTACACAGGCTATATTAAATTAGCATAGTTTTTTGAAAAATCATTTGGTGTTCTGCCCAGATGCTCAGCATTATTCACCAAGTTTTAAGTAGTCTTCAAAAAATGTTTGGGAACACTTCAATAGTATATATAGTAAAAATTCTACCTTGTATTAAATAAAGGTTAATTAATTAATCTATAAAGTAAATGCCATGTAGTCTGTGTCATGATTTAATGGTTTAAGGACTCATATTGCCAGTAATTATGAATATGGCCAAGGGGGCATGACATTGTTGCATTGGGATTATGTGTTATTGTGTGGTTATATGTTGCCTGTACATTGTTATTATGTATCCTAGTTAGAATATATCAGAGGGAAATACTATATAGAACATATGTGTTATTGGTAAAAATGCTCTGCATAGAAGCTGGCTGCAGATCATTGCACATTCACACATACAGACCTTGGGTCAAGACAGATGTATGTACATCAAGTAGACCTAAGCAAACACTTGAGGTTAACATAAATGTTTTTTCACTAGCCAGCTATAGATATCCGGTGAATTTGATCTCAAGCAAGATGGGCTGACATCACACATACACAAATGTACACAAGGGTGTGGTATTGGAGAGTATAAACATGTTGTTTTGATCATTCAATAAAGGTTGAGAGATACTTTTCACATATACAAGGTGTGAGACTATGTCTGTGTGTTGTATCCTGACTTGGGGAGTGGTCTTGCCATGGGCCACTAATAACCTGTATGCAGTATTCTATGCCTGTACCTTTTGAGCCTTGCCCTCTTCAGAAGCCATCTTTTGTGCCACAGAGAACAGGAACTACATGAATCTGCTGGGGTAGGTTTGAACTAGGTTCATATCAAGCTCCCCTGAAGAAGCAGATTGTGACAGTCTGCATTTGGCATTTCTAGACAAAAAAAACCTCTAAAAAATATATTGCAAGTAACAACAAAAGTACGCTTTTCATCTTTTCAGTTTTTTGCTTTCTTTTTGTGCTTGGATAAAAATCACTAGAATTTTTGTGCTAGCTTTGACATATTGTACTACATAAAACCCACAATTTATGGCAACAACTGCTTTTTGTTCAGTTATTTTCATGCAAAATGTCCTTGATGCTTTATTACAAATCTTTATTGATCGATGTTTGAACAGCTGCAAATTGTTGAATAATTGTTCCCTGTATTTAATGCAGATTTAATTAATATTCCAAAACACAGTCATAAATAATATTACTCATTGTGAATCCACATGTAGATTCCTGCCCTCTATTAGACAATTACTGTCAAAGCCCGTAGAGAGAGAGAGTATGAAAAAACAAAAACAAAATAAATAAATAAGATTTACAGAATTGTGTTTTTTTTTAAGCTCAGGACTCATTTTGTTCCTGGTTTTATATTATTTTTATTTTAACTGGGCTTTCATTCTTTTTTGTATTACCAGCCATTAATGAACGTCTACCATATAGAAAGAAAAAAGCCCAGGTGTGTCTTGATTCATTAAGTTAATCTTCTTCAGGACAATGCCAGTCAATGGATTTGCAAATTGACTTATTGATTTGTAACATCTCTATTCAACATTTCTGTTAAAGGAAATAAAAAGAAAAACACAATAGGTATAAGTTTTAAAGGGACATGAAATTCAATAAAACCGATGAGCACCGTCAAATAGAGGCCTGCCTGTTTTAATTAAATTGACTTAAATATTGTCATTTTTAAAGGATTTATATTGTATAGCCCCTGAAGCCTCTCCACAATGAAGTGCATCGATTATATTGATGGAGGTTGTGACTGTGACATGGGTTATAGTGTAGTTTTATTGATTTATATATTTACATATCCCGCAGAGTGATAGTGTAGTGTTGTAAATCAGTGGTTAACAGCAGGTGGTCCTGACACCTTATGCGCTGGTCCTCATGTCTCTATACAAGCTGCAAGAATACAATGTAGTAGTTACAAATAACTTAGCCACTGCCTCATTCAAAGCTTCTATACCTGAATCTAATTAATATTCATTATGTATTGTGCAGTTCAGAGCTGAGAGCTCATTCAGGCAGAGGCCACACACTGAAATAGCCTGACTTCTATTGATCATAACTTCATGAATTCAACATCAGTATAAAAAATGAAAACACTTTTTCCACATGCTTTTTAACAATATAACCAATGATGCAGAGCACATATGGGGACATTTGTGGTCCTTTACACATACCACTGCCTTTATTCACCGTTATAGATCATTGAGAAACTTGTCTGCTGTTAATTGCACTAAATCATTACAAAAGTAGCTGAAAATGTAGTGTTCAATATGTAGTATTTCCCTGTTCAAAATGTTTTAGATGTCAAAAGTAGTCCGCATGAGAACTGGAAGGCAACCAGCCAGTCCCTAGATAAAAATAGTTGAGAACTCTGGTTTGATGCATTTTCATTAGATCTGTAGGATGTAATCTCAAATCCCAGTTCTTCCATCTTTCATTAATATACTTTCTACATTTAAAAAAATTATTGTAAAGCATAACATCCATTTTGTCCCAGACATTACTACCCATTACAGTTTAAGTATCATTTCTATTTTATCTTGTAAGAAAAATAAAAAAACATTATTAAAAAAAGGAAAAGTGGTTTCAAATCCATAAACTCAATTTCAGAGTTAATTGATTTAATCTATACCTGCTTTGTAACGGATGAAAAAGAACAATATAACTAATAGAGAACTTATATAGGAAATGTAACAAGTCCTTAATCAGCATGCAGAGCTAGTTCTAATTTGTAGCATCGGCTGTTGCAACTTATTATACATTATGCTGATGCAGGCATGGATAGAAGCAACTTAAATCGACTGATTAAAAACCGCATAACTGTAATAATGTAGCAGGAATTTTAAAATGGAATAAACTTTTTTTACTTGCTTTTCCTTTCTATCTGAAAATCCAATATCCCTTTAAAATTAGACATAAATATTAGTGCATTCCTTCATAGAATGCCACCATTTGTCGAAAAATTGCTTTACTCTCAAATAATATTTTTTAACATAGTATATTATTTTGTTTAAAGAATATTTAGAATTATGATGCAATTATTGTTTTATGTATATAATTTAATATTAATTAATTATATATTTCTATGCTATGTTGTTAGTAACATTCAGGTTTGGTACAGATATATGTATTGGGTTTTGTCCGTATGTAGAATCAGCATTGGGGTTCCCTGGTGGTCCAGTGGTTAAGAGTTGGTGCTTTCACTGGCACTGGTCAGTACTTGGATGAGAGACCACCTAGGAATACCAGTAGCTGTAAGCTGTGGCGCACTGGAGAAGGAACTGGCAACTCACTCCAGTATTTCTGCAGTGATTACCAAGTGGATCAGCATGGTGTGTTACAGTTCACGAGGTCACAACTAAACAACACAAACACACACAGTCAGCATTAATACAGAGTACACATACCTGTTTTGTTTTGTCACCTCCAACCTATAAAATACTGTTTTAGTTCAATGTTTTTAAATCTTGAGCTAACTAGCATGCTGAGCCACACATTAGAAAAACAAAAGCTGGACAACCAGTGCTGAATATCTCAAGCATGACTTACCATAGAGAAAGACAGGTTGTACAATGTGTGAAGATGAAACCAATGTCCTGAAAAGGGTGACATCCTTCACAATTTTTTTATCTTTCATATGCAATTGTTATGCTCTGGCAAGTTCTCTTTTATTGTCTCAGCTGATCCTTTCTGCTAATTTGTCTTTCCTTGAAAAATGAATGAGTTTTTCATTATATTACTTCTGTTGCAAGCACTGGGAGTTGTACCTGCTTCCTTCCACCTCAGGAGGTTGTTCTTCAGAAATTAAAATAGCAGATTGTATTGCAGCTCATTTGAATATGAAGGTATAAGTTAATAAATTAGAGCTGAATGATATTTGTACAATAAAAAAAAAATATTTAGCTTTTTACAAGTGTGGCTCTCTTTTTTTAATTATATTCTTTAAACCCGAGATCTATCTGTGCCCATGCATGTTGCTGTATATTTTGGCAGGCCAACATGTCAGCTTTAGTAAGTATTCTGGGCATAAGATTGTCTTTTCTATTTCGTGTTCAAAATATATTAAGCTTGATCTCTATGTGCGAATGTGTCACATATTAAGAAGTAGCTGGCAATTACAACTGAATAGTAAAGGTTGCATGCAGTTCAGAAATAACATTATCCATGTTCACCTGTTAACCAGCGGCATAGTCCAAAAGTGACATAATAACATTGTTAGAGGGAACAGCCAGATCTTCCAGTAATACATGAATAATAAACTGCTGGAATATCAACAATCAAATTCTTTTAAACCCATAACAAAACACAAATTATATTCCAGGCAGTCTTTCAAGCAGTTCCAGTACCAGAAATGCAAAATATGGCTACCAACCCAGGTTATTAGTCCTAAAAGGAAACACAGACAAATGAATATTACAAAATGTGGTGACTGGGGATAGTCTCTGCTTCTGTTGGTAATAAGATAGGAGTCACAACCAAAAAAACTGTTATTTTATATTTTTGTTTTCTCTGTGCTGGTATCCCAATAAGGCTGTGGCCTAGGGTGGCAGATGATCAAGGGGCAGCAAGCAAGAAGGTTCCCAACCTTCAAATTCCATCCACATTTCCAATTTTATTTCCTTTCTTATACTTTCTCTTCCACTTATCCCCTTTGTTCATTTATTCTTTCTCATTCCTCCTCTCTCTCTCTTTCTTCTTCTATTCTCTCATTTCTTATTTTGGCTTCCCCCCTTTATTTACCCTTCTTACATTCAATAGTCCCATCTTCCCCACACCAATATCCTTTTTGTATTTACTGAATCGCTCTTCTTTTGTCCAACCTTTGAACCCTATTCTGATCCCTCTAACTGCCACATGCCCCTCCTCTCATTGTACTCTCACTGTCATACTCTTACATACATTGGGCCTCATTCAATTGCGATTTGGCCAATTGAATAGGGCTCTATATAAGCACAGAGCATAATTTTTTACAGAAGTTTTTATTAGTGAACTTCTATCCAAAAGCAAGGTCTTCACTAACTAAAAACGTATGTCAACAAAATATGCTCTGTGCTTATATAGAGCTCTATATAGAGCCAAATATAATTTTCACTCTCTCTCCTATACCATCCCTGGTAAATCTCCCCATATGGTGAGTCTTATGTGTTGCAGTAGAGCAGTTAAATTGACCTAAGCATGTATTTGTATGTTTAAACATAATTGTATTAACAAGGGCTTTATGTTTTAGAAAATATGACAATTTAAATTTTAAGTATAGCTTTACATTTTTGCAATAACATTGTCATAAGCCCCTTAAATCTCATTTGGTATCTGCAGTATTTTTAATGGCTTTGGAATAGTTTTGCAAATAGAGTTAGCTCTAGTCTACCAGTTTGTGAAGTGATTAACAAACCAATAACATTAGAAGGTTTGTGAACCAAAAACTTAAACAAAACACGTTTAGCACTTTGCTTATGTCTAAGAACTTTCACATTTTACCTGTAAACACTGCATTTAATGTAATTGTTGAAATTACACAACATTGTGGCAGCTAAATAAAGATCCTATTTGTACACAAGACCCCTTCCATGTAACTAATCCTACAGGAATTTACTAAGCATCGACATGTGGCCGAGAAGTGGATCCATGTACTTACTACTTACTAGTTCCTGTGGGGAAATCATTTAACAGTCCTTCTCACCTAGGGGGTAAATTAATAAGCATATCAAGTGGGTGAGATTTCCTATTGAGAAGAATTCCATACTTCATGTGTCTGAATTCTGCCCCTTTGCTATGTCTAAAATGTACCCTCCACCACTCTGTAAAGCTAACCCCTGACTTTCCCACTTGCAGGTTATATTATCTGACCACTTAGGCAGATAAAATATTACATATTAGAGCCAGTAAATAAAAAAAACCTTCCCAAGTTTTCCCACCTTCCCACCAAAGCAAACTACCTTTCACCACCTTCCTGAGACTTGCTATTCTTTATCTTTTCTTCCCCAGGTTTCTGCCTCTTGCATTCTGTCATGCCAAGGGCCTGACTAGACTGTTTTGGACCATGGCCTGTATTGTGATAATGTTACAGTATTGTTATCTGGTATGATTCACTCAGCCCCACCTAAATAAACAAACACGGGGGGTCTTTAGCAGAAAAACAGTCTGAGTGTTTACAGCAAATGATTATAGATAAAACAATCACCAGGATAAGCTCATCAGATGTACAGGGTTTCCCAGTAAACAGGGGCAGCCTATTATGTTATTTGGCCCCTCTTCTATGTACCTAGGGATGGGGCTTACTGTGATTGGCCAGTCTGTGTGCCAGAAAATTGTATATAATGTGACAATTAATAAAGGTATGACAGTTGTGTCTGGACTTACATCTGTGTATTCATCCTAATTCTAAGGAATTATATGGTGTTCCTGGTATCTGGGGTTTCTGATATCCTTGACACAAGCTCCTGGGTGTGGTACTGGTGTTTGGTCCATCTTCTGCTATCATTGGTGTAAAAGGACTGTACAATTCTGCTGGATATGTTTGAACCAGGTTCTTACCAAGTCCAATTGAAGTAGCAAATCGTGACACATTCCCTTTAGATTGTAAGTAGCAAGTTTTCAATCTTGTAGGGTGTTTTGGGAAAAAGCACCTTCTACAAAGATTGTAAGCTCAAAACAGGGCCCTTCATTTCTTCAGTTGTTAATATTGTATTTTCCCTGTTCTCTTCCCCTGTACAGTGCTAAGGAACATATTGGCTCATTACAAATAAAAGCTAATAATAATAATAATAATAGTAATAATTCCCATCACAGCCCATTGAGATGCTTAGTAAATCCCCCATTAGGGAAAAGGCTAGACTGAATATACTAGTTAAGAATGAATTCAAGGCTTTGTTTGTAAAACTATTCCATAAAGCTGGTGTCATTTAATACAAAGTTGCCTTTTTTAAAATGGAAGAATACATTTCTTATTATTTAATACAAGCCCAAATCTCTCATTCTTCATTGTGCGATTTCTAGTTTTGTATATTATAGCAATTATTCAGTCATTTTAAACTGAGATTATTTCACTGATATCATCTCTTGCAATGCTCCATACAGATCATATTAAAACACTGACAAGATTAGTCACACTCTATAGCAGTTTAGTTAAATAGTTTCATTACGGTAGGTCAGGATTTCTCAAATGTTTCCACTGGGGCCAGTAGCAACATCACATTTCAACAATGCATTTACAAACAATGAGGATAATTGCATATGAATGGGATATCATTTGATATCACAAAACACAGACTTGCCTCTTGTCCCCAAGGAGAATTTTAAGAACTCAGTGTACAAGATTAGATTATAGATCTGGAGGCTTTAAAATAGATGACTCTGGCCTTTTCTAAAATTAAACAAGTCAGCAAGTTCAGATCCAATTAGATACAAAAGTAAACTAAGTGTATGTTTATGGTTTAATCTGATAAGTGCAGCTATGCTGAAATCTAATTAATTTTGAAGGATCTTTTGGAGCAACTCTAATGGAAATGGGACCTTTATAGCTGCTTCAGTTTTATCTTAACAGACATAATCTTCTGGAATTGATAGTAGTATGGGTTAATATTGATTTCCAGGTGTATGTGTTAAAGGCATAAATGAAACTTTCAAATATGGTTTAATTAAAGCATTTAAACATAGATTGAACTGCAGAAAAAATGCCATGTAGTATGCCCATTCTATCTACCTAAAAGTGTCGCTTTATAAAGCCTCAGGAGAGCCTTATGCTTATCCCAGACAAGCTTAAATTTCTTAACTGTGTTTGACCCTAACACTTCCATGTTTCGCTCATCAACAACAGTTAAGAAATGTAAGCTTGTCTAACACTTCCATGTTCCACTTATCAACTATCCTTAAACGTCCAGTAAACAATGAAACAAATATATGCTTGAAACCTTTGAGTCTAAGGGCATAATTAAGAAGGAAAAAAGTATAGTTCTAATTAGAAAGAAAGTAAAAAAATTGATATCTCTGCTTGACCGTGGATAAATCCATGATATGGAAATTGTGTATGCGAGAAGAGCATTTGCATTTCTGGAGATCTGATGTTTCATCTGTTGATGCAAGGAGTCTGCTTCTGGGCTAGTGAGGGGGGAGGGATGCAGTGTCAATTTCAGTTTTATCGAGTTATCTTAACAAAGGCTCTCTGTTCCCTCATTCCCAACCATTGATAGCCTAAACATACACCCTCATCATCCAGCTCGGAGTAATTGATGTAACAAACTTAAATTAAATTCCTGTACTCATAGACAGAGCCTTTAACAATTCAGATTTTCCCCCAAAAATGTTTATGTCCTTGGCTTACACAGCCAGTAGGAAATACTTGACAAACAAGTGTTTGTTTCTTTTATTCTTGAACTACAGGTGTTATTTGCTTATAGATAGTATCATATACCTTATTACCTGAATTCTATAAAATATTTTTTTTTTCCAGTAAAGTTAGATTGATGTTTTTGCCTGCCAATTAGCCCGTCTGATCCTTTCCTCTTATTTTTGTTTTAGAGGTTAATCATAATGAATGAAATAAATATGTAGGGGCTGAGAAGACAGTCCAGTATTCAGTTGTCAATTTGTCCAAACTATCTGAGAGTGTGTGAACCCAAGACAATAATTAATAAGACAGATGTAGAGAGGAGAATCAGAACGACTAGTCCGATTGGCAGACTCAAACGTCACTGTCATTTTATTGCAAGTTAATGCAATTTTCAAATGACAAGAAATTGATAAAAAATATGTTTACTACTCTATTTTGAAGCTTACATTAGTCCCAAGAAGAGAATGTTGTGTGTCTAAGAAGAATTATAATTTGCACACTAAAGTGGCATATACTCTCTGGCTAACAATCCACACCAGATGGAAGATTGCATAAATAGGGCCAAATTCCTTACATTTCAAAGAGGGCATTCAATCTGAAGTCTTCTATTGATTTTAATGTGCACTTTTATCTGAAAACAGTCCAAGCAATCACTGTAGAGTTTATCCAGTCCAACCATTTATGTGTTTTTCTTTTCAACTGATAAAATTGTGATTTGACGAACTATAGTCTGTAATAGCAAATTTTCTTCACTATAATAGATTTGCCACAACTATTGTAAAAAGTAAGTCCCTCATATTCATGTATCATGGTAGCACAATTGCGTCTGTCTTATAGAAAAGAAATTACAGATTTCCTGACGTAAATAACAATCTGCCTTTTGATAAAACGCAATCTAGTTTTCCTAAAATAACTATTTTGGGAATGGATGCTTAGGAAAATGTTAATTTTATTAATGTCACATACTGAAACTTTGAACAAAAGCAGATGCATATTATAAATAATACTACGTAAGTACCTTTCTACAAGATTTTGCTCTACATGTATGTTATCTGATAATTGTAAAGCTTTGTCAGTAAAACATAAGGATTTCAAGATACCCTATATAAGGATAGGCAGCTCAATCATAATAATTGTGCAGCTCATTAACCCATCTGGTCAATTGGGACCCATTTTAAAATCCTTTACCTCGGAGTGCAGTTCAATCTGCCTCATATTATTTAGCTTTTCTTGAGAAAAGGGCCCTCAATTTATTCTGAATACTTGTGTTAGATTTGCCACATATATACATATATTAACAGATCACTATGGTCAAATTATTTCTTTGTGATTCTTTGGTTACGAATACCTGGCAATAGGCAAAATGTGTAAACATCCATTTATTTTTATCAGTTGTTATTTTCTCAGATGGGTGAGATCTTGTGTAAACTAATTAACAGGTAATTAGACCTAATGAATGGAAGTTGTAGATTGCATATTCACATTGTATAGGTAGAAAAATCCTGTGTATTCAAAGTCTCTTCCGACTTCAGGAACTGCAGAAGCAAAAATGGCAGATCCCATAATAGCATAATTGTATATTGTCATGATTTAATTGTTTAAAGACTCATTGTCAGTCATTTCTGAATATGGCCAAGGGGGCATGACATTGTTGCATTGGGATTATGTGTTATTGTGTGGTTATATGTTGCCTGAACATGGTTATTATGTATCCTAGTGATAATACATTATAAGAGGGAAAATGTTATATAGAACATATGTGGAATTGGCAAAAATGCTCTGCATAGAAGTTAGCTGCAGATCATTACACACTCACACATACAGGCCTTGGGTCAAGACAGATGTATGTACTTCAAGTAGTCCTAAGAAAACACTTGAGTTTAACAAAGTTTATTTCACTAGCCAGCTATAGATATCTGGCTAATTTGATCTCAATAGTTTGATAGCCCAAGGTTCCAAGCCAGATGGGCTGACATCACACATACACAAATGTACACAAGGGTGTGGTATTGGAGAGTATAAATATGTTGTTTTGATTATTTAATAAAGGTTGAGAGATAGTTTTCACATATCCAAAGTGTGAGACTTGGGGAGTGGTCTTGCCATGGGCCACTAGTAACCTGTATTCAGTATTCTCTGTCTGTACCTTTTGGGCCTTGCCCTCTTCAGAAGCCATCTTTTGTGCCACAGAGAACAGGAACTACACGATTCTGCTGGGGTAGGTTTGAACTAGGTTCATATCAAGCCCCCTTGAAGAAGCAGATTGTGACATATATAAAAGGTATATATTGGAGCCTATTTTTGTTTTGTACTTTCTAAAAACATTTTAGTTCTTCAACATGGAATATTTTAAATATATAACAGTGTTCCTTTACAATAAAGTAATAAGATTCATGTAGATAGTAGCACAAAAGCATATTATTTTCAGTTTATTTTCTGTGTTATGCAGTACTTTTGTCTTTGGTACCCATTTCTTTTTAATATTTTCTTCTAACACAGGGATGTCCAAGTTCTGTCCTGGTTGGCCGCACACAGGGCTGGATTTGAGGATATCCCTGCTGCACCCAGGTGAAACAGTCACTTTTTCAGTCATGTTGATTGACTCACCTGTGCATAGAAAGGAAATCCTCACATCCAGACCTGTGCGCGGGACCGAACTTGGACACCCTCTTCTAACGTCTGGGAACTAACGGTACAATGCAACTAACTTTTCACTGTGATCTCACAAAAAAAACTATTTGTAAATAAGTTTCCATCTCTGCAGTACCAAAGAATAATATGAATATTAGAACTGAAATGTTTTCTTCTAACGTTTTAATACAATATTATTTATCTTGGTTCATTACTCCAAGTAACCTTCCATTGAAGACATTTTCAAAAGAGTAGCCAGCTTCAAGTTAAGTTCACATACAGTGCATTCAATAAACTTTTTTACAATTATATTACCATTTAGATAAGCGAAGATGTTCGGAGTACATTTTTTATTGAACATACAGGAATGCTATTTCACATTTCCAAGCAGCTGCTGTTTTTCTTGGCATACTGCCTTGCTTGTTATTACTCAAAAGCCCGGAGCATAGCACGGTTTATATAATGCATATCCACCTGATACAGGCATGTATAGTCATTTGTCTGTGAATGCATATACATTCAAGATTGCTCAGTTGGAGCGTTAGCATTCTTTTGAAAATGTAGATTATGTATTGTCATTCAAATTTAAGACGTTCTGTTGATTGGCATAGGAACAGCTTAAGAACTTCTTTTTTATGCCGCATTTCTTACCAATCAAGTTAATGCTGTTTTTTTTGTACAATTTTACCAATGTATATGCTAGAATTTTGCATTATACAGAGCAAACAAATGCATTTGGGAACATTTTAGTTTTGCCTCAAATTTTTGCTTTTCTTATAAAAAAAAGATTTGGACTGATTTATCACGTATTGTATTTGAAAAGTACATTTTGCTCTTTTCATGCACAATATTTCCTGAGAGCTTGGTTATTGACAATACATCATTTCATATGAGTTATATAAAAAAAGAAGCTGAAAATTATTAAAATTAAACTTGCAAGAAATGCCTGTTTGTGCACAGGTCATACAGCCATATGCCATATAATTGGCTTAAACTCAGGACTTGCTTAGTTATGTTACCACTCATTGACTGACATAGGTACAACTCCCAGGTTTATTATAAATTTAAAGCAATTAATTCCACAGTTATGAAAGTTAAACTTGTTGAAACTTGCAAGAAATGCCTTTGTGCCACGGTCATAAAGCTGTATGCAATATAATTGGCTGAAACACATGGCTCGCTTAGATCTATTAATGATCATTGACTGACAGGGGTACAGCTCCCAGGTTAATTATACATTGAAAGCAATTAATTCTACTATGATTCCAATTAAACATATTGAAACTTGCAAGAAATGCCTGTTTGTGCACAGGTCATAAAGCTGTATGCAATATAATTGGCTGAAACTCAGGGTTCACTTAGTTCTATTACTACTCATTGAGTGACAAGGGTACACCTCCCAGGTTAATTATACATTCAAACCAATTAATTCCACTGTGATTATAAATGAAACGTATTGAAACTTGCAAGAAATGCCTGTTTGTGCACAGGTCATACAGCTGTATGCAATATAATTGGCTGAAACTCATGGCTCACATAGTTTTCTTACTACTCATGGACTGACAGGGGAACACCTTGCAGGTCAATTATACATTCAAAGCAATTAATTCCACAGTGGGACCTATGTTTTTAAAGGAATACTCTGTCAAACATTTTTAAATAAACCTTTTTTTCAAGAAGAGCGCAAAAGAAAAAAAAATGTGCCTTTTAGTACGTTTTGTGTAATATTTAGGATTTTTAAGATGTATATGTATAATATTTGTCCATGTACAAAAAGGGTGAATATGTGTTATCAAGATCATCTAAACCCGTAATTTGCTAATCTGAGTTTGTCAAAAGGAAGAACTATTACTTGTAAAAACTGCCATAGTGCAAGGGTTGAAAGCAAATATAGTAACCTTTACAGCACTATTAATTTATGCAAGAAACAATTATAAGGTTTAAAAAAAAATGTTGCATGTATCCTACACAAAATAATAGATAAATGTTCCCGAAAAAAATGCAGATTACTAAAAATGTCGACTTAAACTGAAATGTCCTGTAGCACTCACACTTTTTTCAGTTCATAAGTATTCAAATGGAGGTATATCAAATAAATATTTAGTCATTGTAGTCACTAACAGTTTACATATCTCTGTAAATTGTTGTAACCAAAGCTCAGTGAAAACATGTTCTCTGCAATACTCCACTGAAAGAACATCTCTCTCTGGAATGACAATGATGCAAAACTCAATTCTGAAAGCATATTAATACTTGTTAAATGAACACTATGCCAAATCGCGGAGTGAATAATAGAGCGCAGCTCTTTGAGCATCTCTTTTTTTCAGTCTATCAGCTGCGGAGAGACACTGAAAGCATATCAAGTGAATGCATATCAAGGGAAATTGCCAAAAAGGAAGGGAAATTGTACAGGCAGGAAATAAGGACACCTGTTGAGAGGGATCTCTGCCTGTGTCGACCTCGATAGGATAATAAACCTATATTCACCAGATGTACAAGATTTCTTTCCCAGGTTTTAAAAATACTTTTTGGTTCATTCCGATAATCTTACCACCTGTTTACAATCTGGGTGATAGGAATTGGAGGTATTTTACGTTTCATCTCCACTTATCTCTGTTTATTCCAGCTTAAACCCAGGTAACAAGTGCTTAAAGGTAGTTTCCCTGTTTTTACCTTTCTCTAATCTGACACATGCTGCTTATATCTGAAGCACACATTACATGGAGTCATTGTACACACACACACAAATATTATTTTAAAAATAAAACTTGTCTTCCACACCCCCAGAGCTGCTTACAGTAAACCTCCCAATAGAAACACTGCATTAAGGTATGGATTTTAACCATTTACCAACCTTGAAGCAAGCAGCAGCTCAATGCAGGAATCTACAGAGCAGTGTCTGGCTCCTCTTTTTTTCTTGTGCAGGGGACTACACATCCCATGATTCCTTCCTGCACTAATTGGTATCACGGATGGATACAATATATAGGTGCCTGTGATTGGCCAAACAAATTATGAATTTTATGCTAATTTTAATAGGGATTTATAGAGGTGTTGCAAACTCAAGAGATTTCGAAAACATTTGGGTAATATATTAATTTTATTTTGGTATTTCTTGCAAAAAAAATGTTTTCATACACTACAGCTACATTCATAATTCACTAAACTTAAATATGCCTTTAACCATATTTGTATCTAATTTCAGAAATATATCCCATAAATGTAATTTGCTTCTGTTTATCAGTATTTTCTCTACTGTTTCAATGTATATATTTAGGCATATATTTAGGCTGTAACCTACTCTAGGCCTATTCAGATGTATGTATACCCTATGACCTAATTCCCTATGACCCCTATGATCTAATATCATGTGATATATTCCTCCTGTTACATTGCTATCCCAACATTACCACAAACACAGGGAGTATATGTATTTGTACAATATATCAGGAGTGTAGGGGAGACATAAACGACCACAGTAGTCAAATATTTTCTATATGGTCTTTAATTTTTTTTTATCACTTCTATTTTATTATTTACTAAAAATAAATATTTGTATGATACAATTTTATGATATAAATAATAAATAACAGATGAACATATTTAAATATATTGTAATTATTTAATAAACAAGTAAAGCTAGATCATTTCAAACAACATAACATGTTAATAATTAATGATGAAATTAGATTGAGGAATGATGTTAATTAACTAATACCTAAGTAATTAAAAAAAATTGTTTTTATCTTTTATACCAAATTATTATTTACTGCAAGATCCCATTATCTTGTGAGTTCAATCTGTCTTACTTTGACCGGAGGGTGTGCCCTTGTCAGCTAATAAGCTTTTCATTACTGCTTCTGAAAGCAATGGCAGTTGTAGATGTCACATTTACAATATGCACATAGAAAATTCCTGTCTATTTAAGTCTCCTCCCACCTCAGGAAGCTGATTGTCAGAAAGCTAAATGGTAGATCCCCTAGCAACATAATTGCAAATAAATGGTAATTTATTAAATGGAAATATTATTTGGTTTTAAATTTAAAAAAAATGCATATTTTTAAGAATAGTTTTTAAATATAGTATGTTTTAAATATATAAGCAACACTTTTGCAATATATATAGATACTTAGAAGGTATTAGCCCCTGAAATGTGCTGCAACGGGCCTGAGCCATATATGTCTTGGCAGAGATACTCCACAACGTTTTATAAATTCATTTTCCAGACTAACAATAAGGGTTTATAGCTAAACATATTCAGTACCTTTTCCAAAAGTCTCCTGTATCTTTTAGACAATGATTGTATATGTGCAATTCTGGATGCACTGTTATATTTTTAGGCAAAACCTCCAGGGATATTTACCCAAGCGTCCAAGGAGAATGGTTTAAATGAGAAGAACATACAGGCAGAGATTAACTTCTCTGTGTTTAGCTTAAAGACTGTAAAGCATTCCTTATGTTTGAGTTCTTTCCAAGCACTTCTGCCTTTTGACCCATTTGGACCAAGTGGAGAGAGATAAGGGTAGTCAGCTCACTATCTGCAGAGCAACATTCAGTGTGTTATCATATTAAATATACAAAGAAAAAATGCATGTAATTTGTAGGTTTGACATAAAAAAAATGCTGCCAAATGTCAGATTTATGTATTTTATTATTTCACAGGTTATTATAGCACAGTAAACACAATGGGGCATATTTATCAAATGGGTTTGAACGTGTGGATAACTATGAATAAGCAGAGCTAAGCAGGGATACACAGAGTTAAAGGGAGTTCAAGCAAAAGGCACTTCTGTGTGGAGTATGTAATTACTAACATTAGCAGCCGTGTAAGCCATAGACATGAAAACATTTTAGAGACATTCAGATTCACGAGTGCAGGAATCCATGTTGTGTCTGTTACATCACTTCCTCAGAGCTTGATCATGCAGGTGTGTTTTATCTCTGGAAAGGAATTGTGAGACCACAGGCTCCTATAGCAGGAAGTTTGCATCAACAGATACAAGAACTGGTCTCAATAAATGCAAACACTCCTTTCACACACTCTTCCACTAAAGTATTATGGATGCCTCCAGAATTTGTAAAATTATAAATGACTGTTGCTGCCTAATTAAGTTCTTAGTTAGGTTTAACGTTTTTAACATATATATGTATTCTTTGTACAGTTGTCCATTAAGTGCAGTTACACCATAAAATATCTCTAGTTTCTATGGGCCTCATTCTATTAGCGGCCGCAGCCGTTGCGGGGCCGCAAGGACCGGCCGCAAGCTATTTCTGCTATTCTATTCCCCTCCGGCCGGGGATTCCGGCAGGCTTGCGGCCGGTGCCTTGCTATCTCTTGCGGCCGCTCGCGCCGGAGGAAATCCTTTGATCTAAAACGGCCGCAAGGAAATCGGCCGTAAGAAATTCCTATTTGCAATTCAATTGCTCCGGGAACCCTCTCTGCAAGGCTAAAAGCGAGCCGCAGCTTACTTGCAGGAAAGAGGTCCCGCTAGTACCAATTAAGCACGAAATATAGCCCAAATAAAGCCATCCTGCACTCTGAGAAGACTATAAAGTGATTTTAGGTGTTAGAAAAAATAGCACAAAATCCCCCTATACTCAAATCCGTAAAATATATATTTTTTAATATACGTCAAATATCCATGTAAAAAGTCCAGAGTGCTTGGAGCACCTCAGACCCGCCCACGCCGCAGCCGGAAAATAAACAGTTAATTTGAACTCGGGTTTGGGCTGATGTGCAAGCTTGAGAGGGGGTTCCTTTTAATCCTCATGTCCCCCAATATGATCCCTAGCATTTACAGAGCTGTACAGTGCAGGCTTGAATTTATTTTTGAGTTTTAAGTTTTCAGAGCTTACGGCCGGTAGCAAGATTTATGGCCGGCCGTAAGAGGAGATCCTCGCAGCCTTACGGACGGTTTTCGGCCGATAACAGAATGAGGCCCTATGTGTTCAGTGGAGCCTATTTACCAAGCAGTGATCATCTTGATAAATATATCAGCTATAGAAAGTATAGGAAATTGGAATATATAACTCCAGATTTTTAAGCCCACTTATCTCCAAATTGATAAATATAACCAAATATTTCGTTATTTTACCCTGTGCCTAAAACACTAAACTGTAAATATAAGGCAAAATAAATGGCTTTACCAAATCTGTGAGCTTGCTTTAGAGAAAGAAAATCTGGAAGAAAATGCACAATTTAGTTTCTATGCTAGCTTTTAAAGGACCACGGTACAAAGAAACAAACAAAAAAAATATGTTTAAAAACATTGAAAAACTCATAAAGCTAGTTTTTAATTAGAACAAAAATAGTTTAATTCCTCTTCTGGACCTTGGAGGTTACCAAGATACGTTGGTGGAAGTTGTGTATGTGAATGGAGCTTTTACAGTTCTTGAGACCAGCTAATCATTTATTGAGGCAAATTGCTTTTGTGTCTGCAAGGAGGAAGAGATGTGGTATCAATTTCAGTTGTATCCAATTATCTAACAAAAACTTCTGACCTCTCGCTAGTCGCTCCTCCTCCAACCTTCACCCAACTGAAAGGTAAAGAATCATATTTTAATGTTCCAGTTCTCAGGAAGTGATGTTACAAATACGAAATGGATTTCTGCAATCATAAACAGAGCTTTCAAAACTACTGATTTTCTGTAAAAATGTTTTCTGACCATGGCTTACACAGCTGCTAATGTTGTTGGGCCTCTATTCCATGGCTCACATAAGGATTATGCCGAGTTAAGTTCACTTATAAATCACCACCAAATTATCACATCACACACCTAAATCTAACCTCTGAGAAACGCCATCCAAGTGCTGCAATTGTCCCTAATATTGAGTACTTGTCCCATAACTACTTTACATATCAGATGTCTCCCATAACTATATCCGATCTCTTTTTATTGGAGCCATACAATGGAGGTCTTTGTTTGTTATATACTTCACTTATAAGTACCATTTTTCTTGAATTGCCTTGGTCTTTTAATAATACTTGAAGGACCAGTTTTAAACTATGAAGAACTAGATTTGATTATAGACCATACTTTTTAAAAGTACAAAAAATAAACATAGTTTTTAATTTTTAACATTGTTAATGTATAATCTGTTATTTATAATTGTGTTTTGTCTATGTATCTGCTTCTAAAAGTAGCAGGGAATCTTGAAAACTTACAAGGATTCAGTTACTTTTATCAAAATGTTGCTTTCCTTAAGGTCTATAACAGGACTCATAGAACGTACAAACGTTTACATGGTCCTTTCACCTTAAAATAACTAAACAAAACAAACACATCAATATCTTTTGTACTACAGAATGTATGCATGTAATAAATAATATTTAAAAATTGCATTTTATTTTTTATAAATACATGAAATGTAATGGCTCTTTGACTTTTGGTATTGTTGATGGTGCCTACTAGTTCCTGAAGACTGGAACTGATACAAATATATCTTTTGGCATTCTTAATTGCATTTTGCTCAATTAATCACAGCTCGATACTAGTGCTAAGAGTAGTCATTAACATATGATTGGCATTCTCTAGCTGGGAATCACATTAGCTTGTCAGTGAAACAGCTACTCAAGGAAAGAATCACATTAGCTTTCCAATAGAAGTGCTACTCAAATGTCTAGCATACTCTAAACTGAATGGAAGTATTTTAATGTAGCCAGTAAGGATTAGAGTGGGAAATAAGAGTGTTAACCCATGCAGCATTTGGGTTTAGCATGTGTGCACAGGGTGCCAGTTTAACAGCATTGTAATAGACTATTCAATTATTTTTTAATGATTTTTAGATAGTTACTTTGTGAAATGAATTCATTGGAAAGGTACCTTGCATAAACCAAGTTATCTTCCTTATGTGGTTAGAGGCTTTCATTTGAAGCAACTGAATATTAAATCATTGTTAATTAAATCTCGTATCTTTTAATTATTTCTGCTATCCAGAAATGCTGATTACATTTGTTTCCTGTTATGAAATAATCACTTTATCTTCATGTAAATAATTGACGTTTTCACTTATATTACAGATTATCACAAAAATAGTTGTCAAACTGTGATTCGTCGTCACGCTTGCGACAAATCGCAGTTTGACAACTACAATTGCGGCAAATGGGCGTGCATGCACATTTCGCGGTGTAAGCCATGCATGCGTATTGTGGTGCGCCGAGACCGAGGATGAGAAATTGAGGAGGAGGAGGGAAGACACACAGGGAAGGAGGGGGAAGACACAGAGGTGGGGGGGGGGACACAGAGGAGGGGGGGAGAGACACAGGGCAGGGAGAGGAGGGGGGAGAGACACAGGAAAGGGAGAGAAGGAGGGAAGAGACACAGGGGAGGGGGGAGAGACACAGAGGAGGGGGGAGAGACACAGAGGAGGGGGGAGAAACACAGGGGAATGAGAGGAGGGGGGGAGAGACACAAAGGAGTGAGAGGAGGGGGGGGAGACACAGGGGAGGGAGAGGAGGGGGAGATAGACACAGGGGAATGAGAGGGGGGAGAGACACAGAGGAGGGGGGGAGAAACAGAGGGGGGAGACACAGGGGAGTGAGAGGAGGGGGGTGAAACACAGGGGAATGAGAGGAGGGGGAGAGACAGAAAGGAGTGAGAGGAGGGGGAGACACAGGGGAGTGAGAGGAGGGGGGTGAGACACAAAGGAGTGAGAGGAGGGGGGAGAGACACAGGGGAGTGAGATACAAGGGAGTGAGAGGAGGGGGAGAGAAAGAGGGGAGTGAGAGGAGGGGGGGAGTCACACAGGGGAGGGAGAGGAAGGGGGAAGAAACACAGGGGAGACACACAGGGGTGGGAGAGGAGGGGGTAGACAAACAGGGAAGGGGAAGAGACACAGGGGAGGGAGAGGAGGGGAAAGAGAAACAGGGGAGGGAGAGGGAGGCAAGAGACAAAGGGGAGGGAGAGGTGGGGAAAGAGACACAGGGGACAGAGGGGTAAGACATGGGGGAGAGGGGGTAAAAACACAGGGAGGTAAGGAGACACAAGGGAGGCAGAGGAGGGGGAAAGGAGACAACAAGGGAGGGAGAGGAGGGGGGAAATGAGACACAAGGGAGGAAGTAGACAGAGGGAGAGACTCTCAATGATCATTGCTAGGCCCGTGATGAGCGCCAAAGGCCCTCATCACGAGGCCAGCAAAGTAGAGGGGGAGAAGCTCCCATTGTGTGGCAAGCAGCATTGCTAGGATTCACATTTTATTGCCGTCATTGACAGGCAAGTTGCTACTTATTAAATACTAGCGAATTGCCCGTCAAAAAATGACGGCAATGAAATTGTAAGGTAGCTAATGCTGTTTAGTGTGTAATAATGAAATATATAATACATTAATAAATGAATATACTTTACCTATTTTAAAGCATTGTGTGGAAGAGCTGTGAATGTGTTTTGATGTTGCTGCAGCATTAGTGGTGTGGATCTGCTGTGTAAGCATGCTGAATGTGTGGAGTGTAACACTGTGCGTGCGCGAGACCAAACCGTTAGCGTAGTCGTGTACTTCCGCATTGGCGAGAAATGGCGAGTAATGTGTGTTATACGTTTGTATCGGAATATCCGTAGGTGTTTTGTGGTGTTTTGCGAGTTTCTTGTGGTGTTTTGCGAGTTTAGAGTGCTGTAGCCTCGTTTTCGTTTTGTTCGGCGGCCATTTTTTCTCTCGCTTCGTTTTTTTTTTAGTCTCTAAACTGTTTTATTTGAAGTAAAATCGAGGTGTAAGTTGTATTTTTGAGGTGCTGGGTGCTCCCTCTTGGTGTAGGTAAGTTTTTTATGTATGTGGTGTGTGTATGTATTGTGTTTGACATTTTGTAATGTTCGCGAGTTGCGTCCGAGTGTTGCGAGTCCGTAATGTGTGTGAACGTGTGTCGTATGTTGTTTGCGAGTGTCGTAATGTGTGTGTCGTACTGTTTGGGTTGCGACGTGAAGTTTGCGAGGGTCGCAGTTGCTGGCAAGGAGCGCCTTCGGCGCTCCATGCCAGCAACTGCGGCCCTCGCTTTGCGAGGTCCTCAGGTGCTGGCATGGAGCGCCTACGGCGCTCCATGCCAGCAACTGAGACCCTCGGGCAGTGCCCTCGCTTCGCGAGGGCCTCGGCTCGCTGCGCGAGCCGCGGCCCTCGCTACGCAAGGGCCGCGACTCGCGTAGCGAGCCCGCAGCGTTAGCAACAACTCGTACGCTCACAACTATATATGTGATACCTAACATACAACTTAATAGCCACTGTAAGGCCTTCAAAAAGTGGTTATATGTTTAATTAGCCATTGATCATTATTACAAACATTTACTAATGTAATATTCAGTATATCAATACATTAATGTTACTAATGTAATATTCAGTAAATCAATACATTAATGTTACTAATGTAATATTCAGTAAATCAAAAGGTAGAAAGTATATCTATAATCATATACATAGCCCACCTCCGCCAATAAATGCTAGTATACTAGTATAATCTACCACTGGCAACTACAATAAATAAACGTTTTGGGTCACAAACCTTTATATAAAGCTTTCTGCTGATACTTCCTGTCTGCTCCCCACACATGTTGGCTGCAGCTCCCTCCTCAGTGAGCAGTGAACAGTCCCTCCACTCCATACACATACTACAGATAGCTCCTCAGTGAGTCGCCCCCCTCCATTGCCATACTGCATTGAGTGTGGTGTGAGAGCTCCCCCTATATGCAAGGGCATTTTATACAAATGACCAGCAGCTCTTATTAGAGCTGGACATGAGAGGCAAGTCCTAGACTCTCTTTCAGTTTACTCACTCTGAAAGGAGATTTAAGTTTCTGACTCTGCTTACTCACACCCCAATGACACATAAACTCAGTGGCTCCACCTTTCTGTTTCAACAGGCATGTCAAGCAGTCATTTTAATGTAGTTCTGCCTTACACTGAGACAACAAAAAATAAATATGTTATAGTTATTACATGTGGGGGGTTGGAGTAGGTATAGAGACAACTGCTGGCAATCAGTGTCAACCATATCAGAAGGAAAAAAAATATATAATAAATATTTTCTCATTTGGGAGGGCAGTTGGGCCTCAAATCCACAAGCCACCACTGGCTTTAACTACTGCACATCCCATACTATAATTTCAGTAGTATTTGTAGTGAAATAACTATTACCAAAATAAATTATTTATATGAATTACAGTATTTAATAAGCTTTGGGCCCAGTTTTCTCTTTGATTACTGTCCATGCAGAAAGATAGTCCAGTAATGCTCGACTGCACACAGCATTTGCTTGAGTAATTCCCCTTTAGAACTGGCCAACATTAGAGTCAATAAATGATGTGCTGTATGTCACAGCTCCAACTATTCCAAGATGTGAGGCATGTAATTGAAGTCTGGAGTTGAAGCTGATAACTCTAACGTACCAGTGTTCTGTTCATGCCACAACAGGTCTGACCCAGTATGCCAGAATTACAACAGAAATGTGAGCCAGCATGGTATTACAGGGGGTAGAGAATTATTTTGAGGAAAACACTGCATGATAAGCTCATGGATACATGATATATATGTATAGAATATATAATCTTAAGGGTAAAGGTTGATATTAAGAGCAAATGTGGATGGGCACTGCTTAGGGTAGAGATAGATATAGGAGTACTTTCACCGAGCTTTTGTTGAGGCTGCAAAGATTTATGTAAGTGGGCAGTGGCACATTTCCCATATGATATAACTATGGGAACCTTCATTCATTTGCTTCTCAACCTCTAAGTAAATCTAGACTATCTATCTATCCATCTATCTATCTATCTATCTATCTATCTATCTATGTGTCTGTCTATCTATGTGTCTGTCTATCTATCTATCTATCTATCTAAAATATGCAAATGCCCATTCTTCATTTTTTTCACCAGCGTGTTATTCCTAACTGATAATCATCTTCATTGCCTTGACTGGAAAGGGAAACAGTTATCAATTGGATGTTAACAATTTTCATGTTAATACAGCTGGATAGATAAATAGATAAATAGATAGATAGATAGATAGATAGATAGAAGGCAAGACACAATTCATATCTATCAAATGCAATTTCAAAAACATTAACACACATCCTTATAATATATTCATTTATGAGTTACACAGTTCCATCTTCTTACTCTGGTTAATGAAGGTGTAATTTAAAAAATATATATTTTCTACACAAAATATTAAAACCTTGCAAAGTTGAAATCATGCAAATATAAAATTATTTTATTTTTAAGTAAATGTTTAAATCAAAGTTGTTGTTGTGTAACTTTTACTGTATATTTTGCAAGAGCAAGCTGATTTTGGTGCCTCTTTTACTACAGTGATTGAATTAGCATAACCAATCTCAAAGGCTCTCTTTAGTGCTTGTGTGCCAGCATTTTCAATTACATGGGTCATACCTTTTTATGTTTGTTCCTTTAGCAAAGTACTTAGCTAAAAGGCACTTCAATATGTGGACAGCACATAAACTTAGATCTCTGTGTTCTAGAGTAGATACTTTTTATCCTGAACACTCAGTACTATTTCTGTAGTAGATTAAAATTATCATTGGTCACAGAATTTTGTTTCTCGGTATTACTTAAAAATCACATATTAATAGCTTATTGTATTAATACATGTTTTTCACAATTATGAACCACATCCTACATTGTTTTTGTAATATCCTTATAAAAAAATGTTTAAGTATAGTTTTAGAAATATATATTATTTGGGCTTTGTTTTACTCTTGCCCATTCAGATTCCTGTGCTTCACTTCTTCCCTACCTGTACTACTTCTCCTTTCCCTTTGCTACATCCTAATTATATCCACACATATACAGAAGAATGAATATATGTGTGTTTATGTATATATACATTATGTCAGGAATTGTCAGGTGTACTGAATTATAAGTGTGTAAAACATTTATGCGCATATTAACTTACTACTCTGTAATGTTGTACTTGCCTTGTTGCCATGCCTAGGTTTGCTGAACAACATCACCATTCTTTACTAATGAAACTATGATTTTTGGTTAATAATACAGCAATATTACTGTCTCCTTAACAGAAAAAGTTGAAATAGCTGCAACAACCTCTAGTTATATTTAGTTAAATAATTAATTAACACAACTGGGCGATAAACTAGAAGAGCATGCTTGGTTGGTAAAATTAAGAAAAATGACAGATGCTACAACACTTGTAAGACTCTTTGATTATACTTATTAAATCAGCTGTGCATGTTCTTGCTGCTTATCACTCCCACTGTGATAGTTGAATCACCTTACACAAGTTTCTACCAAAGAAGGAAAATGTTTTCAGGTTTTTTGCTTATAAACTCCCACTTAAAATGTAAATAATTATCACAGAGATGTGTTTCTAGGACAGCCAGAAGAATCAGTGCAGTATGTTTGTATATGCACAGAAATGTCTGTGCTTGACACTTTCTGATATATATATATATATATATATAAACATACATAAACTTGTGATTTCAGATATAGAAAAGGAAAGGAGAAGTTGCAGGAAGTACAAGGGGACACAAAAATCGGAATGGTCTAGGGTAGTATAAGACCTAAATGCACCCACAAATAACCAACTCAGACATTTGGTGTGACCCTGAAATAGCTTCACTTCCTCTTCCAATCTCTGAGTCATTTTAATGAAACAAGAAAGAAAACAGAGAAGCATACTCGGTCAGTAGAGTAGTAATGCAGCCAGGTAGGTGGCAATGTACCCACCTTTAGTAGAAGAGGATGATGAGGAGGGAACACTATGGTACATGCATAGGTGCAGTAAGTGCCTCCACAGGTCTGCTCCATAGCAAGGACTAATCTTAAGTGGATGCTCTGCCTGCCAGGTTGTGATACCTGTTGTCTCTGCTCATTATATACTGGATGTATTCATTTGCAGAAAGGAATCCATCATCTTACCTTTTAAAGTGAAATTTTGCTTCTTACTAACCGAGTATCCACATCTACTGAAGCTGCCTGCAGTATATTGTATATGTACAACATTTTAATAAAAGGTCCTCATTTCAGATGCTCATCATACTTATGAATTCATTTTTGAAATACGCCATAGGCCAATACGCCATACTTCTTATTACGTTATTACAATACATGGGGGGATTTAACACAAAATAATTATTAATTTCTATTTCTTACCTGGTGGTAGAGCACTGTAATAAATCTACATATTACTGTTAGCGCTGTACATCTATGTCCCTGAGCTTCTAACATCAACTAATGTCAATGTCATTTTATGGCTTGTTCTTCTCAACTCAACATATTAGCTAAAGTGGGCATTTAATTTAAATTGCATTCTTGTTACTATTAATTTGCTGCAGCATGAAACAAACGGCTTGACATTAAAGATTTTAGTGATTGTGGAATGAGAGAGTTGAAAGATTGCAGTGCCAGCTGGCAGTTGCCTATTCACTGCCATAATGACCCCATTGTAGATCCTATGGCCTGCATGAGTAGCCTGTAATGACATTGTCTATTGTAAATTTTAGCACCTCCATTTCAATAGCCTTTTTCTACCAACTCTTCTTTACAGAAATATGTTAATTAGTAACCAATAGATATAAAGATTGCTAAGGACAGTCCATTAATCCAATTTATCTCCAGAGTTTAGGACTGAGTTTCCAGTAATGCTGTATTCAGACTGGATTATAAATGTAATTTTTTGCACCATTAACTTGGCTGATTAATCTCAGACAGTAAAAGCCAAATTACAGAAAAGCATAGTTTGCAGTAATTTCAATGCGCCTTGTATTTTTCCTTGAATATATATTTCAACAGCTTAGCTAAGAAGGAAAATAAATTCATATTTTTTCATTTCTTTGAACATTAGGGGACTAACAATTTCTTATTTGGTTAAAGCATGAGCTATGCCCTGCATTTCTTTTTTTATACTTTGCTTTTGATTAGTGCAATTATAGTGTATTTGCATAGTAATTGGGCATCATTAGCACTGTGTGCGTACAGCTTATGGTGCATTAAAGTAAGTACCTCGTACTATTGTGCCCTTCATAGAACTGTGTGCTTTTAAAGACTGTTACTTTTGCCAAATATGTAATTTTGTTGCTTAAATTGTGGTTAAAAGGCTTCTGTAGTTGGCATCTAACAGAAATCGGCATGTTGATAAAAAGAATATAAACACAAGTATCGGGCTGAGGATGTAACATCTATTAGATGAGAAAAGAACAACATTTTTTTTAAACAACTTTAAAGCCAAATGTAATGTAATTATTTTCTGTAGCTGTGTCAGTTTTTTGTATGGCAATTTGTCCGCAATGCTAAAAGGGTATAAAGCTCTTTAGATTTTAACGAAAGGATGATAACAAATGTATAACCCAATACAAGCAGGTAGCACATTATTTATCTTTGGTAAGCTGCATTTATTGTATTGTATTTCTATGCACATAATCCTTTTATCTTTAAATGGGTACTGAGCAGTAAATATATTTTTTTAACTTTTTTTAGACATTCAAATGTGAACATACATGTACTACTTATCTAGCGTACCTACTGTACGGTCGAGGGCTTCTATCGCTCTTTTGCCCAACAGAAATTAAATGATTGTTGCAGTAAACTACATCCCCACAAAATCTACTACACAAGCTAAGAACCGGCCCCACACTAATGAGAGGCAGTAACCTCGAAAAATCTGTCTGTGGGTAGGTTTCCTTGCTTGTGCATTATTCATTCTGAGCTTTGCTTAAAGTTGTGCAATACAGCAGGCATATGCTCAGAGGAAGTCATGTTTAAAATGGTATTGGATTACAAGAGCGAAGACTTTGTGGACACATTTGCATGTCTTTGCCCGGGTTCCCAGAATGCAGTGGAATAACTGTATTCCTTAGAATTCTGAGCAGTAAATACTTTTTTATTAACTTATTTTATACATTCACATGTAAACACAAATGTACTATTTTTTTTACTACAGTAAAACCCCCGTTATCCAGCCCCCACGGGGACTCCCTATTGCCTCATAAGTGTAGTTGCTGGTTAATCGTAAGTCCCTGAATTTATAGTCTAACCGACCTTTAAACCCCCCAAACACCCTCAAAATGCCTTTAAAAAGGCATTAGCACCTAAACTGGGCCCTGTAGGCCCATAAAAAACAAGTAGAAAAAAAGTTTGTATTTTTTTTTTGCAATCTCGAACTGCCGAATATTGTCGGATAGTGCCGGTTATGCCGGTTTAGCTGGAGTTTTTTTGAAAATGGGTAATTGATGCCGGTGCTGGTTGCTTGAGAGTCCCAGGTTAGTTGGGTGCTGGATAACCGTGATTCTACTGTATATATATATATATATATATATATATATATATATATATTATTGACTATTAATAATTAGTTGATGTTATGGGAAGCAAAAACATAAGCTATATACCACCATCCTTAAAGCTTCCAGTGAATATAGTGAAACACACTGGACTTTTATTTGCTTGAAGGAAAACACAATTTGATCATGCTGCTATATAATATGTAATGTAGCATGTGGGCACAAAACAGTTCTGAATCCCGGTGCTGGTTTTGGTAAGACAACATTATATTGCTGAAATGCTGCTAAATATCTACTTTTGTATGACAGTAATCAGACCATGTTTTGAATGAACATAAATATTTTTTTATATAAAGGATATATCAAAATATGAAAGAGTCATTAAATTCTCAGGAGAGATGTTCCCTGTTATAGGACTATACACAATCAGTTGAGGAGCTACAGTTGTATAAATGCATTATTTATAATGTCTTATCCATCAGTAATTACATTTTTACTAACCAGACACGATCTTGTGGCTTATCACCCTACTGTGAAATATAATGAATCATGTAAGATAAATTCATTTTCAGAGAGGGGGGAGACCTTTATGAAATGTATGCTAAAATACCAAACTTTTAAGTTTAATTGTCTGACACTGCCACTAAAAAATGTATTAACAGCCCTTTTTCTTTAAAACATGTACCCTTGCTGTCTCCCTTTAACTATGCAGCTGCTTGTGGAAAGATTTCATGGACAGTAAGAAAATGTATATAACTAGGTAAAATCTTGATAAACATTAACAATTTAAACAACTTTCCCACATGAATTTTAATCCTCATTCTGATGGGGTACAGCAGTTTTGGAGAGTTTTATGTTAATTTAATAATTCTGCGGAGAAGCTATTTCTGCAATTTATTCCTTTAATATATTGAGTCCCATCCTTCTACATTGTACCATAAAAGCAAAGCAGAGGTTTCATCCTTAAGTGCTTTATGATGCTTGATACAGGAGGCCCCAGTGGACCTTTCCTGATAAGATAACTTGCAAAAGAAATTCCAAAAGTAGAAAAGTATTAATAGATGCCATTTCTGAAACATTGATTTTTGTTGGAAAAGGTCACAAAAACTTATATGATTAAACGAACAAGGAAAGCTAACTGCAATTTGTGATACAATTCAAACTCTTTGTGTACTTACTGTGAATTTTCATTACTGTATCTTTAGAGATAGCAGTCAAGTTTAAAATGTAGAATATGGATTTAATAATGGAACAAATCACATGCAATGGCTTGCATGGCAGCATTTCTGATAAATGTCACTATACTTTTTTTCACCACTGGAAAAAGGCCAATATCTGATAGTATTGTATATTTCTTTAAAACTGTTTTCCCCCCTCTTATGCTGATGTTTTTTTTTTCATTTTGTGCTTTGTTGTAGTAATTTCGATTCACATAAAAGTTCAACCTTGGTTTTTGTATTTCAATGTTTTTTTTTGTTATTACTGTATTTCCATCTTTTAAACATTATTGTCAGTATTGGTTATTTTTTTTATTTTTCTTTTGTTTGTATGTTTTTGTGGCATACTGGAAATATATAGGGATCTATACCTAGAGGGTTAAATCTGTAAACATTATAGTTTTCATTTATATCCATGTCACATGGTTCCCTGATGGGAGTTATTTATATATTCCATAATGTATATGCTGGTGGGGAAGTGTAGGATGGAAAGATGAGGGTGTGAGCCCTGCTTGAGCAGTACTTGCTAGTAGGGGATGAGGTAGGTGATCCCAATGTGAGATCCTAGGATGTACCCTAAAAGTAAAGTCAGAATAAAGTGAGTAATTGTTAATGTGTGACTAATTGTGAAACAATAAAGTATTAGTTTAACATTTGGGTGTGATGCAATCCAGTTCTTATAAACTTCCAACCATGGGAATAGGAACTGGGGGGGATGAGGGGGACAAATCCTCCCCGGATTTCTCATTGTGTGTTTGTATGCGTCTAGAAGCTGTTAAGTATTCTATGTATCAAGTGAGATTTATCCTGCCCGAATTATTTTGGTTCCTTACACCCCTGCTTCCAACAGGCTGTTTTTTATTGCTATTTAGACTTAAAGTTCTTATCTATCTATCTATCTAACAAAAAAATCTAATTTTTTTTTGTTGAAAATATATATTAATGATTTTCTGAATAGCAGTGAGGAGTGCCTCACACCTATTACACTAACAAGTTAAAATTGAATGGAACGTGGCTATAATCTAGGTAGTATAATGGACTCAAATTCTTTGCGGACACTGTTTTTTTTATTGTTGCCTTGATAATATTTTTTTTATTTTTTTTTATATTTTCTTTTAAAGACATACGTTTAATATTATAAAACAATAGTAATGATATGTACTGTACTGTTACTGTTACAAATTCATATAAATATTCAAGGAATATTTTAAGTGGTTCTCGCTTTACATATGGAAGGCTTAATCAGTGTCTGACCCATTATACTCAGAGTAGCGCTATAGCTCTTGAGGACTTGAGTTAGTCATATCTGCTGCAGAGCAATACATGTCCGTGTTGACATTCATCTTAGTATACACACACATGGTAAAATCAGGTGCATCTTAAATGAACAATAATATTAAAACATATATATATATATATATATATATATATATATAATATAATATAATTTTCTAGACATATATACTATATAAACAGATATGTATTTGTTTAATTGGTCAATCTGTTCTTGTGCTGAGGAGAATGCATGGATATATATCCTTGACATCATTTTACTTATCAATACACATTACTTGAAAGACCCGCTGTCAATGTGTGTACCTCTGTGCAGTAATCAATACAAATTCGATTTGTCACCAGACAATATAATAGTTATCTTTAGCATGCAGGTGGGTCTCTGTCCTTAGCAGCAGATCAACATTTTAATGAAATGATGCTTCTTTGCAGATGGGTATTTAACTTGATAGAAGCAGGTTTTCATCCCTGATCATTAAACTAGTGTGATTCTAATGGAAGAAAATCAATTGATAAAAAGACAAGAAAACTAAATTTAGAATTAGGGAAAAAGGTAATTCTGTGTTAGTATTAATTAAAATGGTACATCAAGTACTCCAAGCTTCTGAATACTAGGAATATGGTTTATTAATCACAATGCACAATACTGATATTTCCATGTGGATCGTAGAGCAAAGCTAGTTGGTTGTCACCAATGATACATTTTGGTTGAACTGTGTATTAATTTATTGTAAATGAATTGCATTAATTACATCCATTTTACAGGTTAGTACAGCATCAGTGGAGAATGAAGCTAGTGCAAAAAATCCAACAAATACATGGTGACTTAAAGTGCTACTGTATTTTGATGAAAATTTTAATTGTGACGTATGCAACAAAATAACAACATTGGCACAGACAAAAAAGTATTTTTATTAAAAAATATATTTTGATAACTCTGCTTGTGTTGTGGGGTTCACATCTTAAACTGTTATTCTGCTGTATTTTTCTTCAAATTAGATTATAAATATGACTCTTGAGTGCTCATTTAAAGTAACCTTGCTCTCCCACCTTTAGTATCCACATTGATAAAAAATGATTACATGTGCTAAAAAATGCTCAATTGCCAAAAATGCCTAAATTAACAAACCTATGGCGGTTAGGTTTGCTGCCCTTCACTGCATGCATCCTCCCTATGGCCAAGAGTCAGAGAGGGCATGACAAACTTCATTATTATTAGACAGTCTTAATGGATAATATAAACTGGGCTGCCATGAAGACCTGTGATAGCCAGACATTTATCACGGTTGTTTATGACTAGGATTAGAGAGTATAGCTATATATTCACTAATATATATTCTCAGTATAAAAAAATGCCAAAAAATTACATCTTGTATCTATTAAATCTTTAAGAGTTCAAATATTATATTTTATTTTGAAAAAAAAAAATGTTGGCACAGAATAGCTCCATGCCTATTTATACTTCAGCATGCTTCTGTACTTTCCTGAGGGAACTCATGCAGACAAGAGAATGCTTGTTGGGATAGGCATGGAGGATGGGTGACACCATTAGGAAGAAGTAGAGAAACACGTAGGCTACTGAACATGAGCATTTCTTCTCATAAACAACAGTAAAATGGTAGCCTATACTATTTAGAAACCCAACAGTATAACTATTACTCATCTTAATTTCAAGTGTATATAAATAGAAGGTGAAGATAACTACAAGAGTGCCTTGATGAAATTGCTTGATAACAGCATAATTTTCCCCCATCAGGGACTATGAGATTGACAAGGACATACTGATATTTGGATCTTTGTTGGGAAATAGTAATAACAGCAAGGTCAGGGATAGAGATACAGGGATATTAATAATATAATGTATGTCTAATAGCAGGGCTACATCATATTGGCTTTATAATAGATATTTGGATGAGCAATTTCATGTTTGCCACATATCAGTACAGAGAAATATGACGCATAGCTGTCAAACCCTGGAGAACTAACGCATACCTAGAGTAAAATCAGTCCATTTACCCCATTTAACAAAATACAGGATATTTTCGTTTTGAATAATCACCTAAAAGTGTTTTACTTTAATCACCTAATGTTATATTTATTTAAAGAGTACTGCTAAAAGTATATGCAAACCTCTTACTATTAAGCCAAATAAAGTGTAATCCCTTGTTTTCCTTTGCATTCAATGGTTAGTACATCTTTTTAGTATTTTTAATAAAGGTTATATTTAGAGTCTCTTTTATTGTATCCTACTTTCATCATCATCATATCTTTATTTATATTGCGCCAACATATTTGTTTATATGTGCTATGGAGGTCCTGCTAGGTAGGGAGTAGGGCCTGTGTGCATGTGCCACAGGGGATCATTACGGACCCTTGTTGTAGGGGTTAACATTTGGGTGCCAAAGAGGTCCTTTAAGAAGGGTTCATTTTTAGGTTCCATGAAGGTCTCAGTAGACACCCATGGTTATACCTATCCCCGAGGGTCCTATTCACCACAGCGTCTGAAGAGGAAATCCTTTGGGGTTCTCTTCCACACATAGTTAGAAAGAATCCCCGGGGGTTCTATGTAATTGTAGGGGTGATCGACAGTGGGGTTTTACACTGTCATGGGAAGGGGTTTATGTACATATATGGGCGGAGGAAAGGTGATTTTACTGTTGAGCACCGCTATGCAGGCTACAGGGCAAATAGAACTATAGCCTGTAGTGGAGACTATAGTGGAGACTGTATTGGGATCAGGGCTGCGGTGAAACATGCGTGATGCGTGGTCCCCTAATTACGTTGGGGTTCAGTGTGCTTGGGATTTCAGTAGCTCCTTATATTGCACAAAAAAACTCCGGCAGTGACAATGTGAGAAACTTTTTTTTGAGCCCTTACAGGTGTGTATTTAAATAGGGCGCTAAATGATTAACTATAAACTATGAAACTAAATGTGAATGAATGAAAGGGAGAAACAAGCGCTTGGCAGGTAATTGAAAATAGAGAAGAGGGTTAATTAGTGATTAAGTCTGTGGGTGTAGCAACTGTGAGAGATCGGTGGGTATGGATAGGGTAGGTGGGAGGGCATGTTAGATAAGTTCAGGAACAGAAGAGAAGGTGGCGCTGTGTAAGGCTCTATGTCTGGAGGTAACAGAAGCTGAGGTTAATTGCTGAGTGCTTCTGCTTAGCTGGATGGCACAGAGCCCTGTGTCACTGACTGAGCTCTGCAGTAGTGGCTTTGAGACAATATATATATATATATATATATATATATAAATTTGTTAGCAGTATACTTTAAAGCTTTACCTAGTGTGGTACATTAATTGGCTGTTGTTTTAAAGTTGATAAATCTACCAGCCACACTATTATAATCTGTTGCCTTAAATGCTCATATTTTAAGAAGAAACATGTTAAGCAAGAATTTTAAGCCTTATTAAATTGAGATTTGGCCAATTGAATAGGGCTCTATATAAGCACATAGTATATGTTTTTTACAGAAGCTTTTAGTTTTTGTTTTTTTTAAACTTTTGTGTCACAATTTAATAAGGCTGTTAATGTTTTGTAAAGAGGAGATTTTTATTTTGCAGTTTTCATAAGCATTTTCTTATTACGGCCGAATATATTCAAAACCCACTGTTGCTAATAAAGCAAACTGCATTACACACTGCTTAGGATTGCTTTCTTTTTCTTCAGTAGGGTCCTACTCTTTGTGATCTTGTGGACTTTAACATACCAGTTCTGTCTGTCAACAACTACTTCTCTTACAAGTTCATTTTCATTGCTTCCGTAATACTATAAATCCATATCCACCTCTGCCATCCCCTCTTCCTCTTGCCCTCCATCTTTCCTAGCATCACTGTCTCTATCCAATCCTGTCTTCTCATTATGTGGCCAAATATTTGAGCTTTACCTCTACCATCAATCCTTCCAGTGAGCAGTCTAGTTGTATTTCCTAGTTCTTCTTGCAATCCCACCAGGGATCTCTCAAGACCCACCAACACCACAATTAAAAATCTTCTGCACTCAGTTGTCTTTATGGTCTGGCTCTCTCTGTGTAGAAAAAGTTAAGCTGAGCGGAGGTAATTACATGTTTTGCATTAAGAATGTCATTGTAATGTGTTTTCATGTTTTAGAGCTCTGGAACTTTCCTTCAAAGCCATCACAGATATTTACTTTGAAAATAATAATAAGTTATAAAGGTTTCCCAATAAATCCAATTAAATATTTTCTTTTTGTAGGTAATCTAAAAGCTTTCACCAAAATACTGTACATTTACAAAATAAGGAAAATAAAAAAAATTAGCACAACAGAGATATTAATATGTTTCCTAGAAATGTTTTCAGTTACAAAACATTTTCTTTAAATTCAATCCCAAATACACATATTGTTTGTGGTATGCTTTTTGGAAATCTTTCAAAATATTTGATGTGTTTGCTGTTCACTAATTGTGACAGTGTTCTCATATAATATTTTCATGATCCATATTTCATTTGAGTGTCTGCCATTCCTTTCATCTTTTTGTCAAGTTAGTTTGTGGCCATAAGATTTAAACTCCAAATGAGTCACGCTGGGCTGAATTGTGTGGAAACAATTAGGAATTATAAATACATGTTTTTTCAGGCATGACCAAATATGACTTTTTATTTAAATGGTTTAGGGTGAATGTTTTCTGACTTATGATGTGTAAGTAATTTGCTGAAAACCCAAATTGTAGTGTTTTAAATTTGGTTTGTGGAAATCTCCCACCATTACTCACTTTCAATTTATTATTAAATCTCTCTAGTTTAAATATGCTGTTTTGTATCGCTCTGTTATTTATGAAACCCTAATCTATGCGCCTGTTTTCTATGGAGAAGTGAGATTTTCTGTATCTGTTTCTACATACAATACAGTTTACATATATGCTGTGTATGTTTTCTTCCTTTACAAAGCCTCTAAAATATCATAGGGGCCGTCTGACTTTCTTTCGTAATAATATATTGGTAGAAAAATAATCCATGCACTCATTGCCTATCCATGAGGTTTTCTTGACAAAGATACCGGAGTCTTCTTGGGTGACCCTACATGGTATAGCTCACAGCACATATCTGGATATGGTTTATAGTCTTTAAAGGGATCATCGTGTGATTAAAAAATTAGCATAATCAGGCAGAATAAAGTGGCAAAAAGCTACAAATAAAATGTGATCCCTGGAGATATTCATAATATATTGGTGAAGTATGTATGAATTGGATGGGTGTTTACACCTCTCCAGGAGCAGTGCTCTCGTTATACTTACAATTGCTTGCTCCAGCGTCTTTAATAATAAGATTTTCTGTAAAATTATTTTGTGTTCTTGGCTTACATAGCTGCCAATGTTGTTAATTTGGTACATACTTCACAGACATGTGAAATTGTTCCTAAATTTTTCCTAAGCAATAGACTTTTAACGTCCATCAAGCAACTTTCCACGCACCCCTTACCTTCCCAAATTCTTCCTACTCGTACCAAATATCTCCTTTTCGGTGTGAATGCTTAGATTGCAAAGTAGATTATAGTCAAAAATTGGGTCACATTATGGATTAGGTAGGTTATACATTTATGTATTTCAGTCTAACAAAAAGTCACTGATTTTAAGCTTCATTTATGAAAATTGTTAGTCTGTTATATCACTAACTGCAATCAGCAGGTTTTTTTCCAAAACCAATGTGGCAATCATTATGTTTTAGTTATAGAAATGCATTCATAAGGTTATCACTGCTTGTGTTGCTATGCAATTTTGTGAAAATTTCTGTTTGCCTTAAGATAAGCAGCAGGATTTTGCAAGAATCCCAGTGCATGTCAGTGGATTTGACATAAAGCATTGCAAATTGTATAATGTCAGGTTTCTTGGAAAATGGCAAAATAACTTGGACCTCATCTGTACATAATTGGAAACTGATCTATGAAAGACCATAAACATCATATCCAGGCATTTCAAATGCTTATATTTGGCTGAACAACATTTTCTACATTTGAAGTAAAGTGCAATTACATTAGCTTCATCACAGATGGTCTAAAATTATAACAATGCATTAATAGTGCACAATCAGTGTTTTTAAAAATATATAGCTCATCCTACTGTTACCGCTGAGCTTGGTTGGGAATTGAGCAGTAGTATATGATAACTGGTTAATTTCCATTAGTTTTTTTGTATTTTTATTTAGTTTTCTTTACTAAATAAAAGTGGGATAACAGACTGTAGACTTAAATAAAGTAGCAATTCCTAGATCTACTGTCTCTAGTGTTAACTATCCATATACCATCTTGGGTATATGTTTATGAATTTTGTGAACAAGTTAATGAGGTGTCATATGTATTCACATATCTTATTTGTATGTGGACACTAGCCATATCCAAACATATTAAACTCCGGAAACAACGTCAATTAAGGTACCATTTGTATCCCACATGTTTATCTAAACCAGAGCAATGTGCTCCATGTTTGCATACCTCGCTATTACACTCTTTTCCCTGTAATTCCCTGCTTAGCGCTAAACCTCACGATAGCGCCGTTTCTGAGCACCTAACCCCACTTGATGATTTAAATCCCAGCTCAGCGCTTCCTTTTTAGACAGCGCTATGGCGATAAAATGCATTTGCTAGCAGGAACGCATGTGGATAAACGGGATATTACTGTATTACATTGTTTTGTCACCTTAGTGTTCATAGAGTGGTGCAGATAGAGATCTTATTCTATGTTAACAGTTATACTATCACCTATTTTAATATATATTGCTTAAAGGCCCATAATGACAGCCCAGATTTCATGACTTTGTAAAAATCAATATAAATAATGTTTCAATGTATTGTGTTTAAAAAAATGATCTGTTTTAAGAGAAATAAAAAAGTGCTGTATTTATCCAGATTTTACAATCTAGTGAAAATCAGTGTAATCATCTTTTCAGTTTATTGTGTTTAAAAAAAGTTGCTGTTTTTTTCTAGCATCTTTAGGCTGAAGTCCCTCCCATCTTTTTAGACCTATGAGACAACTTGAGACTGACTTCCTTACAGTTGCCCTATATGTGTCTGGGAAGATGCGTTACTCTGTCTACCACAGTTTGAAAAAAGATAGAAGGAGATCCAGCCCACAGGTTGTAGATATTCCAGTGTATGTTAACTAGCAAAATATAAACTTTTGAAAAAAATTTATAAGAAATATAAAATGTGTTTTTTATTTCATTAAAATAACTTTATTAACACAAAACATTAAAAAAATGTCAATCACTGGAAAATAGGCAGTTCTCAAGTAATTAAGTGTAGTTCATTTAATTCATATCTACAAATATAAGAAGAAACAAAAACAGTGGAAGAAAACCAATTGCACTATAAATTAGAAAAAGCAACAAAAAATCATATTATATGTAAAATGTTTTACTGGTCTACAATCTGCAGAAATGTTATTGCTTAAGGATATGTGCATAGAAGTGTCATTTTTGATGAGGCACATTTACTTTGATTAGCTCTGATTTACAAAGTTAAAATGACACAATTCACACATTAACAGATTTATATAATACGTTCACCTTAATTGACTTGCTTATCTCTTGTAGCGCATTTTACCCCAAGCTATTGCATAAAAGGTTAAACAGAATTTTTTTTATGTTATGTGTATTTGTACACCACAGTAAAAATGTACCCTATTGAATTTAAAACGTAGTAAAAAACACAATACTGTAACAAAAATAAAACTAAACCAGAAAAAGTATACACCGTAAGATGCAAATTGTTCATAACATTTACCCTAAAAATCAGCTTTTTGCAGCAGTCAAATACCACTTTAACTATTTGTAAATAAGACATATTTTTTTACTCTATAAACGGAGGCTTTAGATATTTTTGCTTTATACAAATGTTTTTTTTATCAACATTTCTACAAAATATACCCTTCACTTACATCTAAGAAGTTTCTAGAGCAGGGATTGTCAACCTTTTAATACCTACCACCCACTTTTGATGGTAAAATGTCCTTATCACCCAATGGTGCCCGCAGTAACTCAGTTTACCCTATCTCATTTCTGGTTACATAAATCATATTACCCTAGCTATGTATCGCCCTGTACTTACTAGATAGTGATCCGGTCCTGACTGCTGTCCCTAGCTATATACCACCCTGTACTTACTAGATAGTGATCCGGTCCTGACCGCTGTCCCTAGCTATGTATTGCCCTGTACTTACTAGATAGTGACCCGGTCCTGACTGCTGTCCCTAGCTATGTATTGCCCTGTACTTACTAGATAGTGACCCGGTCCTGACTGCTGTCCCTAGCTATGTATCACCCTGTACTTACTAGATAGTGACCCGGTCCTGACTGCTGTCCCTAGCTATGTATCACCCTGTACTTACTAGATAGTGACCCGGTCCTGACTGCTGACCCTAGCTATGTATCGCCCTGTACTTACTAGATAGTGATCCGGTCCTGACTGCTGTCCCTAGCTATGCATCGCCCTGTACTTACTAGATAGTGATCCGGTCCTGACTGCTGTCCCTAGCTATATACCACCCTGTACTTACTAGATAGTGATCCGGTCCTGACTGCTGTCCCTAGCTATGTATCGCCCTGTACTTACTAGATAGTGACCCGGTCCTGACTGCTGTCCCTAGCTATGTATCGCCCTGTACTTACTAGATAGTGATCCGGTCCTGACTGCTGTCCCTAGCTATGCATCGCCTTGTACTTACTAGATAGTGATCCAGTCCTGACTGCTGTCCCTAGCTATATACCACCCTGTACTTACTAGATAGTGACCCGGTCCTGACTGCTGTCCCTAGCTATGTATTGCCCTGTACTTACTAGATAGTGATCCGGTCCTGACTGCTGTCCCTAGCTATATACCACCCTGTACTTACTAGATAGTGACCCGGTCCTGACTGCTGTCCCTAGCTATGTATCGCCCTGTACTTACTAGATAGTGACCCGGTCCTGACTGCTGTCCCTAGCTATGTATCGCCCTGTACTTACTAGATAGTGATCCGGTCCTGACAGCTGTCCCTAGCTATGTATCGCCCTGTACTTACTAGATAGTGATCCGGTCCTGACAGCTGTCCCTAGGCTCTCTAACCAACTCTCCAACCAGCTAAGTGTGATGCTGCGGGTCTCTCCGACACTACCTAGCTATTATGCCGCCGCCCACCATGACAGCTCGAATCACCAACTAGTGAGCGGTAGGGACCAGGTTGGCTACCACTGGTCTAGAGTAACAGATTCTTACCTTTCTGAGTCTTTGTGTTCTCTCTCATGTCAGCCACCATCTTGCACAGCTGTGACCTAAGACTGTACCCACAGGGGAGTATTTCCCCTGTGGGTACACCCACAGTGGTATGTCCACAGTATTTCATGCTTCATATATACTGTATGCTCGCTCGCTACATAGGACATTGGCAGTCCCTCTGTGAGTGTTACTCTGGGGGTCTCTTAGAAGTAAGTGAAATGTAACTTTTACATTATAATTACAATGAGGTGGATACAATTCATTATTAAATCTGGTTAACACATATTTATACATGAAAAAAAATGCTGCCTAGAGAGTTCCTTTAAATGAAAAAATGCCAAGGTTATAGATATCTGATTTAGGAATTAAAATTGTGAGAAGGCTATTATATATCCTGGTTATTCCTATACTATTTATCTTGTTGCAAAATACAGAAATTAGATATCTATTTAAAATATCTATTTGGAATATACCGACAAGTTTAATCAACATGGATTCTTTGGTACAGTGCTTTCAGGCTTATTATTCTACTCAAGATCTGAGCTCATGTAAATTGATTAGAATGTGGTTTTGGACATTTTTCTAACAATAAAGCATTTTTTTTCAATCTAAATATGATGACTTTTGATCTCTACTGAATATGCTGTGCACATAGGCATTTCAAATGAATTATCTTTGAAAGATGCCCAGAAAAACAAGAAACATCCAATTATATCATAAATAAACACACACAATTTTACATTTTAAGTATTTCTGAAATATACATAAGATAATTGTAGGCTGTTGTCCAACATTCATGATAATATTAATTATAGAAGCGGGTCTGGAATACTCAGGATTATTTCAAAAGGATTTAATATACATGAAGAATAAATCAATTAGACTTGTGTCATTTTTGGCATAATAAATTGTTGTTCACCTAAAATAATATCCCACATTATATTTTGTAAATGGTCAAAACAGCAAAATATTTTGGTCATCAAGTCATCCAAGTCAAGAAAAAAAAAAAAAAAAACAGCAGCTCTGTAAACCGTGGACATAAAAAATGAAAGAAAATAAAAAAAAATGAAGTTCTGTTTATTAACAGAGAAATCTATTTTGACTTTTGTTGAGAGCTGGATAGTAAGGGCGTGTTTTTCTCT